>CM030369.1:31747609-32196701 GCA_003604175.2 Clonorchis sinensis | reverse complement strand
AAGTTTTAAGACGGGGACTGCGATTCACACCACAGCGGCTGATAGCCGAGGCGGTGGAAATCACCAAGCACCACAGCGTGAACAGAATCGAGGGTGTGGAACTGGCGAGCATATGGAAAGCGGTCTTAGACAAGCGGAGTTGACACGTGACTGTGTGCGGGTGTTAATGCACGTAGAATCATTAGCAAATCAGGGGGTGGAAATTCCAACCCGACCAAAGTTCAAGAGGGATCTTCACATGAACCGAACCGGAAGAACTAGATCCTAGACTGAACCCAAATCCATGTAGGTTCCCCATCGGTCTAACACGTGGTCGCCCACCCTAACACAAAATCCCCTCGACCGATACCCAACAGAGATTTAGCTTGACTTAGCTGATTGGTTCTCCTTCCGCCTTAAATCTCGACCAACCTCGTAACCTAGTCACTTGGCCTGACGAAGCTTTTGTGTCAAAAGCGAAACGTTGCCCAGCAATAAATCTACCGATTGTTACCAAACCTTTCCGAAAAACGAAGTCATGTGCTTCCTGTGGCGCGGGTAGACCCCTGCATGTCAAATGCCATACTAAATCCTCTCCCGGTCAAGAAATTGCACTGTTAATGGGGTCTAATAATTATGAAACTTAATCCCAGTGTTCAGATAAATCGTTTCAGGATGGGGAGATGCAAAAATGATGTAATCCCGGGGCAGTTAATTGGAAAAGAGTTAGTCATTTCACTTCAGTTTGTCGTAATGGCTCGTTTGTGCACGTGCTTTCTTTCACCCAGGGAACAGAACGAATGACTGGCCAAGAGCGACGACTCGGCAGTTGTCGAATAGTTCCACTGCACTCAAAAAGAAGGGATCGGGTCTTCCAGGCGTTGAGGCCAATAGCTTTAGTAAATGTGGGCTCCGAGATGCATGATTGGACCTTGTCTGTCATCATCACTATATATCGGTGCATCTAGTCCAGAAGTCTCCAACCAGGACGAAGAAAGTTGTCAGCACAACTAAACTTTCTGTTAATGATGAGCATACTTCACTGCCACACTGGTTGTCTTTATGTTGCTTTCACCCTGCACACGGCTAGGAGTAAAACGATGTAGGAGACATACGGTCCTTTGGTATGGAAGAGTGTGCCCCAACCAAAGTAAACAATGAACTGTGGCTAGTATATCTATCAAGGAGGATTTATTTCCTCTCAAAGCCATCCGACTTACCTCAGAACTACTAGTTCGTTAATCTCATCAGACTAGAGTAGTGCCTCGGAAATGTCATTGCTCAAAGGTGGAAGTTTCCCTTTATCTTCGGCAGATATTGTGCACAAATAACGCGGTATAGACCGTACAGCAGCGTTGTAACCTCTGACGTTGGTTTCACGAATGTGCTGAAAACCGCCTCTTCATGAGCCTTCCGATTGGAGAAGCGGCTCTGTCCTCAAAAAGTTCACCGGGCCTGGCACAATAGCACGGATAGGGGTTCTCAACTATCATCACAATGAACTATGCTAGCATGAGGTTTAGGCAGCATCTCACGCGTCATATATTCAGGCATGGACCTGACTCTTTTGAGACTGGGACACAACGAAGGCGATTTACTCCATCCCTATCCCTATTTGTTTCTAGATAGTTTTGTCAGAGTAGATATCAGTACCTTTCAATGAAGATTTTGTCTTATAAGTGAAGCCAATCTAAGGCGAAAAGTACTGTAAAGCAGTTTCACCCTTACTGGGAATCATCAACAATGCTGGTCTTCCGAAGCCCCAAGAAGTTTCGAACTCGAGAATCCCCAGCCAGTGGTTCAAAAATGAAACGTTTGGTGAAGAGCGGCCTGATCAAAACCGAAATTAAATCTTACTTGTACAGGATATAGCGTCGCTTATTCCCCAATCCCTGAATCAGCATTAGGTGGTCACATATAGACTAGCTCTTCGAGGGACGACATTTCAGTTGGAAGGTTCGCTCGGTGTGTGGATTATTTTTATTTGATTCACTATGGACTGTTACCATCTTGCCCATACACTGATATATTCGTTGAGTGTAGCGGTTACGCATTCGAGGCCTGGTATCTTGTCAGGATTAAAGAGTGGGCTTTCGCGCTGCATTTCTCACTCCGATCGGAAACTGGTTCCCACATTTTGTGCAGACTCCGTCGGTGTCCCTTAAATTTGTGTTCAGGGCATTTAGTTGAACTGTTCATCAAACTGTTCGGCCCGCAGTTCAGAATGACCATCCTATGAGTGAACCACTGATTGGTAGATGGTTTTGCCCGTGAAAGATTTCTGCGTCCGAACCATTTGAAAGAATGTGCGATATTTGCTTGATGTGAAAGTCTTCTCCCCATCCTGGACTTCTGTTAGCTATCGATACCTTCAGTCATACCCTATATTCTTCAGTAATCCATGTTTGCATGATTTACGTGCAGTCATAGTCATTGGACCCCGACATATATTTCATGGCATCAATAAGAGCCTCTGATTTTTACAATGTTTAGTGTTGATTCGAGTGATGGAGACAGTCCAAAAAGATGGTCTTAAGAGCTGCAAACGTAGCGCCTCTAAAAGTAAAACGATTTTCTTCAAAATGACCATCATAGTTTTGTAGGGCCTTCCAAACAACTTTTGAGCTAGCTCAGGGATATAGTTGGGCACTGGGGACTTACTAGAGGCAATGAAGTGACTGGCATTGAGTCAGTCTAGGTGATCCTAAGAGCAAGTTAACTGATGTCCGTACCCACATGTGCCATGACCAGGATCAAGAGCCCCAGCCTGAAGGGATAGATAATCCTGCTTTGGAAATTACTACCGGTAGTGGATTGCTTCATGGCTGATTGACAGTTGGTAACCTAAAATAGACCCGGTGTGAGCGCTTGGGCTGAAAGATGACTACAGAGGCCCTTCGCAATTGTCCGTGCGCTGATCACTCACATTCCTACCCAAGATAACACCATCTGCGATTTTGCTGACTGAAGCAACGCTGACAACTTCTTGTCGAGCTGTCTTTCTCAGTTTCGATGTTACAATGTGTCAAATCATATGGCAATACAAAAGAAAAAACATCTGCTGCCTACTTCAGCTACCTTGGTCTTGTCCGAAACAGTCAACCTAATGGCACACAAGGTGCCGTCTAATGGGATACACTACATCAGAGCACTTTCATTCCTGGAGCTGAGAGAAAATCTCAGGAGTCAGTTCAGTGAATCCTCAAATACCCAGAGAGTTGAGTGTGACATAGCTGGATTCATCCTTGGCGTTTTGAAAAGAATAACCCATCCAGAGACCTTTTTACGCATTTGGCGACAGAAAGCAAGTAGTAAAGTCGGAGGAATGTCTTTTCGCTCAAGCTATCGTAGAACGCAAGCGCTAAAGCTGAAAATCAAACAAATCCTCTGAAATAAACCAAGGGATATCACTATTTCTTCTAATGAGTGGAGGTTGTGACATGCAACAGTTGTCACATGGCTGACAAATTTGTCTGTATATGCTTATTAAAGGTCAAGGAGAGATTGTAGCTGAGAATATGTGAACGAAGCGCTAGAAGCGTAAGTGATAATTCTTTGTTGCTCAGGTAAAAAGAGAGCCTGTCTGAAGAACCTCACATTTAAACTCTCGACTAAAAGATTTTTGGTCACAAAGAAGCAAAAAGATGAAATAATTCACTGACCCCCATCTCGGTCTTTGGCTCAACATTCTGGCCTACAGCAAAACAGGTGTTATGTTTTTTATGGGGTTCCCACTCGAAGCCCACCAGGATAGGGAGACTGACTTTAGTCGGGGGCGCAGGAAGTGAGATGAAATACCTGAATGCTAGTAGTGCTGCACGTAGCAGACCCATCTGAAACCAAGTCCAGTAAATTTTGTCAGCTGGTCAGTTAACTATTTGATCATAACCAGCTGTTAGGTGACCGAAGTTTTCGGAATTTAGGGACCTTTTCACCTTGTTCTCCCTCGAAGTGTTTGGTATCACTGCAAGCCACCTGGTGAAAAAATCATACTACCTTCATATTGCTAAGCTACCTTCAAACCGTCTTGAAACACTATTTCTCACCACCCATTTCCTGGATACTCATCTCAAGCCTTCCAGCATACGGGAAGCTTGAGAAACGAAATCCCAGTGTAGTCTGCGAGTCATTAAACGATTGAAGCCTGACGACCATGTCTTGCTGTCAGATGTATTCACCATATCAGTTATTTTTGCCATTCAGTTGCACACCATACATTACTTACGAATAGTCAACCTAGTATTTCAAGGTGACAATATTGAATATTCATGTCAGTTTGAAAGAAACCATAATTTTCATTTTAAAAAAAAGCTGCTCACATACTCCGGGAGGTGTGACTTTTTGTGTTTCTGGTGGACCTGACTGTTCTGAATCTTCAACAACACCTTTATTTTTGTCTTGAATATCCGAGATTGAGTTTCTCTGCAATGAAAATGACAAGGAAATCCAGAGCTTCAAAATTACACTTGGATTTTACAAGTTGAGCAAACGTAACGACGCATTCACCCCAGAAGGTTTCAACACTCATTGGGAAGAAAACGGCATCGTATCCATAGAAGCACATACGTTCCTGTGCCCAGGCAAAGAAAATACCCTTGGTCAACATTTGGTGTATTGGATAGCATTCCTATTTTTCCCATCAGTTCCACTTTCAACGCTGTAAAACGGAGATATAGCAGTCACAATGTCTAAAAAAGAGACGGCTTTCTTAGAACGTCCAGGAACACTGTTCCTGTTAACAACGATATTATGTACGATCCCTCCGGATAGACAACACCCAGTAAATAGGAAAAATCCCTCTGTGCTTTCATGTAACAATCCATTATACGTAAGTCTGTGTTAATGAATCCCACGATAATAATAACAACACTACTGACAGTGGTGAAAATAGTTATAGAGAAACCCACACAAAATTTGAATAGTTTTCCAGCGATACCCACCTGCACCTTACGTGATGGGCAATTGGTGAATAACCAACAATCGAGTAGTTTTCAGCAACCTTATGAGTAGAGTGTTGTTTCAAGGAAGTCAGCTTAGTTCTCTTTGCGGCTTTTATCTATATAAGATATAATTGTAACATGATTGTACGCCTCATATCCACAAATCAAAAAGCGGATTATCCGATTTCATTTTTAAAAGTTTTTTTTCCAGAGTGCAGAGGATTGTACTGTTCACGATATTAATGTGAGCTCGACCTATCCATGTGTACAGCGGTCCACTTTCCCGATGCCAGCAGCTGCCCTGATTATCCAAGATTTAATCCTGTGATTGGAGTCAGTCTGTACTGTAAACCCAAGAAGCACCGTATGGCTGCGGCTTTTCGCTGTAAATCATTGATAGCGCTCATCTCATAAATCGCTTCCGTGACCCGAACCCGTGATCTTCTGGTTAACAATTGGACACTTGGCTATTCGGACGCAAGATACCATTCAACATTGCGATCACTGGCTGAACTATGCATCTCAAGAGATGTATACATTTGTCGGCGGAGTAGGAACACAATATCTGGCTATTTCAAAACAGGCAGTTACCGTGGATAGCACTTACTTTCCTGTCCCACTTTGAATGCACACCTTCTTCGGCCAGGCTGCCGACCTCGATCAAAGCTTGTCGGATATGTTCTTGAAACAAACGGTTATCCGAATCCGTCAGCATATCTAGCAGACTGCTGACTTGGATTAGCTGATATCGTATACTCTCACTTAACCTTTTAGCGTACTGTTCACGACTAGCCCAATCGTAATTACACCAGCGGCGCATTGCATTGAATAGTGCAAGTTCATCTGAAACATACAGTCCAGGATTTGCAAGAATTTCAATGAATTCCAAAGGTGGGATCCTCAGGAAACTTTCGGTCAAAATTAATTCCCTGTGGATGAAAGATGAGTTTGACAAGGTAAAAGAGAGAGATCACAGACAGCTGCAAGAGAATAATATTGTTTGGACCAAGCAAAGGCTATCTACGTTCTTCTCGAAAGCAGTTGTTTTGAATGGGTTAGTAGCTATATTTTTCGTGAAATGTTCCTGAAATAGAACAGAATGTGATCACAGAGTTGTGGTTTTTAACACATTACACGGTACTGTTGGAACCACTTATTATATTTTGATTGCTGGTCATTAAATTTGAGACTGTATTCACGCAAAAAGATAGTTCTGTTTTTTGGTGGTATGCAGCTTTCTCTCCAAAGCTAGGCTACAATGTCAAAAGCTTTTTCGTCTAGCCCAGAATGGTATATCATCTGCAGTTCACTAATGGAACGCAAAATCAGCGTACCAAAGCTCACAAAACCCTTCACAAACGGATAAGTATGACGTGATTTCCCAAGCCTTTGGATGCGGATGCATTACCACCAAGATTTTAGGGTTGAAAGTCCCCTGATCCTTGCATATCAATAAATACGCAAGTGCCCGGATCGGATAGTTGTCATAGCATTGTGTGGTTATGGTATGACAACAATTTATTGGGCCTACTCATTCTTAAGCCGGTCACAGATAACCTACAAATGCTGTGGTCAAACTCACCCAAAATTCTGTACACAAAATTCTACCAGTTCATTTCTCATTATGACCCATTTGCGGTTCACGGCGAATGTCAGACAATCGACACAATTTTCAACTGCCACTCTGCTACTCAAGTAGTCCAAGCAGCTTTCCGCTACGAAGTCCACTCCAAGAATCTCTGCTGCGCCGTAGAGTTCCAGAGCTGTTTCTGAATTGACTGTCAGTTCTGTGGAGAGGCATTCGAAGAGGGGATGGGAATTAGAAAAACTACATTAATCTGCATAGCGATCGTCATCTTTCACCATAAGCAGCAAGAGAATGTTTAGTACAAAAGCCAGGTAAGGATCTACTGAGAGCAAGACATGAAGGGCTTGAGGTGTTTCAGCCCATACATCAAATTTTCGGAAAATCAGTCACGCGTGAGTTGTCTCAGCTTGTAAATGGTTAGGAATAATAGCATCGGCGGAGAATTTTTCATACTTCATTTCCTGGTCCATACATGCAACATGGTTACAGGGGGATCACTGCTGTCTATGCTTATACACGATGCCCAACCAATTAATTCTACCTATGCAATACTCGGGTTCTAGGAGTATCAAAAGAAAGGCTTGGAAGAACACTCTAGTCTGCGTGAAGCTTTCCATCCAGATACACTCTTTCTTCTGACGGTCAAAGTCAATCAGCAAACAAACAACTTCAACGAAACTGTCCTTGAGTTGTTGCTGATGAATCTGGAACACCTCGATTATTAGCGAAATGCACTCATTTGCAAATCAATTTGGTTTTGCGGGAGTCTCACCTGGAACCCAGCTGAATCCATCGTTTATGCTTTTAAGCAACTGAATGTGCTGCACCAGGCCGCCTCATGTTTCAGTTGGTATCTGATGAGCCCAAAGGAGGGCGAAACCGGTCGTGGGCTGTAAAAGAATTTTCAGCAACCTTTTGACTAGTGTATTGCATCTACACATGTATCACGATATCTCGGATATCGTACCAACCGAAATATAAAGCGGTCTAGTGCAGCACATTCAGTTGCTTAAAAACATCATAAACGGGCGATTCAGCTGGGTTCCAGCTGGGTTCTCCCGCAAAACCAAATCGGTTTGCAAATGAGCGTATTTCGCTAATTTCGTGCAATTTGGTCTTAAGCAGAACATAAGGTTGACTGAAACTCGAGGACCGCGCCTGTCTGATGATAAGCCCCATGAAAGGCAAAACCGGTAGTGGGTTGCCGAAGAATTTTCAGCAACCTTATGAGTAGTGTAGTACGTCTATACCTTGACTGTTGATCAACTGAATGACAAATGAACGTGTTGAGAAAATAACTGCTAAAATGGTCTGAACGAAACCCACATGCACCACGTCAGAATCTCGAACAATGATCAGTATTGTGATCTTTGTGAGCAAGAAATTCGATCTAACGCTGTTTGTGTATCGTAAATGAACGAGATGACTTAAGCTCTGATAAATGGAAGTAAAGCACGGTTGTGAACGCAGTGAGCTCAGAGCACTTCGAACTCTGGTAAAATACACCCATTGGCTAATTAGGCTATTGTCAACGCAAAGCTCAATTGAATCCCAGCTGAATCTTTCGTCCATAATATCCTCCGCTTCTGTCTTTCTTAGTGATCATAGTGCGCTACGAGTGGTTGCATTCCACATCATTACAAACTCTTGTGACTGGTGTTCGTGGAACTTAGTTACAGTTTACAATTGCAATTCGATTTGCAGGACATAGCAGGCAAATGCCAAATTAAATAAACTTATTCGCACACCGATTTGGTTGCAACGGGAGACTCAGCTGAATCGCTCATCTATGGTAGTCTTCTGCACGGATGCCGCCTCATTCTCCAGATCGCACTGTATCATCTAGACGTAACCGAATACTCATAAGGAAACTGAAGACTACTTGACAGTCCACGACAGGTTTCAACCTTTTTGTGGCTCATCAGGTAGGTGCTGTCCTGTCAACCTTAAATATTTAGTCCAAACAGAGCGTAAAGTTGGCGGAAACTCGGGAACTACGATTGTCGAAGTGCTGTCGGTAGCTTTGTGTGTAAATCCCTTCAAAAAGGTGTCTATTTTCTTTCATTTAAGAGCCCCAGCAAGCGCGCGGGGCAGCGACGGCATCTACCTACATTCCATTGGTGTTTGAAAAATTGGCAACTCCTACTACACATAGAAAATGCTGACACAAAGTGACCAAGCTGAACACTGCTTATCGTATTAGAATGAAAACAGTTGAAATCAGTAGCCCATTACGAATATACATGTATCGCGATATCTCGAATATCGTAGCAATTGGAACATGAGGCGGCCTGGTGCAGCACATTCAGTTGCCTGGAAACATCGCAAACGGGAGATTCAGCTGGGTTCCAGGTGAGTATCTCGCAAAAACCAAATTGATTTGCAGATGAGTGTATTTCTCGAAAGTTGAAATGAAATTTTTCTGTCGACTTTAATCCTTTGTGTTGCTACCGCTCCACCATCACCTCCCTTTATGATTCCTATCTCAGAGTAGGTTCTTTCTAACGTTTTATGTTCACTCGATTGGAAATGGTGGCTACTGACCGGAATTCCGCTTACTGGATTTCTTACCAAAACAACGATGGCATGAACAACTGGATTAGAACAAATCTGTAGTCCATGTAACCATTTTCTGCTACAAATACACGAGCGCGTTTAGCCCCAACCGCCGTAACGCTCGTGCCTTAACGAGACCCGAGCATTACAACCAGGTTCCGGGTTATCCAGTCAGCACACGCAATATCTGAATGAAACTTCTGAAGCATCACAGTAAAAAACGTGAGACACCCGGGGCATTGGTGGTGAACGCTAGGTAAGCCTGCTCGTAAACACACTACCGGAAGCAGGTGAATTACAGCGGTAGTTTGAGGCGAATCATTTGAGGGCGGTAGACAGACAAGAGAAGCAATGCGCCTGAAATACTTGCGCCAGTCTAGCCTACACAGTAGGCGGCACAGCCAATAAAATACTGGAGTAAGATGGATATCTCGGTGTGCGAGTTCAGCGCAGCCACAAGGAATAAACATGAATCGAGAAACCGGCTGCATGCAAATTCGAATGAGCTCTCAGTCCAGGGTTAATTCCTCGCTTTCTACTTATAGAAACAGTGGAATACTTCTTCTTCCTTAGGGACAGTCTTGCGGGTGAATAACTGCACTACTTTACCTGTAATGTACATGTGTGTACTTAGTCGAAATATCTTGGACCTATGGTCATTTTCACCTTGGTTCATGTTTCTCTGGTTAGCTACCACGAAAGCCGAGTGCAAAGCTCTTAGTCACCAAAGCGCAGCCCTCCGATTTCGGTCATCATGCTGTCACACCGAACGCGTATCACTTAAACCTATAACTCTCGTGTTGGTGGTTGCGGGATTTGTAAAATGCACAATCATATGACTCTCGGTTGAACCCTGATCCTTCTGTCTTGGCGCAATCATTCTGGTGAATCCACACCAAAAGGAGGAAGCACTGGACTCGAGTTTCGCTCCTATTAAAGCTTATCAGCAGGGCATATCCAATGACAGTGCAGGGTTTCAACTCCGCACATCTGACATGGGAGGTGAGGATGTTACCACCACTTCACCAGCGCACACTGGACGCATATGAATTTTTTAACGTCGGAACAGGTGAAAATGTTCTCGCTTGAATGACGTGAGCGGAAAGCCTGACGCTTCGAACGACGAACCAGTAACCTATCTTTGTTGTGTCGACCGAGTGGCCCGCCAGTCAGGACTTACACCATTGAGGTTGCGCCACAGAAGCTTGAAACCCCCTGGATACTTAGTCAAACCTGCACAATGTCGATGTCATTAGCAGATCACAGGTTAGCCCCGGTGGGCAGAACTCAGAGTAGAGTGCAACAGTCCGCAGACCGCAGTTCAACTAACTTCTGCCCATCAGATGTGGAGCACGGCATGTTCGACAGCCAGTCAATCTACCTATGCAAGTGAACTTATCTGGAAGCCTGTAAATCTGCACTGAATGGTTACTTTTTTTATAGTTGACAAAAATGTCCAACCATGTGTAGCAACACTTCGGTTGAATACCAGGTTCCCTTGGTGTTTGGCCCCGCTTGTAACCGGTAGCTGCTACCCTGTTCTATTGAGGCAAGCTTACACCCATTCGATTAGGTCAAAGCACCTAGATAGCGTGTTTTGATCCGCCTATCAAGCTTACTACGCAACGTGCGACAGATTTGACAACCGATGTGACGGTTGCATAAATGCAACAATATCCAACCATTTCAAACTTCCGACTAGGTGTCATTCCATGGGTGGCTCGATATTCAGGGAATTAACGTGGGAGAATTAGTCTAAGGTTTTGGTGTCATTTGTGTGAGAATTTCCTGCCCTAATTTAGATCTGAGGAAATATGGATTTTAATAGGGTGGGAACGTTCGCTAGCCATCCCACTCACGCCCCATAAGTATGTTCCAGTGCATGGGATTCACTAACTAGCTAACCTACCGTATACATCATACGTTAGATAAACATTCGATTTCAGTGGATCTCGTCGAATGGCACCATAAAGTTTGAAATCGAACTGAGGCGACGTAACTACCCCGAGCGTGTCATGACGGGAAAGTTGACAGAGTAACCGGTAAGAACATGCACTCTGATGGCCGGAGGAATGTTAGCCACATCCAACCTATCCTAGGAAATAGACTCGAGAACAGGTCAACCAAAGTGAGGCAAGTAACAGAACCTTTACGACTGCTACCACACATCGCGTTCAAGGTATTATCACACTGATTATCATAAGTGCACTTTCATGCCGCAAAAACGGTAATGTTTAGTCCTACTACTGTTCAAGCGGCTTGACGCTTTGCCACCGGCATTCCAGAACATTGATGGCATTGATCACAAAATGTTTCTTGCAAAACTTTTAACCTATCACTTATTTTTAGTAGGCAGAAGTGGGACACAAGTTCACAATATATTTGCTTTATTAGCATAGCTCAACAAGGTCTTAATTAATTACTAAAAGTTTTAAAAGTTTTAAAGGTTCGAACATTTTGTATAGAGACTAGGGCTTGACATAAGTCAGCAGACCGCTTGATTCGAATACAGAACGATGACTAGCATAGGTGACCCTACGTGAATATCCACAATACAATGAACCTTCAATTAACTCTTCTTAACAGTAAGGTAACAGCCCAAGTCGTAACCGGATGCACTTGGATTTGCAACGGCCACCCTTAACTGTTAAAGGAGTGATCAGTGTTATTCATCTCGTTGGTGAAAACGTCCAGGTTTTCATCGACTTCATGAGTAGTGCCATTTGGAGGAAAATAGTTAAATGTTGTTCCAAAGGAAACATTTGATAGATCTAGAGGAGCAGATCCAGCTTAAAAATACTGTGTACCACAGATGCAATCCTCTCCTTAACACCAGCCTAATTGGCAAACGAACATTCATCGCCAGATCAGCATTGTACTCAACTCCTTCTCCCTCAAGCCAGAGCCGGTAAGGTGACATAGAACGGCTTGTCTAAGGAAAAAACCACTCACCTGAAGTGTAGAGGTATTGCACAAGAGCTTCAAATGCACTGTCAGATAAGTTGGCCACGTGAAATTCTGTACATTCCGGATCTCGATCTACTGTTTCATCGATAGTCCGGGATAGGATACGTGCGAGACATCTGTGCACTTTTTGTGATTGGGTTCCATTAGTGAGAAGGAAATCACATTCTTTGGTCTGCCTTCAAAAAAAGACAAATTGTTTGCTGCTAGAGAATCTACATGGATGTGGGGTGATGAGGATGATTTCTTCCGACAAAACCCCACTGAATGCACGTTAACGAGAAAAGATCGGAAGCGTTTGCTCTGGTAGATTTTGTGTACTGTACAAGGATGTACAAAATTGATCTCAACGCAACACCAGCGAATCGCCATTATGCCAGTCAGTGCTAAACCGTTTGTGTTCTTGAAACAGATACCAAGATATAAAGAACCATAAGAAAAGCGGACGCTAATTATATTCACATCACATTCAAATTAACCAGTGACCCCGCCTTCGTCATCCCACTCAGATACGCAATCGATACAATCTGCAATACATAACGATAACTGGGAACGTGGGAACAGGTTGCAAAACTCGTGCACTAGATTTATATGTTCCAGTATCAAACATGTATCCGAAGAACTACTCAGAGTGTTACAAAAATCCCTTCGACAACCAACGACCAGTTTCGCCCTACTTGGGGCTCGTCTGGTAGGTGTAGCCTTCGAGTTTTCGTAAACCTTATTTCTTTTTGAACACCAAATTGTATGCAACCGGAAAAACGTACTCATTTGCAAGCTAATTTGTTGTTAATGAGAGATTCAACTAAGTACTCGTTGCAATTCTTGGTTGTGATATTCTTCGACCGAACGTAAACATTGCCGTTCAAGTAGAACATGAAGTTGGCGGAAAATCAAAGACCAGGCCCGCCTGAAAAGCCAAAGGAGTGGCGAAAGCGGTCATGGATAGCCTTATACGTGGTGCTTTCCGTCAAGAAAATACACTGCAATATGTGTAATAGCTTACCAACCGAAACACGAAGCGGCCTTTGTGTGGCAAGCTCAGATTGAGGATATCACAGACGAGAGGTTTAATCATTTGAGTCGTTCGTTAACGTTGACTTGATTTTCAAATGAGTGTAGATCCTTAATTAAGGATAAACTTGTTTTTTGGATGGTTGGGGATTGCGAAACACGGCTGTCATCTGCAGTGCACCATTTATATTGTCCTTAAATGAAGGACAACCTGAAGATTCCAACCGAGCATGGTCCTCCATGGAAATAGTTCGAACGTTACCGAGAACCTCAAAAGATCAACTACAGACGGTTACTTCTGAGAGCCGGTTTCCTTGGAGAAAAGCCAACTCGTGATATGATTTAAAAAGCTTGCCGCGTCCCATATGTGAAATATCGCTGATTCCCGGGGGTTATGTGGGATTTTTTTAGGTATTTCATAGTGGGATGTATCTTTATGACACGGTCATCCGTTCTAGGTAAAACATCCATAAAAGTAGCCGCTACCTGGGTGACTGATTACAGAGCAAAGGTTACTACTGAAGTGCGTTTGACAGATAATCACTCGAACAAGAGCAAATATTCGGCCATTTCTCTCTCTTCTCGTCTAATAGTGACATGCTTTTGACTCCAGTGAACTGGAAAAATGAGAGAAACCTTGGAGGTACTTCTATAAAATTTACCAGAACAAAATATTACTTACAAAATACATGTTTTGGGACGTACATTTCTGTCGCACACTCTTCCAAAGAAACGGTATGTAGAACCGATTATACGGGTGAAAAGGCCGAGCAAGACATTTGAATGGCCATTTGAGTCAAAGCTAACCTGGACAATACCTGTCGTCGTAAGAACCTAAGGGACTGCGTATCAATCGACTCCGAGAGTCAAGCTCCCTTTAAAGGAACAAACTTGATTGAAGCCACGTGTTGAAGTTTCATTAAAAAGTCAAGCTCTTGGCCACATGTAACGCAAATTTCTTATGGATTTTAACGACAGTTAAACAGTAACGCTTAGATTTTTGTCATAGAATTATTCAAAGGTAAAGAGCAATTTCAAAGGAAAAAATTAAGCAAAACCCAATGACAACCATCAGCTTGATGCTAGTAGGTCATTTCGACTGAAATTCACGGCGTTTTGCCGCTAATCTAGTAGGTAGCAAAAAGACAAACATTTCTGGAATCTGTATTGAAGTACACATGGAGAGTTAGTAGTCGGTAAATTGCACTGGTTTGCAAATTATAATAGTTTTAACGAATGACTCAAACGAATCTCTCATTTACGACATTCTCCAACTGAGTAAGCTGAACAAAGACCGCCTTATGTTTCAGTTGGCAAAAGATTCGAAATAGCAAAGTAGACTTTCATGGCTGGACATACTACACATGGGTTGCTGAAAGCTTTCCGACAGGAAACGAGTGGTTTCGACTTTCATAGCACTCATCAGGTAGTATTCGCTGATGAAGTTCGGACACAGGTGATATGGTGTAAACAACGACAGACAGTGAAGATGTGTAGTGCGGACAGAGTGCCTCACTTAGCCTATAGATGGAAAATTAGACGTTTATAAATCATCAGCAGCACAAACGACCCTTCTGCTGCATATGTGTTTCACTTGTTTGAGAAAGTTCATTGGCAGTACTGATGTTAGGTTCACTCTCATTCTTTGTAAATACATGTAAACAACATCGAGTGTGTTGGCAGTATCAGCCGCATGGATGAGATCAGCAGAAAACCGACCGCCTAATTCATGTCCCGTCACTTTTTTGGGTCAACCCATCAAATTATCCTTTGGAATGAGTTTATAGCAATATTTCCAATGCGTAACCCTGCTTCCTTACTGTAAAATGGAATATCTCCAACTGTTAAATCAGTCACGGGAAATCCTAAATCTCTACAGAACGCGGTGAGAAATTCTGTGATCCTCTAATCTTCTGGCTGGACCGAAAGAATGGTATTCGGACAACAGCAACGTGTGCTGGACATCTGTTTGTAATGCGGTTCTTTTTCCCCCATTTTCGGTCACCACATACGTTGTTAAACAGATGTATCGAATATAGGCTTTTTCTGGTGTCGATACCATAAAAACAGTCCACGTTGATGTCTGCTACAAAGTTGCAGATGGGAAAGTTTTATCAGTAGGCTATTTTTATCAGAAACGCGCCTTGCAGCAGCATCTTACAATAGTTCTGTCGGTGCTTAGATTTTGATCGCAACCCAGTTTTTAATATGAAGGTTGGAATGTGTGTCTAGTGAACTGTAACCACATTACTGATAAAAGGCGGTTTTCAACCAAGCTCAGTGTGCTGATTGGAAATGTCTTTTCAAAAATGCAATGCGATATTAGCTGGACTCGTCTCTTTCTTTTCATGGTTTCGTAGTTTTAAATCTTTCGAATATTTCTTGCCTGTTCTGCGCAAGGTCAGAACAGGTTTATAATGAGTTTCTTTACGGGAAAACACTACGAAGACATACAAGGCACTGCAGATTAACGACGTCAATGAAGAGTCATATGTCATCCGTAAACAAGGAGTGAGGTTACGAACCATATTTATGACTTGTGAGGTGTAAACCATAGGTGATGAAAAGAGTGGACGAGATTTTTTTGCTTCCAAACACAGATTTCAATGCAAATACTACTTAAATAAGTTACATGCATCACATCGAGACACCGCTATCACAACATGCACAGTTAACGACATTTCGATTGTTGATGGAAAGCTTACAGCAGAAGCATCAAAACAATTCACTCATCAAGCATAAGTGCGCAAAATTAATGGAACACATCTGGTTCATTATCTTGTTGTACAAGACTACCAAATGGTATTGAACCCAACGAAAAGATTACCAGGAAATAAAAATATGTAACAGAACGATTTTTCCTTGATAAGCATTCGCACTAGATTTATACTTGAACATTTCAAACTGAACTATTTTATTCCAGGAGTGAAACCACTCACTGTCTCTATGGCGGTAGTTTCAGAGAAATGTAGGCGGCACGTAATCGTTAGATCATCCACAAGACTGACGCATTTCCCACCACTCTAGCATGAAGTATTTGGACGAATGCAAAAACAACATGAGCCGTTTGCCTTGATATTGCGCTTTTCATCTAAACGAACAACTCTACGATATAAAGTTCCTATGCCAGCATGTTGCATTAGATTGTTGTTCGACAATCCACAAACATCTTTGAGCAAATTTACTCTGTTTCCTTTCAGCCGGACAAAGAGTTGTAGGATTTCATGATAGAATAAAGCACGCAACTGACGAGATGGAAATAGCCACTGCTATTTCTAATCGTGGATTACGCCAGACCGTCCCAGAAACTGGTCCTTCCGTTTTATTCCGTGAAACAGGAGTGCAGGATTCCGAAGTTGCTTCAGAAATTGTTACGAATATGATGAGGGATGGTTTATCACGGCAACAGGTAAAAGGAATAAGATAACTAGTAAGAAGCAGGAAATAGAATACGGAAGAAGTTAACTTAGCTTAGGGGAAATACACTCACAAATAAAACAAACTGGGGCTCTTGTTTATGATATGGGTAATATGTAGTGTCAAGAAAGTTAATAAACGTTTTAAAGCCGTAAATCGTAGTTTGGATATGAAGTTAACAAAATATGAGCCACGAAGACAATGTTCTTTATGTCCACAACTGGTTCCGGTTCCATTGCCACAGCATGTAGGTTTGTAAATGAGATATTACGTCTACTTATTGTCGTTTATTTTTGAAGAGCATGGTCACAGACATAAAAAGTGAATGCAAGCGACGGAGGCGTTTTGCGAGTTCCCTTGCAACCCGATTATGACAAGCACATCTGGCGTCATGCGTGATCCAGCAGGACTGAAAAATATGCACTAAACTCTCTGGTTGGTCACAGTTTCCACGACATAAGATCCTCTGGCCACCATGACCACGCCGAACGCTTCTAACTCTCGTCTTAAGCAGGTTGCATCGGAGCTGGATACCACGGGTAAATATCCGAGGAAACACTCGCTCTGAAAGCAACCAACTCTCGTAAACCGCGACCGTCAACGCGGTTGTACAGACTATCACCCCAAGTAGTCGCCAGCCCTTCCTTGTTGTTTACGCATGCTCCATGGACTCGGATCGGAAGGCTGAGATCCCGAACAATCTTACCAAATACGGAATCGTTGACAACATTGCGTAGTACACGGCACTGAGTAGAAAGCAGCTTTTCCATACGCACTCTCCGCTGCATCGGGATTGTTGCACTCAGACTTGGGATACCGAGTCCCCCATGTTGTTTACCGGCATGGATGTAGCTGATCGGGGTATCCTTCGGTAGACGTAGCCAGCCGCGAATAGATTGCCTGATGTAGTTGTCCAACCTTTTGAGCGTGTTTCGGTGGACTTGGCCAAGCACGAGCGAATATGTCAGCCTCGGTATCAGGTAGTTCCTCGTGATTTCCATTCTTTGATGCGGCTTTAACGGGGCACGCGTCACCTCTTCGAGCAGTTTGAGCAGATGCTGTCGATGGTTGAAGACTCCTTTCCCCTTGAAAGCAAAGGGGATGCCCAAATATGTTACTGTGTCTGTCGGACCCAGAGGAGTGATGAGTTCCTCGGCGAAGCAAAATGGTTCGACTGAGGCTGCTGTCGCCCAATGTTTCCTGTCTCCACAAATCACTATCACTTTGGTTTTTCAAGTGTTTATCTTCATACCAGCTCTTCCCAACTCAACCGCGGCAGCTTCAAGCTTCTCTTTGAGGCGAGCTTGACTTTCTGCACACACGACCCAGTCGTCAGCGAAGGCAAAACCATCTACTAGGGTGTCATGGAACTGGTATCCCAGTTGCGGCATCGACAACTACAACTTCTACTAAGTAAGCTTGCAGCACATAGTTGTGGTATCTTTTTAACCAGAAGCTTCTGCTTAAAAAACTATATCATCCCTGAAAATTCCCTTGTTCCCGGGTACGCATAGCAATGAAAATCAACCTATTAGAGCAGCAGTGTTGCAGCAAATTGCATTTCTTCATCAACATTGTGTTCGTGTTCTGTTTGTAATATATAACAGCAGCTAGAGGCTTTTAGTGACAGTTATGACAACGTCAACTAGGAAACGTTGTTGTCTATCCTTGCCTGGTTGCGTAGAACTAGCTGTTAACTTTTCTCAGTCCAATCAAAGTCCTTAATGCGTAAACTTAGGAGGGTAAGAACCACATCTTAAGAGAGATAAATGTGATCAAATCATACTGCCAAAACTTAGGTTGTTCTTTTTAGAGGAAGATGTGTACTTTGACCACCTGGAGCACTTTTTCATTTTCCAGAATCCAAATAGAAAGTGGCTTTCCAATAATCCTACAGGCTGACCGTGTCAGTTACACAAGTCGGACTCACTCGCACACCACCCCTTTGTGAACATCATCTCATAAACCAAATGATCCAGATTGTCCATGTTCCTGCTGTTATCGGGATAAAGCAGAGTATTCCGCAACACTGTCGATTGTGAATCTATACCTCGCCTAGGAATGCAAATCAGAATGACCTAGTCAAAAAGTGCGGAAAACAAAATCTCGTCACCAGTGTCCGTCCTGCCTGAAAGCTTTCACGGGCAGGCGCACAACAGTACAACGGGTTGTTACCACAACCGGGGCCAGGCGAGCATTGTGTTGTCATGTCTTTTGGCTCAGGACTTGTGAAAATATTATCGCAGCCTAAGAACAGTCCTTGTATCATTATTTGACTTGCTTGGGTGCCGCTCGAATTTTTGTGTGAAGTTAAAACGTGGAAACTATATTCACATGCATAGTATAAACCGATGAAACTGCCGTAACTTAAGGCCGAAGATGTTCGTAGGGGTGGATTTTTCACAAACCACCGTCTAAAAAGTAGGAATTACGAATGTGAGATACTTTCGGAAATATGAAAACCAACCCGAAATAGAAGTTACACGACTTCCTCTTGGAGGATGGTATGGTATGGCAGACGCCCCTATTCAACTGTCCATTGCGGCCAAAACTGACAGCGTCGGTATTCTGATTTTAACTTGGTTTCCGATTTTATTTAGCTATTGTCTTACTTCCCGTCTACTCATGGCTTATGGCTTTTCAACCCATCCGGAGCGGGGTGTCAGTAAGCTCTGATTATTATACATAACGGCCATTTGATCAAGTCACAGATAGGAGAATAGGACTGGACAGGACGAGAATAAGATTATAATAGGACTAAATCAACGCTAAGTCCAGAGAGGATATTATGATAGAAGAGGAAGCGGTGAAAAAATGTGATAACCTGGCTGAGTAGTGTGGGTTGTGTCGGCTAGTTCGTGTGAAAGTGATGCCAAAGTACGAAATTTAACCGGACGAGCTGCAACGGCGTCTTGTGGAAGCTGTCCTGTTAAAACAGTGATCCAAGGCAACCACCAACGTCCACACAGAACAAACTGTGTTCCAACTAGAGAGATTCGTCAAGATTCACTGTCAGTGACAGTAGGGCAAAGTCTCAGAATCGTGAACGGTATTACGACAGGTCATCCATAGGAGAACTATGAGGTGTGTCGCAGTGGTTTCTCATTAACCTCCCGAAACAAGCAGCTCTTATCTGTTACCCTAATAGTTTATCTTAATGGCTTACTTATTAAATTCGGCTTACTTTGTGGTTATACTAAAGCACCAATGAGAAAAAGAATGACTTCAACAAACATGAGATAACCTTCAATCACTAATTAAATATCGAGAAATTCGTGAAACTCACAAACGTTGATCATTCAACTTCCTCAACAAAATGGTTGTTGCATCAGAATTCACGTAGACTTTCTCTTCGCTCATTATAACAGTTCAGCTCAGATATACTTTCCGAGAACGAAGTTGTCAAGTCAGGCGGCATACTACCGAGAGTTGTAATCATGCAGACGATAGCCGAGTAGTTTGTATGATATAAATGAACAACGGCATACCAATTGCTTTGCTTAGCACACTCATTTTGCATCGATTTATTCTTTTGTTCTTATCCTGTGCGTATGTGTGGGTGGGTGCGTGCATGCTATCGAGACACACGCACTGATTTGGCTGACATAATTTAGTTGTTTATCGACCGATTAGGCAAGTGATTTTGCATCAGTGACTGACGAGGTATGCAACATAGGGTACAAACTTATATTCTTTGGTTGAAAGAAGACATAGAGAGATGAAAGACTCGTTTCAATTCGTGTGGTTTTTGAGACCCGGCGCGAAATTATTTAAGGTGAATTAATTGCTGATCTGCATGAAGACAATAAACACAGTTATTTTAACACGGATGGGCTGGAAGCGAGGCACTCGGAGCTGAGCGTCGCTTTCATGCAGACACGACGCGGCTGATATCCAACTGAAGACATACGCAACTTAGAGCAGGACCGAAAATACCGTAATCAGTGCAACTGATGGATCATTTGATCAATCCCTAAAGACGGTACAGTGGTATTTCATGAGAACATTCAGGAGGATGCAGTTTTGATGGCACATGTTTTTTGTCCTCAGAGACCCTCAGAAGAACGCAATCTGTCAGAGGAGAAAACGAGATACCAGTTAGTTCCGAAGTTGCTCACTTATAGACAAACAGGAGACACCACAACAGGTATTCCCAGTACTAATGAACTAGATTTGTTGGCAATTTGAGGAGATTTGGGAAATTATGGTGATGTCCTCCTGTAAATGAAGTCAATCTATGCTGATCAGCCGAGCAGCACTGCGCAACAGTTTTATTCTTACTGAGAATCATCATCAGTGCGAATCTTATGAGATACCAAAAAGGCTCGAACCTGTGAGCACCCGGCTTGTAGTTTGAACATCTAGCCGTTCGGCCAAGAGCGGCTGATCAGCAGACAGGATATGTTGCCACTCAAAACACTCCCCAAAGTTTTATACGAAAGAAGCTGCCGGTGATTCCCAATAGGAACAAAACAGACTCTAGAGATAGACTAATCTTACGTATGGGACGAAATGCCCACTGAACTAGGTCTGCTGGTCAACTGTCACCTTCATCACCAGGACCGATGCAGTGCTACCTTATCAGATTACAGTGTTCATTTGATTGGAATTAAGTTGGATGGGCTGACAATGCAGCCGAGGCTAGATGCGCAAGCTTAATCCGTAGATGCCACGGTTGTACTAAGGCTTGGCATTGTAGCCTGTAATTTTTATTCTCGTTCAGCTAGATGCCACAAATCCACTCGCTTGTAAGCGCTTACACGGCAAGGCTAGAAGGTGATTTTGCAAGCTTCTGCTGTTTATATGCAAGTTTCAGCGAAAGGTACATGACAGTGCAAAATATGTTCGCGCGGAAAAACGCAAGAAATGCGATAGTACATCCAAGACTGCTACCCAAAACCGCCAGATATGCATTCATTTAAGACCGTGCAGAAAGTGATTGATCATCCTTCAGTGAAGGAACGGTGTCGGTGGAGAAGCGCTTTGATTTTATTTGAAGGTATCTCCTTGACAGCGAAAGACTTTACAAAGCTTTTAGCTATTTCTGACCCTTTTGGTTTATGCTACACGCGGCAAACGATTTACAACATGCCTCAACGTGTGAGCCCAAGTGCGTGAAAGCTTGTCGGAGATAAATCAGAATCGAACTGTGGTTAGATTTTACGAACGTGGACACAGTGATGGCGTTTATATGTTGCTTTGCCGAAAAATAAGCGGTGTTGGGAGTCTAGTAGAACAGCGACACCATCAGAACTAAAGAAGTGAACAGATAATTCCCCAAAACTGTACGTGAAAATGTGTGAAGGTCAATCGGTGGTTGCTGAATTCACCCACTAAGGATGAATTACAAACTCAGTACTGCGGGTTTCAGAATACACATTATGAGCTCCAATTCAAAACTTAAAACACGATAGTAGTAGTAGGAGGGTGCAGAACTTGGGAGTGATTTTATCCAGCTAGTAAAGTGGGGAATGAAACCTACTGTGAACTTGATGAATGATTATCAGATTTCACCAAGAGTTCAAGAGCACAGTCCCGTCAGATGGACACATTATTAGGTATAGGGTCGACGACAATGAATACTAGTAAGGGACTCAACGATAGATGACATCAAACGCTTTGGACTGTCCTAATTTAGCCATCTTTGGTCGAACAAGACTTATATAGCAGTGGATGTAACTGGAAAGGAAATCAAAGCAACGAGTACAGAGAAAGATCACCATGAGGCTGAAGCAGACTTCCTTCAATAACCGCATTTACCCAGTGGTCTTTCCGAAGTGTAAGGAGACAACATGATTTTACCTCTAATGCTTTAGGGCCTTTATGAGGAACGGATATGTGAAGTCAAGTCTCCCAAAGTGGAGCCACTGATCAATAAGCAGACCAAGTGTGTTCAAACACGTGTGATCTAGGAAATGACTGACACTTTTTGATACACCTACTTTTCCTTATGGTCTTACAGACCGCAATAGCCAGAAACTAAAAAAGGTTATTAGTTCAGTGGGATACTGACTTACACCATCGTAGTCCATGTTATAGTGATCCGATATCTTACTGATTATATATATGTTGAAGCTTGACCGGAGCTAAATACAATTTGGACTGTGACTGAATGATTTGATCAAAGGCGGGAAGACACACTGATAACAGAGTTCTTCATTTGGTTATTTTCACAAGCTTATCACAAATTGAGCGTGGAATGTAGAGTTTGAGTAGACGATGAAAATAACTATGCTTTTATACATGGACTTTAGGGTTTAGTTATCCAGAGGATTTCTCCACAGCTCGCGTAGCACTGGAAAGGAGGCCAAACGCTCAGTTTTCGTAACCCAAAAGAGATTCTTCTGTTTAAGCGGTGGTTCTCGTATGGAGGTAAACTTTTCTGAATACCGAACGATCGGTAACCATGCTGCTTATTTACATGATTTCGTAGAAGTGTTGAGTTGCCCTCAGCCTATCGACCCAAATATGGCTGAATCAATGCATGTCGTCTAAGAATCCATTAAGTCGTTCCTAACACGTTGAGCTGAAGTACGAGAACCAAATTTCCAACCTTATCAGGTGCCTTGGTTTTGATGGTCAGCCAATCCTGACCGAACGGTTTACATCCCAACTACTAACCAAGAAGTTTTGTTCGAATCGTCCTGGAGATTCGTGAGATACACCCTGCTGATAATTCTCACTAAGAATGAGACAGATGTACAGTGCTTCTCGGCTTTTCTGCATAGATTGGCTTCACTAACAGGTTAACAGTGTATAGTGGAAGTATCTTCCTGTAAGCAAAGCCAATGTGTGCAGAAAAGCCGAGGAGCAATGTACAGCTGTTTGACTCTCATCGGAAATTATCAGCACGGTGTATCTCACGAATTTCAAGGAAGACCCAGGCAAGCGAGTGAAGAATAGGCTCTTCTGTCATGAGCGGCTGACCAACAGTGTGACTGAATCGAGATCAAATACACAAATCATCCTTGTGTGGGTCATGAGCTGGAGTTCAACAATGATGAGTATGAATACATCTGTCACATCCGTGTTTCCGATCTGGTGAGTGGATTTTAGGGTTCCTTGGTTTGACTGAAAGGACTATACTCGAATCGTACTGCGGCCTTAAATTAGAACTTTAGAAGCAGATAAAATTGACCCAACTATGTGGTATCTATTACTGAAAGGTCCCGATTGAAAGGTTTGGGCTGAGGTGCCGAAGTGTCAAAAGTGGTTATTCGCATAATATTCTGCCACAAAATCCATCCTCAGAAAGCCAGAAAAGCCTGAAGGATAAAAGGACTCTTATGCGTTCCCAGATTGAATTTTATTGTGGCAACTATTTTGCGTAGTATCTGGACTTGTTGAATAAGTTATGCACTGGGTAAATGAGGGAATAAAAATAAGAGACCTGACTAAGTCACCCTAAGTATAAACTACAGCTTATGAAGGTCATTAGCTGTTGGGGCTTTTAAGGGTTGCGTTTATCTGACAAGCTCTAAGCACTGAAAACTAAATGATGGACTTTGTAGATTTTCTCCATGTAACGCTTGTTTCCAAAGGAAATTCCTAGTAAACGGACAGCAGGTTGAAATCGGTTTCAAATGTAAACTAGATGAACAAACATTAGCAGAACTGCAACGGAGAAATCGTATCTATGCGAGCCGTAAGAAGCATATCCCTGATGAGGACATACTTCCGGTGGTTTTTCTGTTGAAGTTAGCCAATCTAAATAATTTCCGATGCCTCAATCGTATTCTGACGTGAATTTACCCCGTCCAGATAAAGGTCTGGAATAATACTGTTAAACACAAATGGCCTTACCAAGAAATTATTCCGAATATTTTTAGAAGAGAGAGAATTTACGAGAACAGATGACAGGGGTTGTATGAAGTGAATCGGAGCCCAGCTGACTGGATGCCTGAAACTATTGAGAGATAATGTTTTTAGAAGAAAACCTCTAACAGGAATAGCTGAAACCTAGTGGCTCATGTACTACTTACCTAGGCCATCTGCCGAAAATACATTTAAAACTCGAAACGGAAGTTCATCGTATCCAAGTTAAGAGTACATTTCACCAGTGGTCCACTGCTGAGCAATACACTCAAAGAGCGATTCCTGCTACGCGATTCATCAACAGTAATTCAATCATTTGTTTTCTAGTGTCCAGAAAACTGTGAGTCACACAACTCGGTGCCTAGCCAGAACGATTTATCAAATATCACCAAATCGTGCACCAAAGAGCACTGAAAACAGTGCCAAGCAAACAAGCCAATCAGCTGGTTCCATTGTTCTCGACACTTATAATCGTAGTCCATATTTTATTGCTGTTTATCCTGCTTATTTTTCAGGGAATGACGAAGCGTGGAGTTTTCTTCTTTTGGAAGCTGTATACGATGAGCAACTAGTCACCGGTTGGTCAAGAGCCACAACTTTCGGAGCAAGTCTGAAATCAGCCAACTGGTCAGTGGACACATGGTACCGATATCGGTAGTTTGAAGATGCATACCAATGGGTTACGTGACCGGATCCTTTCACTTGAATAGTCTAAATCGCAAAATAAACTCTCCGTGTGACTGAGATTTCCTGGTCCAAGCTTGTTTTTCACGTTTTTTTAAGATGGTGTGTCACAATGACAAATTTCCATTTCGTCAAAGGGAATAGCTCTGCTTGAGCACGTCCGATACGATTTTCCAGGCATATCCAAACCGGTAGGTAGAATACAGTTCGAGAGGTACAAGGATAGCAGTGTATTCGTTGACCATAATGGGAAGAGGAATCTCGTTTCTGACTTGTGTAGCTGGTCGTCAGCTTTTGAGTGCACCTAAATCATCTCATCTAAAAATGTTAATGTGACCTCATTCAACTGGTTGTGTAGTTGGTCGAACATACCCAGCCCCATTTTTTCAGGTCATCGTCAAAGCTGTTTGAAGCAGGTCCAGCCCGTCAGTGTTACGAAGGAAATACAAATTTAAGTACAACACATAAGTAAAATACTGTATTTGCTGTGGAGGTGCACATAGTGCATACAGCCACATTCGTAAAAAAAACATATTACAATCATAGTGTACGAAATGGCTATTTCCGTTTTACGCTATTTATTTCAGTCGTTTTGCGCTAGCCGTGCAGGTTTTCATTCAGTGGAATTCGCCGAAATAGAAGCGATTCAAATGCTTTTGAAAGTTCCAATTCTTACCACATTTTTAAGAGTGAGTAACTCAGGAAGAGCAAAAAATCGGTTTGAAGCACAAATAGTATTTGTTTATGAAGCACACCGGTTTTGAACAGTTACATTCTCGTCCTCGTCCGTCCTTTGCTGACGTGTCTGTCTGTGTGCCTCTCTGGTTTCTGACTGGTGCCCTTGCGTGCAATCAGGATTTCTCTGCCTACCGTTCCATATTGATTTATATGCGCTACTAACATGAATACTACGTGACGTTGCTTGATTACGTCTCTTATTTAGCCTTATTTTATCAAGCGCTCAATCGACTTAGTAATAGCATTAGGCGCTACATGTTCGTCCGTTAATAAATATGCCTGACATTAGGTAATTCATTACGGATCCTTGTCAGTCAAAATGGAAAATATGAGGTCATTCTTTGCGGTAAGTCCAACAGTCTTACCCATTGTCTTAAATTTTCTTCGAAACCTTCTGAGGGAAAACGAAGATAGAGTGAGAAGTAGAGTGCAGTTATACACTGCTATCTCCATATCTTAGTGCACTTGATAAGAAAAAAGTTTCCATCATATCCTGAATTATAGTAAAATATTAAACGTCCAGCCTCCAAATAAAAAATGTTACCATTGGCTCTGTTACATGCACCTTGTTCTCATATGAAGCTATCCTATCATCGTTGGAAACGAAACCGCATCTGCCTTTTCTTTGATGTCTGTTTGTTAACCAATTGTTTTATCTCAGACACTCTCAGGTACTCCAAAAAATAAAGTTATCGGAAAGCCGGTCGGGAATAATGCACAGAGTACCAGCACAGTTGCATTAGTTGCGGACCAAGAGACCCCGCAGAAAGCCGTGACTGGATCCTCCCAGTCCAAAAGGCCCGGGACCCAAAAAAGTCCTACCACTCGAGTCCAGTTTGATGTACCAGAAGAAGAGCTGAGACCACCGGAGAAGCAAAGTTCTCTCAGGACCCGAGCACGCACGATACAGGATCGCCACAAACCTAAACAAGACAGTGAGGTGAAAGCTTACTTAGCCAGAACGTTAAACCAACCCCACCAGTTTTCAACCTTATATCCAAGCCCAGCTCGTTCAGACAACGCAACGCGACCCGCTCGGGAGGTGACGAAGGATAAGTCGGATGGTCTATCACTGGACGAATCGCGTATACAGCCTCGGTTAACGGAAACCATTCCTTCAGGAGTGCAAGCAAAGCCAATTGATCCAGGTGAGGTGGCTAATCGAGAATGACATTTTGGCCAGTAAGAGACCGAAGGGCTTGCTGAATAAAGGTGGGCTAAATGTTTTTTTTTTGGGGGGGGAAACTAGGTAAGAACCTATATCATTCAGTAGTGATCAGTATTGTACATGTGCGAGAAGGAAGCATCGTGTTTCTTTTTGCAGACCACTCAAATGGACCTGTCAAAGGTTGCAAGTTTTACGAAAGGGAAATATTTATAGAACGCGTGGCGTATGATTGAACAGGATAGTCGTGGAACATAATACACAACACAGAGCATAGGTCAAGATAGGTAGGCTGCAATGAGGAGAGGTCACTTCGTAAGAAGCCGGTCGGACAGCTGCGATCTAGTGCTGTAGGTTATAAGTATGCAAGCATGATGATCAGCCTGTAACAAAATCCAATCAACCGCACACACATATTCTAGCTCATACACGCAGTCTTTTATATATATTCGTGATTAGGAAAAGCGATGTAGTCCATTATTACCAATTGACTGCACACGTCACCTTGATGAGCCGATGCTCTGGGCTGGGAGGTGAGACAAAATTCTGTGTGTCCCTCTCCGGTTTCTGCTGTCGTTCACAGCTTGGTGGAAAGCTGTTTGCTTCGACCTATATTTGGGAACCTATATTGTTAGGCCTGAACCACCTCCTCGTGGTGCCGACTGGGAAATCCGGACGTCAGTCTGGGTGAGCTAAGGGTTCAGCAACTCCAGATAGGGCTAACCACCCTGTTTGGTTTCCCTGTACTGGTTACTTTCAGTAACGCATAACACGAATTATTTGGCTCCTCCGCATTAGTTCCAACCAGAACACAGGAGGAATTTGTGGGGCTAACGTGTGTGGAGTGCGAGAAATGCTTCAAATCAAAAGCTGGCTTGATAGCCCACCGTCAAGTTCACGTCCATGAAAGTGTTGGCATGATCGTGGTCGCCAAGTTGGTCTGCGCTGATTGTTCCCGCTCTTCTCCGACGAAGATCGGCCTGAGTCAACATCGCCCGCACGAGCATCCCACCAAGTATAATGCAGCTAAGCTTGGCCGAGTAAAGAATTCCGGTGTCCGCTGGTCCCAACAAGAGTCACAATCGCTCTCGCGCCTGGCTCACAATTTATATCCCACTTGTGACAACCAAACCGCGCTGTTCGCGAGATTGGAGCAGTATTTTCTTGGTCGATCGGCTATCAGCATCAGAACCAGGTTGCGAGTGC
Source organism: Clonorchis sinensis (assembly GCA_003604175.2). Classification (NCBI taxonomy): domain Eukaryota; kingdom Metazoa; phylum Platyhelminthes; class Trematoda; order Opisthorchiida; family Opisthorchiidae; genus Clonorchis; species Clonorchis sinensis. Next base: position 32,168,635 of record CM030369.1, on the reverse strand, counting down.
CTAACTGGCAAGCACAACAGGACGAATCATCATCTGGTGGCCCTGACCAAACCGTCGGGTAAATAGCGGCCTACTCGTCAGAAGCCGCTGACTATAGCGTCTGATTTAAAGAAACCGTGTCATTTTGGGAATCCCATGATGCCAGTTTGCTTGCTAGTGTTGACCTGGCATTTGACCGAGGGTTGCAGTCTGGCATCATGACACCGAATCAAGTCATGTTAGTTCTAGACCTCATCCCTTCCAAGACATTTCCACGCACGTAGAATCCTGTCTCTCGAAGCCGTCGTCAGCCAGCCCATCGTCTACCAACCACAAGCAAATTCGCCGGGCCAAACCAAAAGCAGATCCGCCGAGAAAATACACCACTATACGGACCTCATGCAATCAAATAGCGAAAGATGCAGTGTCTGATGCACTTGATGGGTCGTGGAAGGATCTATATACAAAGGTAACTGCGGCCTACCTCTGGACGCCGAGCAGTATTGGGAACAGGTGCTCTCTGATCCAAAACACGTGGATAGCTGGCGAAGTCGCGCAGCTCTACCATCCGGTTGGAGTTTGATCAAGCCAATTACAGGAGAGGAAATCGGCCGTACGATCCGCGTAATAAGCAATTCATCCCCAGGTATGGACAAGCTCCCGGTCAGGATGCTCTGCCGGTTCAATGCCAACTCGATAGCTGTCGCGCTCGTATACCCTAGTTCCGAAGGTCCTAAATCCGACTTCACTGGGCCAACTGAGACCGACCTCCGTGTCATCCATTCTTGTTCAATGCTTTCATAAGGTGCTCGCTGATCGCTGAAGCTATAGATTGCAACTGTCCTTACTCCAGTTTGCATTTCTACATCAAGACGGTTGTTTGAGAGCTTCGTTTCTGATACACCCCCTGCTTCGTCACTCTACAGCGACTGTTTCTAACCTCAGCTTGGGATTTGTTGATATTTCGAAAGCGTTTGATTCGGTTTCGCACTACGCAATCGGCAGATCTAACTGGGCGTTTGAAGCACTGTCACACCTATTTCAATACATTCCACAGACTTATGAGAATACTGTAGCAGTTTTCTCCAATTAGGAGGTTCACTGTCATAGAGTTGTGAGGCGGGGAGATTCACTCTCCCTGTTATTGTTCATCATGGCAATGGATGAGGTTCTTGGATTGTCGACGCTGCAACCAGAGTACCAGTTCCATGACACCCTAGTAAACGGATTTGCCTTTGCTGACAACTGGGTCGCGTGCAGAAAGGCAGACTCACCCTAAAAGAAGCTTGAAACTGTTGCGGTCGAGTTGGGAATAGCAGGTATGAAGATAGACGCCCGAAAAACCAAAATGATAGTGATTTGTGGAGACAGGAAACATCGGGCAACAGCAGTCTCAGTCGAACCATTTTGTTTCGCCGAGGAACTCATCACTCCGCTGAATCCGACAGACACCGTGACATAGTTGGGCATCCCCTTTGCTTTCAAGGGGAAAGGAGTCTTCAATCACTGACAGCATCTGCTCAAACTGCTCGACGAGGTGACGCGTGCCCGTTGAAGCCGCATCAAAGAATGGAGATCACGAGGAACTACCTGATATCGAGGCTGACATGTTCGCTCGTGCTCGGCCAAGCCCACCGAAACACACTCAAAACGTTGGACAATTACATCAGGCAATCTATTAGTGGCTGGCTATGTTTACCGACGGACACCCCGATCAGCTACATCCACGCCGGTAAACAACATGGAGGATTTGGTCTCCCAAGTCTGAGTGCAACAATCCCGATGCAGCGGACAGCGCGCATGGAAAAGCTCCTTTCTACCCAATGCCGAGTACTATGAAGTGTGCTCGAAGATTCAGCATTTGGCAAGATTTTTCGAGATCTCAGCCTTCCGATCCGAGTCCAAGATGAATGCGTAAACACCAGGGGCGATCTGGTGGCTTCTTAGGGCGGTAGTCTGCACAGCAGTATTGACGGCCGTGGTTTACGAGTTGGTCGCCTTACTTTTTTCGAATCGATGGCTTATGTTTCCAGAAGGAGTGTTTCCTCGGATATTTATCCGCGGTATTCAGCTCCGGTGCAAACTTCTTAGGATATAAATTAGAAGCGCCTGGCGTGATTATGGTGGCCAGACGATCGTCCGTGACCAACCGGAGAGTTTGGTGTATATTACGTAGTCCTGCTGTCTCACACATGATACCTGATGTGCATAAACATCATAAACGGGTTGCAATGGAACTAACAAAACGTCTCGGTTGCCTGCGACATGTCGTCTTCGAGGAGTTGAGAGCACCTATGTCGAAATCTTTCATCAAGTCTAACCTGATCGCTTTTCGGGAGCGCCAAGCAACTGTGACAAACGTAAGCATAGTCTGGGATGAGCGCCACAGGTACCGGAGGAGCCAATCGAAGCAAAAGGGTGAGACAGTCAGCTAACACGAAACCAGGCAAGTCAACGAAGGTACAGAACAGACCAGGGGACAGATTTCACCATTGGTCAAACGCAGAAATATACTGTACAAATAAAAGTACCATGGGTTGGAATCATCCAAACAACGGTGAATTGATGGTATCTCCTCGAATGATGATGGGACGTTTGCAAGTCAGTTTCCAAACACGGTCTACAAGCCAAAGCCATCTTCCGAACCCTAGCTGCCTCCTAGTCTGATAGCTGTTGATCCCGGCTTCAATTTGAGTTCTGCTTTTATTGTTTGGTCAGTGACTAACTTACGTTTAGTCAAGCAGGATGGGATGGATAATGTACCTGCATGTGTACGTAATTCGATCGCCAAGCTAACTCATGTACAATAGAACTTTAAAAACCGAATTCTTTTACTAAATTGACGGAAGCGGCTGGACTCAATTTTTGTAACTGAAAAATATGGTATGTGCTGTTTGTTTTCGTTAGAAACGCGTGTTCCTTGGAGGATGATTGATGACTTCCCTGTTTCAGGAAATATTCGATCAGCTAGTATTTCGCAATATATGACTACGGAGAGCAAAGCTCACGTACATAATTGGTAGAACTTGTAAACTTGGTTTAACAACGAACGTTCTTGGGTAAACCACCACACTTTCAATGAAATCTTGTACTTCCTAATATAACAAACATAATCCCCTGCAGATTCACTTGAAGATATTTTCACTAAGAAAAATAGACATTTTTTATGCACATGTTCAATGCATCATGTCATCAGTCAATTTTGAAAGCCCTTTTATCATGTCCGAAAATGTTTCAATGTATTGTAGGTGCCCTTCGTTACTGATGTGTCACTGATGTGACATATTCTGCTGCATTATTTCGATTCCGCCGACTGTTGGACTCATAGGTACGAACCTGCCTGGTTGCAGCAATGAAGACTGCCAAAGTGAAACCCTTGACAGCTATCCTATCGTTTAGTCGCACCCACCGACAATAAGATGTTTTTTTATTTTCTGAAGAGGCTTAGCAGCATCCGGAACTGAGGTCAGAAAAGTATATGGCCTCTCTTGTCCGGACATGCAAAGACAAACAATCACTGACCAAGAAAAGTGGAAACTTCAGAAGCAAAGCCATTACCTTGTTATAAAGTGGCAACTCGATAAAGGTGAAAAGCACAAAAATCTGTCAGTAATCCTCTCCCCATCAACTTAAGAACCCAGTCTAGTTAACTACGCGTTTGATTTGATCATGCAACTAGTCTCTTCTCTACTAAACGTGTCGGTTTATCATTCAGCCATTTGCCAGTTCAGAAGTAAATCGTGTGTTGATTCCACCGTAACAAGCGATCAAGTTTCCAAGTCAGTCACTTAGTTTGAAAATGCATCAAGCGGTATACAAGCATTCCTTTTCGAGTGCCAAAATGATTCCACCAAACTAATACGTGGGCCCCAAATTCGAGGAACAGAAACTAAACCCGTCAATTTCTGTGCTGTGGTTTGACCCATTCGAATATTTGTCTGGTGTTAACTTTCTTTCCCATATAGATGCACCGGCAAAACAAGTCCAAATGTCAACAGTTCAAAAGTCACTTGAAGGACAAATCCAGAATCTAACGAAGGAAGCACCTCCGGCGGAACACATCGATTTCTGTGATGGCCATTCCAATGAGTCACATCCCGCTGACACACCTGGAGTTGACCATTTGCCTCATGTGGTGAGCCACACAAGCACAGGTTTTTGTTTTCTCTGGACATGCGCGCAAAATAATTCCAATTTCTTAAAGATAGATATTCTGGGATGTAACGCTTCTCTCCACAACCCAGCGACTTCTATCGTGCACAGCAGTTGCCTCCTCTTATTGAGCAAGCCTATATCGGGAGACAATTTGGAAATTTTATTTTTTTTCGTCTTTCGACTGGCTACGTAGTTGTAAACTAAGAGATACGTAACGAGGAAAAGCTTACGCACTGCCTGAAGCAAGAACCGGGTACCGATACCACATGTTATCGGTGGCCTTTTGTGACTGACTAACGGACAAATGGATTGGTCAGTCTGACCGCGATTGCCTCCTACGTATGCAAAAGCAGTTGCCAAATCGCCTTCGACAAATAATTTTGAACGATTTGTTTGCTATAACCTGGTGGCTGGCCTCGAATTAATGGCTTCGGTTTATCCAAATAGTCTGACTTGCACACTTATTTGGTTCTGCTGGTGAATCCAGCTAAACCTCTCGTTTATGATTCAACTGAATGTGCTGCACAAAGCGGCTTCGTGTTTCAGTTGGTAGAGTATTCGAGATATCGCAATAATTGGTCTAAAAGTAACACATATCTGCACAAAATATTGTGCTATACTGAATACCGTACCGACTGAAACATGAGGCGGTATTTGTGCAGCACATTCAGCTGAAGAAAACCACCATAGACGAGAGATTCAGCTGGGATTCAGTGGAGTTTCCCGTCAAAATAAAATGAGTTTGCAGATTGGCGAATTCTGCCCAATTTAGGTTCAAGTAAACAGAAGGTTGATGGAAACTGCGGGAAGGTGCCTCAAAAGATGTGAAAACGGTTGTGTGCTTTGAAGAAGTTTTCATCAACCTTATAACTAGTGAGTTACGCCTGGACCTCAGATTGCCTTGGAGCTACGCTTTGCGAATGCTCAGAAATTCCTTGTCCAACTTGAACAATCTGCCAAACGTGTGCAAACAAACGAGATGGATGTGATGGACGGGTCCCAGCCAGGAAAGTTGTCTTTTGAATCGGAATTCAGCACAGGTAAATTGTTTACAGTCAGTTTCAGAATATCAGTTATGGTATGCAGCAAGTAAGGCGACCCGGCTGATGGCACCATGCGACGGCCGATGTGGCATGAGTTTTTTTGTATGTGTGCAGTTCATGGTTGTAAGTAAGGCAGCAGCAGTTGTAGTAAGGCAGCAATAAGTCCCCTCCCCGTCCATCTTTATTCTTTTTCTTCACAATAAGGCTTTCAAATAAATCATGGTTGTACGGCAGCGAAGCATCGGTGTTGAACACTGATGTCATGCTGTCGATGATGATGATGATGATGATGAGTTATGGTATCGCTGAGTCGATTTGCACCGGGTTTAAGATAGTAGTAAATAGAGCAGTTTTGACAATGTTTCGGAACATAGGTAGCCCGGATGTGCCGCTTGTTTGTTGGTCTGTTTGCTGGCTTGGCAGGTGGATTGCAAACGTTTCATTACCAATCGAGGTGGCATCGCCAGTGTGGATTTGAACGGTTTCTCAAGAAACCAAAACTGCTGAAACATAAAAAAATATTACATACATACATTACATACATTACATATTACATGCATACGTCACATACATTCGTGTGATTACTATGATTGGTGGATACGAGCAGACAGATGATTGGATGGATGAACTCACCAAGATAACACCGTAGCTATACGTCTTTATATTATCATAGAGTGGTATTAGGGAATACAAAACGAAGTCGGCTCACTTCAGTCACCACAATGCCTCCCAACTAAGAGACTGACTGTAATGCCACGTGCACAAACCTAGCCCTCCTACGCATTAGCAGCCCATTATTGTCTTCGAAAAAGCCTTCCGGAAAATTAACAGGTCTACAAACTGACCTGATAACCCACATAAGCCTCGACCGTTTAAGGTGCCACCAGAATAGCAAGTAGGAAGAATAGATGACTCCGGAAACAGCGAACAGTGTGCTGGAAGCATTGAAGTTTCTCAAAGCACGAACACCACATTGGGTGCGCTTGATTTCGTGGCTAATACACGAGACCGGCTAATGAAATGTCTCTGAAAGCTTGATCTGAATCCAAACATTAATTGAGAACTCGCCCACGTTGTGTTACATTGTTTTTTCAAAGTTGCAAAAGAACCTAGAAATAATCAGGTTGCAAGCAGTCAAACTGTGTTCCGCCCAGGAACAAATGCGTCTTTTGAAGTTATGGCTGCATAAATCCGATGAATTCCTTCATGTAAATAGTTTCCTCAGCTCAGATTTCTTGAGGCAGGAAACAAAATATGGAAATACAATCAGCTTCTGAATGCAGTCTACCTTATTTCGTCAGTTTTTTACAATCGAGAGTTGCCTAACATATCAGGAAGATTCAGCTGGGCTTTAAAAGTATATCTTTTTCTCCGGTATCGTAGTATTTAGTGAACTTTAGAAGATTCAGCTAGGCTTTAAAAGTATATGTTTCTCTCCGGTATCGTAGTATTTAGTGAACTTTGTGGCTTAGTTGGGTTTAACATCAAGTAGAGGTTGTGCTGAAGCGACCTTCGTCTCTGTTACGTTGTTATTGAACGTTATCCATTATTTGAGTACAAATCAGCTTCTGATAACTTGCAGTCAATCCGTGACGAAATTTGAACCGTTCGAGCCAGTATCGTTAACTTACATATGTGAAAAAACGGTAGTCCGATTAACGTTATTGCAACAATTAGGCCGGAGAAACCTGAGTGAGATTGGAAGTAAGGAGTATGCTAAACCGCCCTTGATTGGACTTGCCACCCTTTTCTCCCTACACCGCACGTGCGCCTTCATATTGGGCAAGTCAACCCACAGAACCATACAAATAATTGTTGAATTCGCATCAGCCACGATCATGTTTGTGAACATGAGCAAGTTCATAGGCAAGCAGATGAATGGTTGTAAACCAGAGAGGCGGAGATGACGAATTTTCGATATTTTCTAGGGTGGTGGTCGACCAGAAGCTCTTCAGATCTGGTCCGTATTTTGAATTAAGAGGTTGTCTGTTCAGGGCTTCACAGAAAATTCCGGTGTTTAAACACTGTGGTCTCTCCCGAAAGCGACAAGTCCACACTACGATATAGGCATAGGAACTATTCTTTACGTTCCAGAAGACAATGTAGTGAAAAATGTCTTGTTCAGTACAGCTTGGACTGCGTCGTAAAACAGCAAAACTATACCGACCTACAATGAAAGGTCGGAGAAGACGTTGCAGTTTCTTACTTGTACTGAAGTTGAAAGCACATCTTTTCGCCACTCAGACGAACGCTACATCAAGTTTCCCCTCACGTTTGCCAGCTTACAAATTCGCTTTCGTTTCAGGTCCAAAGAAACAAGCCCACGTCTCTAAGCTCTACTGCAATGAGCCCTTCGGCTTCGTCATCTCCAACAGTCAAACAATCGGAAGCTGCCACTGATACACTGCGTGTTCCGAAACTCGTTTTAATAGCACCCTGTGGTGACCATACACAGCTTAGCGAATCGACCAATGAAGAGACGTCGCCAGTCGCAACCCAAAAGGCCCTGGAAATTACATCGCCAAAAGAAGCTATTGGAGGGTTCAGATATCTGGACCCACAGAACACAGGGTAAGGTTCAGTTTACTTACTTACTGTACGGGATTTTCTAGCCAGGAAAAGTGAGTGGCCTCCAGCTTGAGATCAGTATCTCTGCAGGAGGCTTGTCAAATTATGTTACACAATAGTGTATTGTATGAATGCTCCTTGATTGTTAGGACATCATACCCCATTAACCGAACATGTTTACCCAGTTATATGGGCACCCCGGATGTGACCATCCGCATGGGCTGTTTTACTAAGCCTCAATTAATGAAGTTTTCACAACTTCATGATTGGTCTTTATGTTTTAATTAATCACATCTAATATGAAGCTCGCTGTTAAATCATCAATTTTTCACCCACTTCTGACGTTACTGTTCGCCGCCTGACGCTTCACCCGAAAGTTTCTCCTTCTGGGAAATTAGCTGAACGGTCATCCATACAATAAAGATATGATTTGTCCTAAGATATTTTCCAAAAGTCTACACATGGTCCATCACGAGGTGATAATTTGTCCACTATGAATGGCATACAGTGTTACTAACAGGCAAATATTTTTCACGTTCAGTTGCCAATAGACGAGCTATTCAGATGAATGAGCTGCCACTTGGGAAAGTCGCTGCAAATGGACGTATTTTGTACACTGCATCTGCTATTAGAAAGATGCGTAAACATTTCCAGGCATTCTATGGTGCACAGTAGCGGCAACGACGTCGAGGTCACTTCTTGAGTAGACGGGGTGCAATATCGTTGAGCTGAACGAGGCGAGTTTTTGGGCACTAGTGAAACGATCCATCAGGTAACCTAACTGATCCTAGCCCTACAATGAATGTTTAGTTCCCTTGTACCCACAGGCTCCTGATCTAAATGATTATTTTGTTTGTTTTTTATATCATAATGGAGGGTATTGGACTCAACTATTGTTCACGTTGGGTTTCATCGGCAGTACACTTTCTTGACCATGCCAGGTTCTGGAATCCGGATACTAGACGTGCAAGAAGAACACATAACTACTACCGCCAAGTGTTTTCACTCTGTAACACCTACGCGGTCTACTCGACGCCAAATACCTTCCGATTCTGGTTGCTTTTAGTAGGAGTGAAACTAGAATTCAGTGCTGATTCGTTGTTGACGAAACAGATTGACCGCTTCAGAATGGGGCACGAACTGCCCAAGCAAGCTGCACGGATGTGGCTTCAACAAATTTCATGACTACTAAAAAGTAATCATTCCCGCCCTTACTAAAATTACTGGACCACTCCTGTGCGCTCATTTTCTCCGTACATTCATGTTCCCTCATATCGATCTACTCAAGGAGACACTGCTCCTAAACAAACTCTTGTTAGTATGTACAACATCTCAGCAACGCACACAATATGGTGAGAGATTCATTCCAATGAGATTTAGGCCATCCGGTTTGTATGAAGATGCCCACGGGAAAAGTTCAGTAAAACGAAAGCGCTGATTTTATCGAAGAGATTTTGATCACATTCTCAAACTCACTCTCCTTCTTGACGTACACTGAAGGTTTGTTGACGTACAAAGTGTGACGGGCTACTGGACCAAACTAGGAATTCCGGATCCAGAAACAGTACTAAAGGTAAGCTGCAAAGTAATTTAAGGGGCTGGTCACGATGAATTCATGGTGATGCCTAAGTCACATCACCTTTACTCACTCTGGGTAACAACTGGACTATAGTACATTTCTCTCGTTTCAGAAACTTGGTTTCCCCTGCCAAGGTCAACTTGACTTGAAGAAGCTGACGGGAGAACTGGAAAGCTATATGGCTATCAATGACTCAACAGACACGATAGCTGTGGCGGCGATGCTGACGCTTTTAAACGAGTGGCGCCTATCCAGGTAAGTACAATTGTCATTACAAGTTTCTTGAAACTATCTAGGTAAGTCGTCTTATGTTTTGCTTTGGGTTCCGTTGTTTTCTGCGAGTGGAGCCAAACCTAATTACTGCTGCTTGAAAAGTCAGTTCTTTAATTTGACATTGACTTTGAGTGACCTTTGAGGAGACGACAGTGCCGCCTTCCGCGTATAGGATAATCTACGAATTTATTTCTCCGTAAATCACATTAGTTGCCGCGATATACAAAAGTGTTCGGACCCGGAAAATCATCAGTCAATGCCAGACTTCAGTTTGGTCCTAAGTGCGCACGCATTTTACCAACACTTCAGAATCTCATTTGTGTGTGACGTCACTAAAAGCAGCTTTCTGGTTATCCTTAGATTTCGAAAAGCATGCTGAAACCCTTTTTACTAGCTCATCATACTGAAAAAGGATCTTTTCCAGATAAGCCCCGCAAAAAAATTAACCCCCGCCACCCAAAAAAAGATGAGAAAAAGAGGATATGAAATTTTACTTTTAGTTTTTATTGAGGAGGGTGAAATTGGGAAATGTCATTAAGAATTTGCATGAAAAGGTCCGTTTTTTGGAACCCTTGCCCCCAAACGAACTCACACAAGTAGCTGTCCACTAAAGATCGGTGTGTGCCACATTGGCGTTTATTCTGCATTTTGTAGACGTGCCAAAGAGATTCGATGGTTTTTGTGTGTGAGCTCCAGTCGTTGAACTCACAAAGTTTTTGGTATGATTAACCGTTTCATGAGTATAATCCATGTCAATCATCGTTTCAATTCCTTGGTATGATGCCCACATATCGGAGATGATGATTGGGCCTGGAGCGATACAGGCCTGGATTGTGTCCATCAAAGTGGCCGCAGTCGCAGTTCGATCTGACACTGCATACATGAACACCTCTTTGGTTTCCCGACAGATCCATCCGGAAATCCACTGCTGGGGAAGGACTCGTCCTGCTTGGTTTTTACGGCCAGGTATTAGCGTTTCATCGATCTCGACGTGTAGACCTGGGCCGCCGATAGCTGTTGGAGTCTGCAAAAGCCACCGAACATTTGGAGCAGCAATAAATGAATAGAATTACTGTCCTAAACTCCATCCTAGACCGCTCCAGCCAACTTCCCTTTCGAAGACCGATTTCTTGCCCACACTGTCGGGCATTACGCCTCCACCTGTCAGAAACAGTTGAAAGTGTCATTTGGTGGCCATTGTTGCATAAACGTTGCTGATGGATCACTCTGTGGCTTTGCAAAAAACGTATTGCGTTCTCCTTGTCATGAACGAGAGTTGAACGCGTTAGAAAATTCATTTAAGGTTTTACGTCCGAACGGAGAAAATTTCTGCACAAAATGAGCCTAGATGCGGATAAGGAATTGTTCTCATCAAAAATAAGTCAAGGTTGTGTGCGTACATTAAATTGGAGCTGGCAAAAAGTGGTGGGGCTTAACTTTCCGCACATGCACTTTTTGCACTAGTGGCGGGGCTTATCTGGAAACGATCCGAAAAATTTGCTGAAAGAATTCGATAACGCGGGGATAAAATTATCTTGCTAAGGAAGTCCATCAGTTATGATAAATCAAACTACAGGGAAGTCCTAAACTCAGACAGATAGATTGTCAAGGCTGTGTGCGACAGAACCGACCACGAACACGTTCGTTTGCTGCTGTAACCTGATGTGTTTTTTGGATGGGGATGGGAATGGGAAAGATTCGCTTACTTGCGACCGAGTTTTCTTGCCTCGAAGTAAAACTGATGACAAGAACAAAAGCACTCTGATCAGACAGAAAATCCCAGTTCACCAAAAAATTGAGTAAGTTACTTGATAAGTCGCTTGGATCAGTACTGTGATAACCAATAAGAGAACGATCGATTAATCAATACGGATCGGCCCATATACCAGTACGGGTTAAAATGCAGGTAAACGCTACGTGCACCGTCGACGCGGTTTCACTGACGAACTTAAAATGTAAATTGCACGTGCACAACATCAGCTTAAGGTCACATCTCGAGGTTGACCTGGGCAACCAAGTCCCCACTTACGGGTCGGGCTCACTATCATCCTAGTTGCTAAGGTTGCTTGCTCTGAACTTGCGCAACCCAATTTCAAGCGTGACTAATAGGAGCACTGCATGATACATAAACATTTTATGCATGTGATCTCCATCGACGACTTCAGGTGAATCACAAGACCAGAATGAGGTCGATATTTGGCGGTGGGTCGAGCTCACCTGAGCTCGATAACATTATTTTTACCTTCTATTCATAAGTGTGTGCATCCTCAAGGCGAAAACTCCCTCGTCATCTTGCAAGGTCTTCTTCTGGCTCATCAGTGTCTATGTTGTTTAAAGAGGTCAACCAAATTTACACAAGCTGGAGCAAGGAGCCATCAAGCAATACAACAACCCCTAAAATTCTGTGTCTCAGTGCAGCAGATAGTGTCTCTCAGCTGCGACATCTGCCGCTTATGAACCTGGACATTCACAAAGAACAGGTTCATATATTGATGAAAATACAGCAATTCTGTTGTGTTTGGACGATAGACAAATACTGGTCGTGATCTGTGATAAAGTGAACGGCCGGATCCCATTTGATGGAGGCAAGCAGCAATGGGTACGTCGTCGATCCGGCAATAAAGAAAGGGTAAAATGTCTTTCTGCACACTGAGCGAACGTGTCAGAACAGTCATGTGATTACTTGCGGCCAAACTCGATATTCGGACGGAAATGTCTCTAAAACCACTGCATGTTTCCAAGAGAATCTTCAAGACTATTCTTCTTGGTTTGTTTTGGCGTTGCCGACGGAATCTTATATGTATATACCCCGTTATATAGGATTGACATTGGTTTGCGAAAAAACAGTTCTACAACAACGAGCTGTCGTCCTATTGGTTGAAGCTTTGTAAATGAATGTAGCTAGCGACCTTACAATTTGGACGCTGGAGGGTCTTGTGCATGGAGACATCAGGACGGTTCCTACGCTGCAACACCAACTTCGAAAGCCCTGGCGGCTTCACGACACACCTATTGCTAATCATCGCCTGCCATATTCTATTGTTGTGTTATCATAAAATGGGTTGATAAGGTCTAGAATACTGACAAAAAATTTCGCCGAGTGCTGTGATGTTCAGTCATTGTGGATCAGATTCTAGAACGTTCCGAGATGCAGCATGCTTGCTGGTCTGTGAAATTTGCCATGTTTCTTCCATGTAAAGTACGTCCAACACACTCCAGTATAGATTCCTGTGGTTTTAAATGATGCCCCTCTATGGCTAGTTAACGGAATCACAATAGTGCAAACCCACCTAATCAGGAAATTTGTGTCATATCATTAACTATTCTATACTACCTTCTCTTAGTTTCCTGAACGTGCTGCATTATCTCAAACCAACCATGGCAAACTGTAAAAACAGTCTTTAATTTATCGTACAAAATGCAGAGGAAACGGCATAGTCATGAGCTTATTGCGTCAGTATGGTTTCATCTATTCTAAGATTAATTTAGGAGAGCTTTATTCTCTGATTCGGATAGTACATGCAGCACGACGAGTGGTCAGATCTCACCACAATAGTCCTAGCAGGGTTGTTTCACATGCAGGGATATTAAGTTACAAACTCGTTTACATGCATTGGGGCCGCAAAAACTAGTCGGTCGCCGTCACTCTGACGGGATGAAGGTCGTAAAAAATTGCAACACAGCATCATAGTTTATCGATCGGGAAGCGTGAGTGTGGCTGTGCACTGTGAGAGCATTCTACATAGGTTTTCTTTAAAAAAAACAGTGAATACGTCACTTCCACTTGAATGATAACTAATCAAGCATTTTGTAAACAGACTCAATAGCCTTCTGTCGTTGTCAGTACTCTTCTGGTTCGTACGCAAAACACATCAGTGGGCATAAATTATGACTGAAAATGTCCGTGTGGTTGTTTCTATCTGGTCAGTTCTTTCCGTTTTCGCTGCAGGCGTGACATTCAATGTTACTCTGATGCGCAGATCTAGCAAGCCCCCGGCAAGTGATCGTCGATTATGTTGACGGCCATGAGTAGAGCGAATGGTACTGATGTGCTCAGTGAATTTACTCAGTTTTACTCTTTTTGTAGTGGTTGAAAAATCCTTTCGTACATTCTGCAAGCAAATCAGCTGCACGTACATGGTACTCTCTAGGAGAGAATTCTACATCATGAAAGTCGAACTAGCTGACCTGACAAAGGACAAAACACATATTCATTTGTCTTTGATAGTGTGAGGGGATCTGGAGATTTCGTCCTGTAATGGAAGTTAACCTATGCTGAAAAGCCGAGAAGCACTGCACAGCTGTGCGTATTTCAGAAAACTCAAGTGAGTTTCGAACGATAGACTTTCCGGCCTGTAGTTAAAGAATAAACCGTTCGGTGACGAGCGACCGTTGGACGGTATGACTACTCGCACATAGACAGGGCCAGCCATCTTTCAACCGGTCAATGTCGACTGGTTGCTTAAGGACAGATTCCTCTGATTGAAGTTTCACTCATTGGATGAATTTTATTCCTCCTCTCATAGAGTGATGCTAGTATGAAGAAATTCGTGAATGTTTATTGGAGATTCCAAAGGAAGTTGTCACTTGAAGAACCTTCACACGTGTGAGCACGCAATGTGGATCCCGTGATTGAAAGAGGAGTAACGCTATACCTTCCCTAAATGCAGTCTAAACACAATGTTGATCAGCCGGTCGAGGTCGGACTGTCATGTGTTAAAACTGGTAGCCAGATGGTCGAGGTTTCAAGACTCTGGAGTTTTAGTGCAATGCTGATGATACCGAACACCGATGAAACAGCTGTACAGTGCTCTTCAGCTTTACAGCATAGATTGGCTTCACTGACAGGGCAAAATTTCCATCAAACATTCATTTAGCTATTGTCTAATTATCTGCCTACAGTCACATCTATAGCAGCACAGTAACACAGGAGTTAAACTCAATTCTCGCATTTCACTTGATGAAAGTGATAGGTATGGTTTACTTAATCTCAGTTAGGGTCATCCTCAAAGCCATATAGTTAGGGTCGTCCCATGGCAGCAACAATTGTTTGGCACATTTGATGAAATTATCGGGCAATTAAAACTCAACATTCTCGTTTCTCGATTTCAAGATCCACAATTACCACACTTATGGAGGAGAAGGCGCGTCTGTACGATGAAGTTGAAAGACTCAAATTAAGCCTGAGTGCATCCCGACAAGCTGAGACAATGTAAGTCCTAATTTATGGCCTTCAGAATTAAGACAGGTGAACTAATTTTGACCTCTACTCGGCTGAATTGTTTGGTTTCCTATTGAAGCAATATAACTCCTCCGTATCACTCCACTTCACGGGCAGCAGCTTCCACTTATGGTCAGTACAGACAAGTTGTTTTCCTGAACGTACATGATTCGTATTCACTGCTGATGCAGCAGCCGCATGCACAAGATATACTCATATCATCTTCTCAATCAAACTCTTTATTCGAACAGCAGAGCATAAATATATATGTGTTACAAGACCCGTTATGGAAAGCTTGAGATGGTCTTGCTTCCTGAGTTGGAATATTGCGGATGATCATACCATAGTCCAGTTTCAAAATCTATTGATCCACTCGTAAATGACACAAAGACATCCGATCACATGCACTTATTTTTTGCTGAAGCATTGCAGCAAAGATTTTGGGCAGCTTTAGGAATGTGCAGATATGCTAACCGCATATGCACATGTTTTCAGACTTCTTTAAGCTCGGACATTTTTCAGGGCCTGGTTAGTGTAAGACGGATTTCCTATTGTTATATGCACTCTACATCTCATGTGGATCAACCGACCTGAATGCTTTGCTCTTCTGGGCTTTCTGTGCAAACAGTCTTGCTGTATAAAGAAAAAGACGAACTTTATCATCGCTTGATGTGACACATATACGGATATAATTTTTCCACCTAGGACGACAATCCGCCAAGTGGATTTATTCAATAACACGCCTGAGTCCTTTTCAGGCTAAGTTCAGTGCCCAAGTGTACAACATTCAAGTCAAGTTTGTTCTTTATTCGCGATATTTAACTACAAAGTGGGGTAGAAACGTAGCCTACGAATGTGAATATGTACTCACAAAATTTGATTAGAAGACCTGACTGGATAGAAGTCTTTTCACTGGTTGCAATTTTACGTGTTATGGTGGCGTCGACAATACTTTCGATAGAGCTTTGACTACTCTGATCAATAGTTAACCCAGACGCGAGTTATCCCGCTTCAAGTGTGCATGAGAGAGTGAAACTGCTATGTTCACGTGACTATATCGGCGTGGGTTTGCAACACAGTATATGATACCTTTTTGAAGGAACCGTTCTCGGCTCATTCCTTTAGAGGTCCCTGCAGAAGGATATTACTGAAGTGTAGAATGAACTGGACGATTAAATTTATCTATCACTACTTACACACTATTTATATGCCTTACTGAAAACAAATTTCTCCACATAGGACGGTGTAAGCTTCACAACAGTTGCTTTAATGTGGACATTTTTTCTCGGTAGAGACATGATATGTGATTGGACAATCACAGGTATATTTACCCCATGAGTGAAGTGTACTCGGGTAATCTCGACATGGCGTATTTCAAGCAGGTGTTTTTCACAAGCGAGGTTCACATCACCGTTGGCAAGAAGAGTGAATTTGCCAGGGGATATTGTGGAACTGCGTACGTCTAGCATTTCTTATCGCCTAAAATGCGCTCTAATTTTTCTCTTTTTCATTTGCAAACGCATCAATAAATTAGCGATTCCAGGGGATTGGTACCATTATATTTTTTGTCGATGAAGACGCCACCCTTGCAGCCTGTCAGCAGCATCAGTTTGTCTGCTATTTCCAGTCTAGCTCCTTAGAGGTTTGTGTGGGGATTAGGTTTAAGCGCGAAGTAACTTTACCTTCACGCTCTTTAACTCATTGCAGAATACAGAATATCTTCGTTTTCTTATACACAGAATGGCAGAACATTACCAAAATGTTTTTACGAACCAAATGGTATAACGTTCTTAGGAAAACGAGCAGAATTAAGTGAGTAGCAGAAAGCGAAATAATATCCACTATTTCCATCTAACAGTAAACGAACTAACATTTCATGTTTAGCACTAACTCCATTAAGAGCTCTGTTGACAATTTGTACGGTTTCCTTTTGCACGAAACTCAGGTGCAAAGACTGGTTGCATGAGTCCTCGAATAAATAATCAGAACGCTTGGGGTTTATTTTCTAAGCGGTATGTGGTCGCTTGGAGATGTATCAGTCGCTGAGGAAGCACCACCTATGACGAAGTTGGTAATACCCGCCTTTGTCTGAAGAAAAATTTCAAGGTACTGTATTAAAATTTTTTACGCCCCAGTTGACGAAAAGTGGATCAGCTTTTAGGCTGCAGTCACCTTCCAAAAAGTATAGTCATCCAACCGACTCAACCTGTTCATCTATGGATTCTGGCCCAAATACAGATTCATATAGCCGGCGACAGCATTAATCTGCCTCTAAACTAGGGTTTTGTTCTTGGATAAAGCTCTATGAATAGACTGCCTTTTGACGCACCACTGTACAAACGACTCAACTTTCAGCTGCTATGGTAAACGTTGCGAAAACGATCACGTTCAAAAGTGAGCTCAACAGTGAAATAGATGACAAGAAGACCCTTTCCGCTTTTAGTTAATTGCTTGTAAAATTCCAGACACAAATGATGGTTCATTTAGTTGAAGAGGAAAGCTGTCAAGGAAGCCAAATCCTTGCACTAGGCTGCCTGGAAACTAAAAGGTCACGAATCCCACGCGGTTGCATAGTTTCATACGGGAACGCATGACGGTTGATAAGACATTTTGAAAATCGCTGATGCATGAAAAAAACAAGTGAAACCAAACGGTCTAGAATCAAGTAAATATTAAGGTTATTTATTTTTGAGTGATTTTTGCACACAACTGGAAGTAGTCGAATTTAGGCGTAACTAGTATAAACACCAGCAGTCCAGAGGGGCGACTGATTCGCACTTTTTGACATAGGACCAATTAGTTACGCGTGGGACAAGTTATTATCTCTTCAGGAATGCTTAGCGAAACGGGCACATAGCCATACAGTTTTAGAATGACCAAGGTTAGAAGTTCCACGCGAAGTTAGGCTGTCATTTAAGGGCCTTGTAACAGGTACGCGTCATCAGCAAAACAGCGGCACTAGCCCAAGAAAGGTATGGCAACCCACAGTCATGAGATAGGAAAACACCTCCATGACAGTATGTACGGTATATTTTAGTTGATGCAGACAAACTAGCGATACGACACGCATGATGCACTTAAGGGCTGACGACTTACTAGTACGCCTTCCAACAATCATCCACGTAAGCGTGATCGATCTCCTGAGGTTCAAGGTCGTTCTCGAGGGGGTGATGTTAAAACAATAATGATAATAATAATAATAATAGTAAAATAATAAATTAGCAAATCGCAACATCCTTCTGATGCATAGCTCCCATGCCACCCGAAGGATGCCTGAGGTCTGATATACCGCTAGTTTTCTGAATTCTAGATGGAAGCAGGCTAGATGCTTGGTTTGGGTTCAAACCACGAACCCACAAACCACGTCCTTGCCTTAACCACTGAGCTATCTCGAGCAACTGTTTAAACCCGCCAGTTTTGATCCCAATCCACAATAAGAAACTAACAGATCATTCATCACCAGAGCTGGTAGGTTTTTTGAAACATTAATGCACCTTTTTCTGTGTTGTTGTCGTGCGATCCCTTAGAAACTTGACAGTTGTACCACCATCAATTTAACTGACCCTGAACAAAAACAACTACCATCAGCCGAACGTGGCATGACGCGTTACTAGTACACTGGCCCCTGGCCCAAAGCTGAAAATATTCCCCCCCCCTGTTATCTAATGATCATGTTTGAAAATTTGCCGCATTAAAATGTAAACCGCAATTGTTGACGCGCAGTCTCAGCTATTCATGGTGGTAGTGTTGGTGTATGCTACGCAGAAAGAACTCTGGAAACTGTCCTCGTAGCCCCAAGATAGTGATACATCTGTAAGAGGAACGGACTTTGCAGAAATCTATAAGAAGAGTTCATCCATCGGACTTTTACACAAATCTCACAACCGGGCACAATAGTTGGATGCTAGTCGAGCTGATCGAGTTACTGACCGTTGTTCACTGGTGGGGATAAGGCAAAAGGGTCTGGAACCGACTCATCTCACAGAGATCATCTGTTGGGCAGTTAATGTAGGTGGATATAACGAGTGCACTAGATGTTGTGTGGTCTAAAACGGCCGACCTCCAATCAGCTAGGTCTCAGATGAACAATCGTGACTGCTCCTACCATTGACCGATTTACCTGGTGAAGTGGCCTGACATACGTCTCAAAAATGAAGACAACAAAAATGAATAATTTTTCCTCCTCTTTACAGCCTGGTTAATAACAGTTGCCCTAATATACATACAATTAATTATTGGATGGTTCCTGGACTGGTACACAACAACTTGCTTTTCGGTATGTGAGTTGCATCAGTAATCAGTCAAAAATACCCTCAATGGTAGGAATAGAGCTTGAGCTCCCGTTCTCCTTAGGTTGAACCACTTCACAAGTCTTTCAAAAGCAGTATCTGTGGCGTAACTCCGTTCAGTTTAATCTGGATTTTTACCACTGAGTGCTTAGTACAACACACACGATTTGGGTGGGTGTGCATTGGGACGGAGAGTACCTCTGACAGAGGGAGAAAATTCTTTCAATTACAGTAATGTCTACTGTTACTGGACTCCTCATTTACGTTGCCATAACCTAAATTGGTTGTGTTTTTACAGAGCTCTCGAACGAAAATACAAACATGATTTGGAGACAAACCGGAAACAGTCTTTAGCGGAACAGAACGCGTTGCGCGAGCACTTTGCACAACAGATGGAAACCATGCGTGGGGCTCTCGGAAAAGCAATCGCGCACAAGAGTCATCTGGAAGAAGCATTGGACCAAGAGAAACGGGTAGCCTATATTCTTCTGATTGTCTCTTTTTCAAAATTCTTGAACGATTTGATCATAAATTACGCAGTTTTGGTTCAATTTAGATGCATCAGTTGTGGTCTATGTTTCTTACTTTTTAGAAAACAGAGGATTTATGTACAAAGTTGAGCACTTCTCAGGCACAACTAGAAGAGATGGAGTCTAGAACAACGGGAAATGAGATGAAGATGTTTCAGTTAAACCGACAGAACGAAAAGGTATGCAAGCGTGTACTAAGAGGTAGTAACAGTTGCTCCCTTCCTTTTTTCTCTCTTGGCCTTCTCTGGAATGAGGCTAGGATATCACTTGGAGCGTATGTTGCATGGGGTTAAATTTATCCGGGCTATCTATTCTCTGAGACATCTTCTTTTCTCATTGGGACATCTCAAACTGAAGTCTGAAGTCCGTCGAACTAACGTATCCTTTTTGTTCGAGCAAAACAGACGATTAAGGTCTTCAGTACAACCTACAATGTAACTGACAAAACAAAAAATACAGGGACTTATGGAAGGTTTAAAAACAGGCAGACAACTATCTAAATCTGGATAGTACTCGGACAGAAAGTATGAAGAGGTGAAATCTAGTTAACTCAAGTACTCCCTCTGCGTGATTCGGTGTGCATCTTGCATCTACAAATTGTTAACTGAATCTGCAAGGTCCGGTGGGACCAAACTAAATCCAAACTAAATTCATAACGACAGCTGGCAATTTCACTTGGTTGAGCAGGCACATAAGTTCAGGGAGGAGGAGCTCAGCCAGTACATTGATATTTCCATAGTAGTTATTAGTCTAGTAAGATTATCGGATTAGAAAATTTAGAAAAACTCTCCCACGACGTACGAGTTAGTCGAAATTCGTTAAAACGTCTACATTGCAAGTGAGTTTACCAGTTTTCTCACGGAGCTCATTTCCCGGTCATACGAAGGATAGAAACTACTTCAAAGTGGCTAGTTTTGCAATGAAGTATGGAGATCGTCGCAGGTGCAATTAGCCCTGCTTGCGACTGCCGTCTTCCTGGATTGGGATTTCGGTTGGGGTTACATTCACACTTACTGACACTGCGAAGAATGGCCTGATCATGCAGTCGAAGCTTTGAAGGAATCGGAACACGAGCCTTCAGCGTGTAGCTATTTTGGTTGACACCTCGTGAAAATAAAAACGAACTACTCATCGTCAGAAACCTCCTAGACCGTCCCCTCCAGTGTCTTGCCACTCTCCCAATATTCATCCAATTCCTAGTGACGTTTGAGCAAACACACCTCGATGGATTGTTCGCAGCTGGTGAACTACACACCTGGAATCAGTACAGTAATCCCCTCCTTTAAACAGAAATTATTTAGGATTGCCATGAAGTTCACTTAATGAACTCTGATTAACGTGAACGCTTTTTTAGATCTCCGTTGCAATATGGCCTCTTCGGATGCGTCTCTGTCAGCTTTGGTGCAGATATAACCAATCAAACCGACACAGACATAAATTTTTCTAGCGTCATCTGAGGCCGTAGATGTAGCTCGCTTCAAAACCTCCTTGTTACTTTGGCGGCACACACCACGTTAAAAAAGAGCTGTTGGCAAGCTCTCACTACAGTCTCATCAGACAGACGTTACTGCGATGGGCTAATGAGTTCACACATTTTCTGATTACTTGTAAGTAGTCCCTTTGTTCTGAGATCTTGTGTGGCTTATGCGCCACTGACGCTACTTGTGCACCACCACTACTCTTTCCGCAAATCCCAGTCGTTAGAACCAGTTTTTAAATGTTCCAAAAGCAATATGTTTTCACTCAAAAGCCGTCTCTTACATGGTTTACTTCTAAATAGAGTATAAGTAGTATAATCCAGCGCCTTCGGCTTGAATGATGTTTTGTAGTTAATTTGATACTGAGTGATGGGAGCCTTCAATGAAAAGCTTTTCGACAGGTTGTTGGGCTTAATTTGATGGACAAAATTCCATTGTGAAATGTTCCTGGTTTACCAGTTCACATCGTCAAGTCCAATTGCTGTTCAGTCACAACTGGTTGAAACTGAACCGGTGACGCAAGAGTCCTTCTGAACCCAATCACAGGAGTTGGATCACTTACATTTTGGTGGAGGACAAACGGAGAGCAGTGTGATCTTTTCAACAGAACCATCGTCAGACTCGGACACCTGCATACTAAGTAAAGTACGAAGGATAAGAAACGACGATCGGGAAGTTTATTGATGCCGCATGACTGTAACAAGTGAGTATTCAAACCACAGCGGATTTATCGAACTGACTGGCTTAGCTTCAGACCAAATGGCTGTGGGTTTGCTGTCGATCCAGTGAGTAAACAATGTTCTCGAGTTGGTTAGAGCAATTTGAGAATTTGTACTTATCGTTTTTGTTTTTACAGGATGGAATCCTGCGGACGAGGGTATAAGTGGAATTTTGTACAATTTGAGTTCAGGTAGAACATAGGTTTGACGGAAACTCAGGAACCGTACCTATTTGATGAGCCCGACGACGAAACCGGTCGTCTGATGTTGAAGAAATTTCAGCAACCTTATGAGTAGTGTTAAAACTCCTGTCTTTCTTTCACAGGTAGCCCTCTAAACTGATATTTTGGCAAGTTCGCGAATAGCATCATTCTTAAAAGTGGAGTGATTGAATCGGGTTTCCTTCTCCACTGTCATCATTATTGCTGTTCCCCCGGGCAGGCGGACCTCCAATCGATAAACTTGTCCACATGACCATTCTATCTAGTAATAACTTCGAATGGTCGTGCAACTCTGTGTCGGTCCTTGACTTCCTGCTCCGCCCACTATAATATATCAAAATGCACGGTAGCTTCAGACCGCCTCTCATGGAGACGAAGGAAGATTATTGCAACCGTATTTATAGGATCATAACAGAATGTTCCACAAGACCACGATGGAATCTTCGTGAGGAGACAGGAAGCACCAAGCTACAGATGCTCGATCCAGATTAGCTGACATTCTGAACAATCAGGGCACGTCTTCGTTTTGTCCGTAGTCCGCAAGTGACACATCCGTACAATTCAGGTGAAGTTCGATTATTAGGAGCAGCTGGCTACGGACACCTCCGCCTTGAAGACGCTGTTCAACCGATTGCTGCTTTGAACTAAGCTATGAAGACTCATGGAGGTGCTGTTGCATGTCATTCCTTCTGTGGGGCTGTGGGCATGCTGATCTGGGATCTGATGCCCTTCACTTCAGAGGTATATCACGGCTGTCCGGTGTCCCATGTGACGTGGTTCCCTTACGGAGCCGCAGTCTGGTGTGTGAAGTTGGTTCCCCTGATTTGGCTGTGGCTGCGACTGTGATCTGATTTGAGCTTCGTGCTTGATGTAGTAAGCGTGCACCGTAGAGAACATTTCCCATATTCTTGAATCAGCATCTGGCCTCTGTGAGACTGTTATGGCAGCCCCAATCTCCTGACTTTCCGGAGAACAGTGGAACGATCCGCATGAACCTGGGACTGTAGACTGAATGGTTCGGACCGCGGGTACAAAGTTGCAGACTGCTGGCGAGATTTGCCAAAATGGACTGAAATGTGAGGGTCACCGATGCCAGACGCCAGGAGCTGAATAGCCGTTGGGTCGCGCATGCTCCCTCTGGTCTCCGGTTTGGCTGTAACTTCAGTGACCACAAGATCGTCAAGTTGTGGTGTTCTCGTGAACGTATTCCCCCACCTGCAGTTGTTACGTCACAAATGACATTGAGAGGTTTGTCCAAGAGTTGAAACTCGGTAACCCAATCCAGGCCCAACAGATCAATGCCTGCATAGTTGGTGAGGTAGCAAGCACCACTGAGTTGAATCCCCTTGAACGTTACGGAATAGTTCAGCTTCCCGATCGATTTGAGGCTTCCACCAGACGCAATACGAACGATGCACTTTGCTTGTTCCACTGGTGGCCTTCCAATTACGTCCCGGGTTTGTTCTGAAATCAGAGTGATGTCGTAACCTGTATCAAGTTGGAGGGTAACTGGTGTGCCATTAATACATACTGTGACGAATTTTCGTCAACCAGGTGATTTCTTCCTGAATGTAGCGGTCATGACTCCAGCGTGCGTTCTTTTGTCGAGTCGGTGTGCGCGCGAGCTCCTGAAGTTATCTCTGTAGCTTTCTTCTTTGTGCCCATTTCGACTGCACTTGCTGCACCTGTGGTTCCGGTAGGGACAGTGACGCGAATAATGCAACTCTTCACAAAACCAACAGGATGTGGGTGGTTTGCTTGAAGTCCATTTGGAATTTGGTTGCCTTTTGGAAGTTACTTTGCATACCATGTCAGGCTGAGAGAATTTGGAATGTCCAATCATTGGAGCAACAGCCTTGAGATTGATAAGCTGTTGGCATTCGGTGGGAGCGTCATATCTGGATTCTGTTCAATTCGATTCAGTAGCTGCTTGTGTTGCTGCAGTCAAATTACTTGGAGGTCCTCCGCCGGCCAGTTCCCGTAGCTCCAGCGTATGAGACTGGTGGCTGTTTGAACTAGATCCATATCAAAGACGGAAAACTTTTTTCGGACTTGTGCAACTCATTTTGCCGGCATCTACCTAAATGGTAAACATCATCATCATCATCATCATCATGGACATCATTGTTAAACACTGATGCCCTGCTACAGTACATCCGTGATTTATTTGAAAGCCTTATAGTGGAGAAAAGAATAAAAGTCGACAAGGGAGGGATTTAGTGCTTGCCTATCAAAATCTTTCCGAGTTGTCTACACCTCCAGACATTCATTTAGGTAATCTGGATAGAACTAGTACGCCATTCACATCGATTAGCAGCCGTACCTTGCAAGACCTCCAAACAGGCACAGTGGAGATCACGCGGTCCCCATTTTGGCCAGTACCACCGACAGTACACAAATGTTTCATAATCTCGTTTCAGAAGAGCTTGGTAAACAATCGGTAGTTTTTATTTGGGCAACGTTTCGCTTTTGACACAAAAGCTTCATCAGGCCAAGTGAACAGGTCACCAAGTTGGCCAGGTTATAAGGCAGACGGGGCACCAATCAGGAGGTTCTCTTCAGATTATCAGACTAGGTCAGTGATGAGTGTCAATTAATGGCTCATGTCGGCTATTGTGGTTGCCAAAATCTTGAATTGGTGGGTTGGAGGAGTTTAAAATTAGTTCCGATCAGTTCTTGTTCCTTAATCTTCCACTTCAGGGTGCTTCAGTTGATTATTCACCTCGGGCGCAACTGGTAGATTTTTCTTGGTCTTCGTGGGCTTGTGATTGCTGTGACAATTTAGTTGGGGGGGGTGAGGTCAAGTGGAATTTAGATGATGACTACTCCTCCTTCTGATGACCGCACACCAACACGTGTCAGCTCGACTGATCCAAGACCGTTCTCCACACTCTTGCCAGTTCCACGCCTTCTATTCTGTTAACACTAGGATGCTTGGCGATTTCTACCGCCTCAGCCATCAGTCTCTGTGATGTGGACCGTAGTCCTCGCCTCAAAACCTCAACATTTTCTAAATCTATTTTGTGCCCCGTATCCAGTGCATGCAATTGCCGAGTCTTTTAATAACGCTCGATATTCATCTGCGTTTCTCGGCGGCTTGTTTATTTTCCTCTTATGCTCTCCGATTCTGGTGTGAAGCTCCCTGGCCGTCTGTCCTATATAGACCTTAATGCAGTCGCTACACTTGATTTTGTAGACACAGTCCCTAGTTCTGTTTGCCGGGAGGCGATCCTTCAATTGCACCAGTGCAGAGCGCAGAGTGTTTCCCTCTGGAAACCTACTCTTATGTTGGCCGTGTTTAGAATCCTTCGAATGGTCTCCGATGTCCCTGGTTTATATGGGATAACAGCTGTCCCGAGCCATTCTCGTTTGGGTTTCTCCACCGGTACCAGCACCCTTCGCAATTGACGCCTAATCAAGCTGGCTGGATATCCACTACCCCGAAGTTTGTTCATTACTTCAATTTGGGCCGCTGTCCGATCAACTTCTCTGTGCACAGGGCCCTTACACGCCTAAACATTGATGAGGCAATACTAGCGAATACCGACTTTGGATGGGCAGACGAGTAGTTCAAAACTGCCCCAGTGTCAGTTGGCTTCTCGTATACTGTGGTCTTTAGTTTCCCACCGACCTGTGTGTCATGCAGTCTAAAAATGCCAGTGTACCCGAGGTTGACTCTATCTCCATACTAAATTTGATCTGTGGACTCAGTTCATTCAGATAGTTGTAAAACTCATTAACCTTGTCTCGTTTCATTACGACAAAAGTATCATCTACATAACGCCAGAATATCTTGGGTGGGTATGGGAATCCGCCTAGAGCCTTTTGTTCAAATTCTTCCATAAATATATTTGCCAAAACCGGGGATATTGGGGATCCCATTGCTAGACCTTGTTCTTGAGTGTAAACCACGGAGTCGAAAACGAAGTGTGTGAGATTCAGGCATGCTTTTATGCCTTCCATTATTTCATCCACCGTAAGCTGTGTCCGTTCTGAAAGGGAGGTGTCTGCTAGTAGCAGTCGCCTAGCTATTTCTAAAGAGTCCCCTTTGGCACATTTGTATATAACGAATTGACATCGAAACTTACAAGGATGTCATCTGGTTCAACGGTGACCCCGCTACTTTGTTGGCAAAGTCATACGAATTTTTAATGTAAGTACTAGATTTCCCGGTGAGGGGTTTTAAAATACCGGCCAAGAATCTGGCCAACTCGTGCGGTGGGGAACCTATTCCGTCTACTATCGGTCTCACCGGAACGTCTGGTTTATGGATTTTGGAAGGCCATAAAGCCGTGGTTGAATTGCACTTTTGGGGTACAATCGATACCAGTTACCTTGTCCTAAGTGGTTTATCACGGACCGCAAATATTTGCCAACTTCAGCTTTACTCCTATTCATTATAGAAGTAATATTCGCGTTATCGATCTGCCGGTAAGGACCCCAGCTAGGTAGATAATCACTCTTGTCCATGACAACAGTGGCCTTACCCTTGTCCGCCTTTGTAATCACTATGTTGTCCACCTTTTTTAGGCCGTTTAAAGCTCTTCGCTCTGCTGGTGTAATATTTGGAGCTCCTGGCTGCTGGGACTTAAGGACTGTGACCAGTTGTACCCGTAGCTCCGCCTCCATTGGCGGAAGTTTTTGAAACACAGATTCAACGCTAGGGATTATTTCTTCCGCCCTTATCACCCTTTTGCTTACTGCAAAATTCAAGCCTTTCTCTAATAGACAGCGCTCTTCCTCACTTAGTGGTCTGTTTGATAAATTCACCACGCTACAGTGACTAGTACGGGCATCATGGTTAGTCACGGGCCCACTAGAATTCTGAGTTTTAGAAAGCAACTTTTCGAACTTACGGATTTGTCTCTCCTTGCAGTGTTGTCCTTGGATGGCTTTAACTTCCGTTGCTTTGGTTTTGAGTAACTGGAAGTCTGCGGGCGAGAGCACGGTTTGAAGATCTTGGTTGAGCCGACTTGCGTGGTGACGGATATCAGATAAACGCCGAGTAGTCAAGTATATCCTCTGTTTGAGGAATGACTTGGCCGCTGAGAATGCTATTCGAGCAGAAGCGAGTGACGCGTCCGGTGGCTTAACCAATAAAGATGTGGGGATGATGTTGTGCTTCAAGCATCTTTTATTGAATATGCGGTGGTTCTCCCAGTTTGCCTCTAGCCTTGCCAATCGAACGTAGTCACTTGACAATTTGCGAACACATGGTCCGTAGTTGTTTTCAATCAATTGAAAAGTTTGGAACCGATTGAGAAGTCATCGTTTCAGAAGAGCTTGGTAAACAATCGGTAGTTTTTATTTGGGCAACGTTTCGCTTTTGACACAAAGTTCATCAGGCCAAGTGAACAGGTCACCAAGTTGGCCAGGTTATAAGGCAGACGGGGCACCAATCAGGAAGTCCTCTTCAGATTATCACAATCGGTCAGTGATGAGTGTCAATTAATGGCTCTTGTCGGCTCTTGTGGTTGCCAAAATCTTGAATTGATGGGTTGGGGAGTTCATAATCTCTTCCATACTCCGCTGCCAGGTTGACGGCTAGCCACCTCTGCGTTTCTGCCGTTCTGAGTTAGGCGTTGAGAACAGTCTTTGGCAAACGATAGTTCGGCATACATAACACATGTCTCAACCAACGCAGCTTCGGGTACTGGACATACTTCAATGGGAGTTGCTGTTGCACAATCCAAAACTCGCCTTCTAAGTGTATCGTTGCGGATTCGCCGACACCAGCCCACACGATCTGTGGTTCCGAGACAACGGTCGCCGAACACCTGAAGACGTCTTACGTCCGCTGCCCGAACAGGCCAAGTTTCACAGCCATACAACAAAATAGCCCGCACTCTAGCCCAATACACGTGTCCCTTGAGAATCAGGGGTATACGGCTTCGACGCCATAGTTGTCCAAATTAGCAACAGCGACCCGGGCCTTACAGATTCGTGCATTGACCACATCTGTCACACTACGATCAGAACTAACACATCTTCCAAGATATTTAGAACGCTCCACAACTTCGAGTGCCTCTCCTGTACTTAAGGCGGGACGCAGCTGTAGAATCGACACAACAGCCAATTTCAATTAAATGACGGTCTATCGGTGAAGCTGGTATCACGTGTGCATTTGACTTCGGATTTGAATTTGTAGTTGGGCATGGTGAGGCATTTTGATTCAGGTTGTTGCACTCAAATCAGGATGTGTTCCATCTACATAGGTCGAAGTCTCCCATCAATTATGCCATGTAGGTGACCTGGCGCCCACACAATACGGTGAACGAGGTTGGGGATAGAGATCTGAGGTAGTAGAACTTTGACTATGGAGGGTCAAGATTATCTTTTATTTATTCACCTACACGATATTTTCTGTAGTATACAGCCGGAAAGGTATAGCAAATTACACCCGGTTTATCGTGCAACAGCTAATTTCTTTGTGCTTTCTTCAATGTTCGGTAGATCAGTTTTGTCTCCTACACAGTAGGACTATGGGCTTCTTGTCACGTGTTCTCACTACTTTGGGGTTCGACAGAAATGGAAATGTTGATCTTGTGGAAAATCGATGAACGAAGTAGAAAAAAATGAAACACGTGACTATAAAATAAGTGGTCAATACGTTGAGTGGCAGTGATGAATTCACGTGACTTGGTTTCAGTTGGAAATTCGTGCGGAAATTCATACAGAAAGGAAGTGAGATGGCCGGAAAAAAATTTTGTACTCTTCAATCATTGCATTCGTTTGTATCCAGCCTCTACATAGATGGGATTTCTAAAGTGGTAACTGGAATAGGTGACTCTCATAATTTTGCACATTGAAAAAACCTCAAAGATAGTCCAGGCCACACATTACTAAATTAGGAAATACTCCCGTTGTACTCTTTCGTGTTGTTTAGAAGTCCAATATTGGAAACTGATCCCCACTATTGGATAAACGGTTACTATTTTCCCGGCTGTTCATTCGTCTACACATTTCCAGTTATTGGTTTACTGGATCATTCCTATCGGATGTTGTGAAATGCAATCCGAGGATCTATTATACCTGCCGCTTATTGTTAGAGTCAGAAATTTATATAGGTTGGATGCCGGAATACAGAGTTCGGTTTTGTAAAATACTGGTAGGCCGGTAACTGTTGTAGTTATGTAACTCTATCCAAGTCTCACTTACAATATCTGGGTTTTTCTTCGCTGCTTGCGAAAACTCCAAGCAGAACTTTACCATGATATTATCGAACTGCCCTTTATTCCAGCTTGAGGATGACTTGAAAAACATGTCCATGTTCAAGGCAAGTTTGCTCGCTCTAACTCTTTTTCCTCCATTTGTCTGTTGACGGGAATTCGCTAAACTGCTTGCAGTTTTCGACCACAAATTATTCGCTTTCGAAACATTCGTTCACACCCAATAAATCATTATTTGTGATCAATAAATACCAGTCAAAACCACACGAACTTCGCCACGGAACAAGCCACAATCACTTAACCACAAGTTATCCGCGGTTGGTGTTTGTCTCTGATGCAATGCTAGAAAAAGTCAGGAGAACATTTAGGTTGCAGCATCTGGCACAAATTGAGTTAGTCGTACTTAGGCGGTGCGCCATATATGTTCCAAATACTTCCTAAAAAGTGTGTGTGTGAATATCAAAACTTTGCATTATTCCTTTTTTGGTTTTCTTATCAGAGGTTTTACTTTGACCATTTAGCTGTCCGAATCACATCTTTTTCCCCCTACCTAGAAAGTTTGCTCAGCCTAAATCGCAAGAAAGTCTCAGATCCTTTGTTCCAAGCAGTTCGATCGATAATCGGTTAACACATCAGGCTGTCCCTCAGTGATGACTCACGCTGTCCGTAGACAAAAATTGATTTGTGTGAAACAATAGAAAACGGTTTTTGCACCTGGTTCTTGCTGATGGACATTCTGATTAGAAGCCCTAACTTTTGCTGATGTTCGGCTCGAAAACCGCTACAGTTTAAAAATTCGACAAATGACACTACTTCCTTTAAAGAGGAATGCCAAAACTGTCACTAAGTGGGGAATGTTCCGCATGGAAGTGAATAACAGCGAGTGGCTACCCCGTTGCTTCTACTGCAGACGCCTACTTCTTTGGAAATAGATTGCGTGATGTGACTCATCAACCAAAGCAGACTACATATTGGATGTTTTTTATCACGCTTGAGTTTGCCAGCTAGTAGATAGCTTTCATGAGACTTAAAGCGGCTGATGTCAACCTGATATTACTTGAGAAGAAGCCATGTTATCCCCATCTCACTAAATATAGATGCGTCCTTTTAATTTATCACAGCCTAATACGGACAACTGGATTTACCGTGATCCTTGTGAAGTGCAGTCTGATTTCCCCGTTAAAGGTAATCTGAGACTGACATGTTTTGAGCGGATAGATTTTCTCTCAAAACTGGGCCATAATTATGATGGATCCTTCCTACTCCTGTCCCTTACCAGCATCCAAAACTTCAGATATTTTAGGATTGTTTGAAATGGCCAGATTATCCTTTGGTCAGGGATGGGACGCAATTTACTTTTCATTAGACGAGTTAGTAGGATGTCCGCTCTAGAGACCGAATTTCCAATGAAATTCTTGCCGGATCATCATCATCATCATCAAAGACAGCAACATCAGTGTTGACACTGATGCTTCACTGCCGTACAACCATGAAGTTCGTCTAGTTTCATATGCATATATATATATAATTATATATATATATGCATATGAAACTAGACGAACTTCATGGTTGTACGGCAGTGAAGCATCAGTGTCAACACTGATGTTGCTGTCTTTGATGATGACCAGCACCCCCAGACATTCAGATGAACTGGATAGAAAGTAGCAATAAAAACGCTATTGGCATTGATTAGCAACCATCTTTTGCAGTGTCTGGAGCTATTCATTGGGAGGCTGGAAGGCTTATCAAACCGACAGTACCCAGAATTTCGATGATCGCCTTCATATCCCTCTGCTCCTGTCTAGGCTTGGGCAGCCTGGCACTATCTCAGCTGGCACGCCTCCGGCTGGCATGGCAGCTATGCAGCGAGCGGGTGCTACAGTCGAATGCTTACGGTTTCCGAGGACAGTTCGCAAGCATCAACCGAAATAATCTTCGGATATCCTCTTCCATTTCCTCAGAATTCTGTTTCCGCCAGGTCTTGCCGTCGGCGTGAATGCCGATTCGCTGATGGCGAGATGGCCCAAGTGGTTAGAGCGCGACGCTTCTGAGGCATCGGTGGTCGAAAACCTGGAGACGCCTCACATCATCTGTCCGTAGAGGCCATGTCTCGCACCCATACAACAATACAGCCCTTACTGTAGCCTGGTACACACGACCCTTAAGATCTAGTGAGATGCCTTTTTGACGCCACAAGTGACGCAAATTAGCAAACGTGATTCGAGCCTTTGAGATTCTTGCACTGACTTCATCAGACACACTTCCGTCAGAGCTAATACAACTACCGAGGTATGTAAAGTTTTCCACAATCTCCAGTGATTCTCCTTGAATTTTAAGGGATATGTCCGGAGACTGCACGTTCTGAAGCATGACTTTGCACTTTGAAGGTGCAAGGCGCATGCCAAAAGATGGTATGATGGTGGTCAGTCTGTTCAACAGGGCTTGTGCTTCACTTTCGTCTTCAAAGATGAGGGCGATATCATCTGCGTACTCCAGATCGACAAGGCTCACCAGCAACGATTTGAACACCGGGGTTTTGAAGACCTTCCAGCGTTCGCCTCATTATTTCATCAATGACGAAGTTGAACAAGAATGGAGAGTGGACATCCTTGTCTGACACCACTTTTTGTAGGGAAGCTTTTGGAGAGCTCGCCATACACTCTCACCCGCCCAGAAGTATGTGAATATAGGGATCGGATTATGTTTACAAACTTCTGGGGCATACCCTGTTGAGCAAGTATTTTAACAGCACTGACCGATCGACAGAATCAAACGCACCCTTGAAGTCAAGGAACACCAAGATTGTGGGTCGTCTGTACATGTGGCGTTGCTCTAACACCTGACGGAGTGTGAAGATGTGGTCAATGCAGCCTCTACCCGGTCGAAATCCCGCTTGATTCTCACGAGTCAAGGTTTCGCGTGCCATCGTAAGACGACGAAGAATCAATGACGCCAGAAGCCTTGTCACAACAGGAGTCAAACTAACACCTCTGTGGTTGCTACATTCACTGCGAGTACCCTTTTTGAAAATGGGCACTACTATCGATTCACCCCAGTTGTCTGGGACGGTCTCTTTCTCCCAGATAGACCCAAATAGTCTAGACAGGCACTGGCTGAGGAGCCCACCGCCATCCTTGAAAAGAGCAGGTGGAAGGTCGTCAGGACCAGCAGCACGATGACGCTTGAGTAGAGAAATACACTCGGACACTTCTGAGACCGAAGGCGACTCCATATTTACGGTCCACCTTCTGTTGAAGGCCAGGTTCTGGATTGGAGGTAGCAGGTGGCCAGCTGAATTGCTGTTCAAAGTACTGTGCCCAGCGGTCCAGACGTTCTGCTTTATTGCATATCAGGGAGCCATTTTGGTCTCTGATTGTTTCGCTGACAAGAGGTTTTCGAGGACCAGTCGAACGAATCAAATGGAACAGCCTGCGCACATTTCCAGCATTCTTTGCATCTTCCATTTCTTCGGCCTTTCGGGTCCACCAAGCTTCTCGGTCTGCACGGACACTCAGTTTCACTGGCGTCGGATGATGCGTCGGGTGGAGTTGTGGTGGCGGCCAGGGGGAATCTGTCGCCGGGTCTCCAGCAAAGACACGGTCCTATCAGAGATCCATGTTTGAAAGAGGTTGGCTGGGTTGTACCGCAAACAGACGTTCCAACCTTGAGTAGCGCTTTGGATATCTTTTCCCAGTGGCCGTTTATATCCGACACCGTACCGTCCGGCAGGCATTCGACGAGTTGGTTTTGATAGTTTCGTTTGACTTCTGGATCCACTAGCTTCTCAATGGCTAAGCGAGGTGTGCGCGTTTTGCGTACACCTGAAAAGCGCAATGAAAAGCAGCAGCGTACAAGTGCATGGTCGGAGTCCACGCTGGTGTTCCAGAAGGAGCGGCAAGCGGTGATCGACCCTCGCCACCGATAACTCACGGCGATGTGGTCTATTTGGGTTCGTCGCTGGTTTGTTGGTGGGCACCACGTTGTCAAGCGATTTCCGCTGTTCCGGAAATTCGTACTGCAAAGGAACAGTCTGTGATCGGCACACATCTGAAGTAAGCGGTCTCCGTTGTCCGTGCGTCTCGTGTCCAAACCAAGACGACCACCCAATCGGGCCTCAGCAGCGCTCAGTCTACCTACCTGGGCGTTCATATCACCAGCAACCACAACGATATCTGAGGTTTTAACCTGCTGTAGAAGGGCACCTAGAGCGTCATAGAAACTGTCCTTGGCAGATTCAGAGCTACAGTCAGTTGGGGCGTAAGCAGACACAATAAACAAGGTGCGATGGACCTCACTTCCTCTAGATTCTCTCACAGATGTTGCCAAACGAACCGCACAGAGGCGACTATCAACGGGTATCCAATCAAGCAGACGCTTCCGCTCGTTCACTCAGTACAATACCCACCCCAGCATATCCAGCTGCAGCGGCCTCTGCATCACCAGAGGTGCGCAGCCGGAACCTGGAAGAGAGCGAGGGGGCAGTCAGTTCGATCACGGTACTTGCGTCCTGCGTCCTTGTTTCTGACAGACAACATACATCAATGCTGAGGGAATCCAGCGTACGAGCAAGAGCCACCTGTTGACCTGCTTGCTTCAGTGAACGAACATTAAAGGTGGCTAAGTAGACAGGCTTTCGGGGTTTGAAAACAGACTTCGAAGTGTTTAGGGATGTAACTGAACTCGGACGTACACAATCTGCAGCTAAGTGTGATGCAGGGCGGGCAAACCGATCAGTCCTAGAGCTGGGACCTGCGGAGAAAGTATTAAAATTGGGGCGGGGAGGGTGGAAGACGGAAAACGTGAAAGTGTAAGAAGGGAGGCGTCAGCAGTAGCATGTTTTCGCTTACCCGCCCTGCTGTATGCAGCAAGTAAGGCGACCCGGCTGATGGCACCACGCGACGGCCGATGTGGCATGAAAGTACTGTTAGTTGTGAATGTCATGGTTGTACGAGGGCTGGGATACTGCCAGGGCGCCCACACCTAGACAGGAGGACGATTAGGGTCCTCAACCAAAGCCTTTGGCTCAAAAGCCTAACCGCAAGGCAGCGGTGTTGGGCTGGAAATGCAAGTGCATTACCATTTTTACGGAACACGTCGCCACACATGTTCCAACCCCCAACCTGGAGGGCCAGGACTGTGTTCGTCAGACCTCTACCCATGGACCAACCTGGTATGAGAGACTCTGTGAGTGTCACGCGGGCACCCCCCAGTATAGCTCAATGGGTCGCCGAGGTACACAAACCGCCACACCACGGTAAGGTCCAGCCTCTTCGTGCCGGATAGACGGAAGTGTTGTCAAAATACAGGAACAAATCTACTGAATGTATCCGCGTTCAGATATATGAAGCTTATATGATATGATATATGAAGGACCGCAAGAAAAATCACGCTCCCATAGAGTACTCCATCTGCAGGGCCATTCTTATTTACGCTACGCCTTTCCCACGAACTGGTCCCGATCATGGAAAACCAATTACTGGGATGAATTTTACCTTGCACGCGCTTCTCCGTCTTGTCATTCGTAAAATGGCAGTCTGATAAACCTTCTCACTCCACGATCGATGCCTGAGTAAAATTCAGAAGAATTGGGGTGATGCAGGATACCAGTGGGACTGTACATTGATGTTCTCCTTGTTATTCTGTCTGGTTCGATTCTCACGAGTATCCCATCTATTCAGTACCTGGAGAAACAAACTATTGTTTATTGTTTGTCGTTGTTTTTGTTTTTACCTAACCAATCAACAACGCATAATTTGAAGTGGTGTGGAATCTGTACTGAGTACGGAGAGGAACTGATGCATCGATATCAAACCTTTCCATCGTTGAGTTTGTGACCTAGTTAAAATTATTAAAACTCACTCTGCTCCCTGATGAACAGCAGAATTGAAGCCGTACACCCGCTGAATCAGAAGGATAATCACCTTTCTCGTGTTCAGGAAGGAAACCTGACTAAATTGTGGCAATTATGTATGCGTGTTCTAATAAACTAGGGAGAGATTTCATGTGAACATGAACAAGTGATTATTTTATGAAGCATGTGAAGAAATCACTGCAAAGAGGGAAACCGATACCGTTAATTGCATGCAAACTGGCCTATCCCGGGTGCGACTGAAGGTATCCACAGACGTACGCGCGAATCGGACAATGCTGCTTCGAGGGTTCTGCCGCCAAACGACACCGTGACATGGTCCCGTACGGTCTTCAACAGATGAGAGTATCAGACGCGGCCGAACCAATACGCATACATCGCTATCCGATGTTCCATCAGGCGACAGGAAGCGGATACGATTCTATTATCAATCCAAATATGTCAACAGACGAGAGAAAAGTGGACAGTATGAACACAACGATGATGATTTCTGCATGAGTAGAAATTTCTTCCATATACTCACCGATCTGTGGATTTCCTCCCCGACTAGTCGCAATGAACAGCCGGCTTAAAAGTCAGTCTTCTTGTCATAACATGCACTAATTCTTGTCCATTCATCCAGCTTCATACATTCTAATTCGACAGATCTATAAATCCAAGACCACGAATAACTAATTTAGGACTTTCAGCCTATTCAGCTGGAACTTGTCCCAAGGTAGTGTTCATGGACGAAATTTAGTTAGCAGGCATAGCATATGATATGCACGCCAGTCAAACGACAAAGTTTCCCCATCCATATCCAAATGGCTTGCTTGGTTGTCTCTTACGTTTAGTTTGTTTACCACAGGTGGAATATGAAAAGTTCAATAAACTGAAGGAACAGTTTGAGCGTGCAGCAGAAAATGCTTTGCTCTTGAACACCCAAGATAATCAGCTGAATGTAAGTGTGTGTAATGCAACAGTCTGTTTGATGTGCAATTTGAATCAAAAAGGCAATCATTTAGGTCTGTTATCAGGGAACCCTCCTAGCTGAAAACCCTTTGGCCAACGACAACTCTCTGCTCCCCCAATGTTATTGATGTTTTAACTCCCGGTTTATTATATAAATTTTTTATCACTTCACACTCTCTCAAAAAACAGTATGTGGGGCACCTGTTTGGATGGCGTTTTGAGGTTCTTCCTTAAAATTCATGCATTCAGTATGGGTGTATCGTTGAAAAACCCTACTTGCAGACTCCGCACCTACGAAGAGAGTGCGTAGTCCTAGCTTTTTTGGAGAATGAACCAGAAAACCCTGTTTTGGTGACAAATGTCCTTAGGACGGCCAGATGCTTGTGATAAGGACGAGAAATAGCTAAGAGTAAAATTTTGGAAGTTTCCAATTGTCCGAAAATACCATTTAGATTTTTTTCTTTGCTTATGCAGTCCTGTGTTGAGAACAGTGTCAAACAAATGCTTTTGTTCATCCTCTGAGTAGCTTGCTGGTAGTTGGTCACGTGGCTCTTGTTACCTTCACCGAGTTTAGCAAATGACTCGCCGCTATTACGTCACCATTCGAGGAAATATCACCAGTGCAAAAGCAGGTTTGCTGATATCTGGCTGTATGACTGTATCAGAGTTAGCTATTAGGACTGAGCTTAACTTTGAACGAACCAAGCGGGTGTCCGAGTATGCAGACCGCCTAACGTGATGTGCTTTGTTTGATTCATGTGTTGAACTTGGTATGGGTTACTGAAACGGAAACGGGTATCCAAGCCAACATTCAGTGTCCATGCCGATGCAACCACATCCGTCGGTCCTACCCAACTAAACGAACAATTGATTCATTCAACAGAGACAGAAATACCTCCGGAATGTCAGAAATGCAGTAATGTGTCCATGTTCCCAGAAATGGTCGATGTTGAAAAACCTGCCAGTTAATTGTTTATGCATGGCTGTAAAACTTCTGGTTTGTTGATCCCATGGTTGTTGACCCTCTCGCCGAGCTTGGCAATCAGTTTGTGTGCACACGTTTCGCCACCAAACGAGAAGACAACACAGTACAGGGATCAACAACCAATAAATGAGCTCGGGCTACGAATATTTCGACAGAGCCATGAAATTTATTTTGCGGACTGTTTACGACACTAAAAAATCCTTCCTTTAACACCGTAACTATCTTTCAATTGAGAAAAAGTTCACTTTGTTTTCGTGGAGAGAATACTGCACCCGAACGGATTGCTCTGTCCTAAATAACTTTACACGGCCATTAAATACGGGAAGTCGGATATCCCTGTGGATTGTACATTGCGATGCGAAACTTAAACTGAGCGGTAACAAAGAGCCTAAGTTTCGGCGTGGAAGAGGCTTGCCACACTTTTGAATTTACCCAGTGTACCAGTTTGGTAAAACAACAAAAATTGATTTTTTTTGTCCGACAGATGTCCTTCAGGAAATATGACTTTGAATCGTTTGATCCACCCAGAAGTGTAGAACTACAGAAGTGCACTGTATGAATGTGAACGCATTTCGCTAGACAACGTCCCATAGATTCTAAATATTATTTCCTCCGTGTCGGTCGGGACCAACTGCTAAGTATTTTAACGAATCCAAACTAATGCATTTTTTCGGGGTTACAGTGCAAACAATGACAAGCGGTTGTGATGTGTTTTCAGTCAAACAGTGGCTTCCGCGTACACTTAAACGACTACTCTGCTGTGGACTTGCAAATGTTTTCCAATTTTGCCGCCACCCTAAACGATAATAACTTGCCGTTCATTTTGAGCCCTGTCTTCTCTCTCCTGTGCAGCACAATTTTTGCTAAGTAAAAGTTTCATTCAAAAGTTACAGAATCCCGCGTTTTGATAATCTTCTGTAAAATTGTGACTCGTTTAGTTGTGCCTTTCGGCAGCTTCTGAAAATTCTGTAGTCTTGTCGTATGTCAAGCCATGCACATGATTCATCTGGGGATCACGGTGCATCGAATGAAAGCGTCAGCAGAGGATTTTTTAGGTTAGCTTCCGTTTACTTTCTTAGTGAGTTAACTATGTCTCTCCGTATTCTGCTAAATAGGGTACACATGAACCAGTTCTCATGATAGGCTTGACTTGTCGGAATGCGGTTTAGACAGCTACTGGTAAAGACCGTAAAGACTCACGCATCCTATCAATAAAGTGTCAACCAGACTCACTTCTCCTCAGCCCATTACAGTCAGTCAATGAAACCATCAGCTATTTGTAGCTAAGTTGATTCGGTGGAATATCTGTGGCGATAATAGTCCTAATGCTACCTCGCTAAGTTCGGTAGAGGATTTGAATTACACCGTGTCACCCTCTAGAGATGGTTGTTCGACAGTGAATGAGTGGGCCATCCAGATCTAGGAGACCATCGTTCTTGCTGAAGTTCTGGGTTCTTCAGAGCAGTTAAGCTACTCGGAATTAGCACAGTTCATTGGGAATTTGATAAGCGCACGGGGCATTTGCTGTAAGTTTTTCAAGCAGCTACTTGTGACTCAACACCACCACCGCTGACAGAGTTCGCTTATGATATGGTATAATCATTATTCATGCTACCTACCGACCTGACCTTGCACAGGATATCCCGTCACTACACTGTTTTGGTTGTCAATTCTTGATGCTGATGCAAAGTATTGCAACTCAGTAACACTGGCTCCGTTTTGGTCCAACAAGCTACAGCTGCACCCTGCAAACAACATGAAATGGTCTATCGGTGCTCCTAAAGCCCAACAGAATATTCTAGGTGGCCTTTCCGAAAAGTCACAATTAGCTCCTCTGCCTCGCGTTTCTCTGTCATTTTTAGTTAGATACTACCCCGTCACCAGCTAAATAGATGCAAATCAAACAATAAATTACCGCACTCCTTTAATTTTATCAAGTGCTTGTTCTCTTAATGCGATGCAAACAATCCACCTTTTTTTCCTTTACGTTGATGAAGTCACTAAAGGACCTCCTCCAGGTGGAGAAGAACCATCGATGTTTTCTGGAAGTAAGTAACCGTTAAAAATGGATATGATGTTCTCAATATGATGTATATGTAACTAGGAATTCACGCGTAGACAGGGTTTGCGTTGCCAGAGGAACTAGTAGTTCAGTCTCCATTTTCAATAATACCTTTGTGTTTCGGTATCACTACTAAAATTCCCTTCCTATTTCAAGCTTGCTGTGTAATGCAAGCTCCAGAAACCGTGTACTGGAGACTGGATGGTACTTTCTTCAGGATGTATAGATGTAATGTCGAGAACGTAATCCTAGTGATAAGAGTTGGCCATCGATTAAATAAACACTTTCAACTGCCTATCACACAAACCGCCACGTTATAATAGCCCAATACAACAGCTATATTGGTCCTACTCCTATTCGCTAATATAAGTTCTTCCCTTTATTTCCACTCCTACTAAACTGCTCGCTAAAAAAAATCTACCTCTAGTTAACCCAAAAAAATTAGCTGGATATTTGTGCCGAAATTTCGCTCGGACGAGTCATCCAGAAACTTGTATTTTTTGTGGTCCAACGTCATCTGCGAGTTTGAATTGTCTGACATACATGACACATTTCCATCTACGGGCTTTGAGCCATGTATTCTCTATACATTTCTGTAAAATCCAGGGAGCCTACCCCGTTACAGTGCATAATAAATAGTATCTCGCTCCATCTTCATAAGAAGCTACCAGCTCCGAACCATCTCAACACGCTTTTTTGAAGAGAATACCTCATTTACTAGATGGACATGATGAAATCCGCATTTTTCGAAAGTCCATTCTTTCGAGGCATGAATTCCTTATGCTAAAAAAATTCATAGGTCAGAAAAAATGCATCTACATGGGGTAAAGTTCGGGTGTAAATTAGCAACAGAAAAACGACTGGATAGCTTTTCCACGTGTGAACAAGATGAAAATTCGCTTAATTCTTCCTATGTAAAAGTTGGGAGGACGCATATGTGAGTGTTGGTTTCTGACTGTGATCTTTGAGTGGTTTCTATGATGGTAACTCTATGAAACCGCCTACTTCTCACCAAAAACAACGACGTTGTGAATCTTATCAAGGCAGAATAAATCCATGAAAAGATTGTGTTGACGTATTTTCTAGATCATCGCAATATTGGGCAATCTGTTCATCAAAGATATCAAGAAACCATCAAATACAGGCTCATTTGTCAAGTGAAAATTGCTCGGGTCTGTAACTATAGCAGCCCAACTGGTGACTAAATCCAATTATGGAAGGCATTAGTATTTTGGCATAGTTCCCCATTTTCTCAGGCTTCTAAGAATACATTCACTTGATGGTCGCGATTGTTTTTTTTTACATTAATTCATACTTTAAAGTGGTAGCTCTGTTGTACTCTGTCTTTCATTCCGATCTAATCCCGAACCATTTCCACAACTCTACATAGGGAAGCGAATTAGGTGTTTCTCGTAAAGAGGGAGCACAGTAACGGGCCTAACGCCTCTCGAAGAAACACTTCCCGGGTACACCAACTGTTTCATAAACGGAACCGTTTTCCATAGAACGGGTAATTAAGTAGATCCGTATTGGAAACTTCCCGCACCAGTGTAGTGATGCTTTAACTGTACCCGCTTGTTGCGAATGGTATTCGTCAGTCAACTGTTTCAAAGTGGGTTTGTTCCAAGTGAATGCGCCAGAGGGATACCGGTGCATTTTTGTACACCCGTAAAACTATCTATAGGGCAATAACAATGAGCTAGTAGATATGCTCGAATGAAAAACCACAAGTCCATCAAGCGGCTGCTCATCCACTTGTGCACTTACTATATAGGGTGCAGCCAACCGGAGGTTGCGAGGTCTATTCTCTCCGGAGATTCGTGAGACACATTGCTGACGATTCCTAACAATGATGAGTCGGTCGTACAGTGTTGTATCATCCTTCCGGGATGAAATGAATTGATCCGCGAGACTTTACCTTGATTTCAGCGAACAAGATAACTTGGCAGACACATCAATGTTAATCTAACATCAAAAATGGTAGCCATTTTTTTCAAAGCACGATTACTATTGAATTACCATTCGGTGCTTAATCCATTGTCATCTTCACTGCTCAACTGCAGTAAGTTAGAAAGAATAGGGTGTGCATATTCTAGGCTGAATTGCTGATCAAGCCATGCCAAATCATGGAAAACCCGCCGGTGTAACAAGGCTGCGGAAGGTCTTTCATCAAGTAACTAAATGGCCAGACACGTTCACATCTCTATGGGAACTTGCAACCCATATTCATACCCATATTCATACGTCTCTCTGATAATATAGTGTAACACATTTTATGCCTAGATCTTACTTCCCACATACAGAGTTGCTGTTGACGGACTTCAAGTGTTTCTAAAAATACTCCCACGGTTCAACCATGAATGGTTCAAGCTAAAGTCATGATCTTGCCTACCGGACTCCGTGAATACAGCAAAAGCCTTCCAGTAATGGAATACGGCCTAATTGTTGACGCTTTTCTGTTTCTCGAAAAACGTTTACTCGTGGTAAATAAAAATTATTCCCACAGCTTGCAGAAGTTCTTCAGTCCTTTTCCGAACGATTCGTGATGAACTATGGATACACCAAACTGATAGCGTTTTTCAAACTTTATCTGGACCACTTCCTCTGTATATTCTTTTTTCATCTTCAGCCTTACGTACTGCACTTTGAATACCTTTCAGGCAATCAACAAAAAGCTACTAGTGGAAAAACAGCAGTTAGAAGAAAAGTTCAAGGAACGTGAGAATAGGATGGTTGAACAGCAGAAAGGCTCTGCGACGAAAGATTTGGAGCTCAGAGAATCTCAAGTAAGTCACTGTGTGAGCCTTGTAACTATCTGCTCATCCAGTTTTTGAAAGAATTATAGGTTTCGCCACGGTTTCGTAGAGAAATGCTCCAGTGATTAAAGGTACTCCAAATGAAATGACATGAAAGTTTCTTATTTAGCTAGGCATCTGAGAGCCATACATTGTTAGGGATTAAATTAAGTTTTGTAGCCTGTACCCATCCAGTCTAGGTACAGAGGTGTGGACGCGATTTTCTACCTAATGTTAGTTTAGACGCACGGGAAATGAAATAGCTAGTGTTTGGTTTCATCATGCGTTGTTTTGCTGCATGCTACTTGGTCAGACTGATTTGATTAGCATCACTATGGTAACGCATGGGCGTGAATCCACGTTAGGTCTGTGCGATCTCCCTGTGTTGTCATTTGGGCATTTGGAGTTTGCCGCGATTCTGATGCCTGATTTCGAAAAAGTTATTAAGCCAAAAAGCGGCTCAAAAGAAGGAAAGCGCATGCATCGGATTACAAGTGGCACTATGGCAAATAAATATGAGGGATGTCCGTTTCCGTATTTTCTGTCATTGAATACCAATACTATCTCGAGAAAAATCGATGACCTGCGTAAACTTTTACGGGGAAGTTTCGGTATTACTTAGCTAACGGTTTTCTCCTTGAGGAATTTCCTCTCGTTCTCGTTGACAGAGACCCAATAGCTAGGAAGACTGAGGGTGGTACGCTCACACTTCGCTGTTAATTTGAAAGTTAGTTGTATATACAGTTCTTCGCACAGAAATTTCCCCATCATTGTGCGCGGATCAAAATTCTGCGAAGGCCATGTGCCTCTCTTCAGTCTGCGACAATATCCAGTCGGATTAATATTTCTTCGGACAAACTGGTTTTTCTTACACTGTGAACTTTCCAACCGAGGTCTGGGCAGTCGCGATTGTGTATGTGTAAACGATACGTAAGGCATCCCCTCGACGTCTGGCCATTTCATGATCAGAATCCTTCCTAAAGTAAAGTCAAAAGACAACATTCGATTCTCGACATATACCAGTATTCTATTCGAAATCGGAATGTACCTCTGATAAATTTATCTTTCTCCTTCAAACACCCAGGACTACAACTTCATTGTATTGGATGACGATGTTCTTTCTACATCTGGTAATACGCTTTCGAGTTACCTAGATTTGTGTTTCGATTTTTGATTTGTGGAAAGCATCGTTATCAGTCCAGATCGTTTCATTTCACCTGAGCTCAAGACGCTCCCTCGTTACAAGGGACAGTATGGGAACATGGCACTGACAGGGCACAATTCTGCCTTCATTATGATTCAGAGCTCTGCACCTGACGATCATCTTGACGATTTTGTCTCGCGGTCAAATTTTACAAACATCTGAAGGGTCTCTATTTAGATGCAGGACAATGGGACGGTGACTAGCTAAATCACCTGTTTGTTGTGAAAAATGTAACGTTACCTGTTTAGATGTATTTATCTCAGCACAGCATGCAAGTTACCGCTGTATCCATTGGCAACGTTTACAACATGTACATCTCATAGCCTGGCAATCTTTCTCTCTTGGTTTTAAAAAAAGTGTTCTAACCTTTGTCTTTTAAAACGGTCCCTTAGGCGTTACACGTCGTCAGTCGATGGAGGGCCACATGCAGTTTAACGTGCCTAATTGCTAGTGAAGCTTACTAATGCGTAGTCCTCTCTGGTTGCTGATTGTAAGCTTTTCCAGATGGATAATTATGCTACCTGCTCTTGGAATCTAAGCGTTTCCCGCAGTTCGAATTCAAGCGCGTGCGCTTAGATTGTGTTTACACTTTGACATGCCATCGTCTGGATGATTTACAATAATTGCGCTCATTATCAGTAACCAACGGTTTAGTCTTGGCAGACATAAAGTGTACTAAATACCCTACAGTTTGTTGCCCTCTGATCTGTCACTGCATGATCACGTAGGAGACATAATTCAGAAAATCCGAGAACGAAACTTTTTTATCAGATGGCTGTTTACTCTATTCATTCCTTTTTTCCGTGATCAAATTATCATTTCTGCCAGCACCCTACCCTGCATT
This sequence comes from Clonorchis sinensis, assembly GCA_003604175.2. NCBI lineage: Eukaryota > Metazoa > Platyhelminthes > Trematoda > Opisthorchiida > Opisthorchiidae > Clonorchis > Clonorchis sinensis. The sequence goes on along the minus strand of CM030369.1, from coordinate 32,124,701 downwards.
GCTCACTGGTAGGTTATTGTGGACTGTTTAGCGTTAAGTCGTCCAGCTCTTTATTAGATTATTACCTTCCTCCGGTCATATATCCCCTAATTTTATCTTTGAAAGCTTGTTCGATAAGATCCTTCAAGATGCCTCTCATCTCCTGGATGCTGAGCTACGAGTGCCCAATCATCATTTAAGGAGTGCCGTTTTTTAAACTAAGATATCTAGCCACAAAAACCCCACAGTCCCATATTCAGCTTAACTCAAGTCTTTGTCGCTGTATTTGTGTTGAGAAATTTCGAACATAGAGTCTATGGGGATCAATTTGGCTCAAGTTGTTCACCCATTTGAGAGAATGTAATCCAGTCCTAAATTGGTAACATTGTACGCATATTCATAAGCGCTTAAGTTTTTCTATAGTTTGAATAATAACACAGTGACGAACATTGATGTTTTTGGGATCTCTTCGTTAGGTCAGCACATAACTAATGGTTAAAACAGGGGCAAATAGTGATAGAAGCAGCTAAGGTTGGTTACAGAAATAAAAGCGTGGAGACACAAAAGACTAGTTGTTGGCGCACTCGACGTCACATCTAATTGGATGCTATGAGACAATCTAGAGGGCAGTTGAGCGACTTGGGTTGATCCGTGTCACATGAAGATGGCAAGTAGATGATATTTTTATGCTAGTACCAAACTGCTCCCAAATGGACGCTGTTCTGACCAACTGCAGACCGAGTACATCCCTCCACCCAGATCACTTTTGAAACTCAAAGTGACAATGCTTTCCTTTTCTTGGACTTTCAATTAGTCAGACCATCCAGAGATCTTTTTACAGAAAGCCCATGTGGACGCGTATAACACACAGACTTTCATATTTTTGTGTCACTAGGGCAAAAACGAACACCGAATCGTAATTAAACGAACTGAGGGAGGCGCATTTGCTCTGAGGATACACTGGACTCCGAACTACAGAACATTACTAATGTGCTCCGAGTCAATGGTTTTCCCGACAGATTTACAAACAAACGAGCGAACGTCCGAACGTCCTAGTTAACCGTTTATCACGACCGTTGCAATCTAACTGAGTTTACTCCATTAATGTGATCTGTTGGAAGGCAGTCAATCGCCGCCTATTTCAACCCTTACAATGCACGTCTTCAGCTGCAACTCTGCGGTCTTGGTTTATTACCAGCCCTTTACTCAATTCAAGCCTCAATGACAAGATGCCGGTCCTCACCCAGGATATGATTGCGTATTCTTTCGCCTTCTGCTTTTCAGCAGGATATATGGCGCACGGTATGGCAACCTTATAAGAGAACGCTTGGGCATCCCCCTTGCGGGGACATCATTCGACTCGGTCTAAAGCGCAATCGCGTCCCACGTAATTGACAATGGGCACGTGATCAATCCGAATGAGTTGTTTCACATCATCTATCGAGTACCCAGTAGACTGCCAGCATCGATCCAACGACGTTGGCTGACTACGGCAGAAGCAGCCGCAACACATTTGCGAAACCTGGTACTGTGCTGTCAAAAACGATTCGTATGAACACTGAGTCTGTCTTTATCATGTGACACGGATCAACCCAAGTCGCTCAACTGCCCTCTAGATTGTCGCACAGCATCCAATTAGATGTGACGTGGAGCGCGCCGACAATTAGTCGTTCGTGTCTCCAGGTTTCTATTTCTGTAATCAACCTTAGCTGCTTCTTTCATTATCTACTCCTGTTTAAACTACTAAGTATGTACTGGCCTGATGACGAGATCCCGAAAACACTAATGTTCGTCACTGTGTTCATATTCATAAGTATCTATTCCTTTTCCGCATATCGCCTAGAATGCTCACCTGAAAAGTTTCAATCGCCGAAAAATAAAGTAAACCTTTTGTGTCGTCAGCTACAGAGGCTAAATTTATGCGTAGCAGATGCGATCAACAAAAGGTCAAACAAGAGCATACGCTCATTAGCCAAGTGAGGATCACTCATTTTTGGCTCCAAAAATTTAAAGTAACTTCACTTTCCAGATTTAAAACCGGGCTAAGAGGAGGTTCGTTACTGGGGCAAAAAAGTTGCAAGCCCACTGGCATTCGTAAACCGCGATTCTACGGAACTGGACACCGTGGCCAACTATACGAATTGGGGAACGAATACCAAGGCGGTTACGCCGAGCTCATCAATCTGAGATATCTGCGACAAATGGCGAAAAGTTGGAAGACACTGCTTCATGTTGATTGATTTTTCCCGAATACTCTTCACAACCTTAGGCTGTGCAAAACAACACATTAATTCTGTCGGTTTCAGTGATCTCTTTCATGCTCTTCATCACTGAAACTGATCTATTTTTCATCTGCAGAATTTGAACAAACAACTCATGAAGATTATTGGTTCGCTAGAGAAGAATCTGGAGCTACAAAACAAAGAGATATATATTCATCAAGAAAACTCAGTTCACCTTAAAGTAAGTGACGAGTAGATTTTAGGCATTACAAATTTTGGCCTAGGATTCACACTACAATCATGGCGATAGACAAAATCGAATACACTAATCTCGTTTATTTTGCCAGCAAACTAAACCGTCTTCAAAAGCAGGTGAAGAGCTCAAAACGAATGTGAAATTTTTCAATGTCAATCCTGGGCTTGAACCCACTCCCTTAAGCATAAAATGAGTGTGTGCGTACCATTGGCAATGTTGAGAAAATGTTATAATGTACAAACCTGTCGGCACCGCTTATAATCCCCTTATGATTCTTCCGGGATAAAAGAGTTTCCCACCACTATATCATCATTCTGATTTGAGCAAAGATGAACAAATCCGACGTGCGTCGACCAATTATGTAGGATCATCACTGCAAACTAGATGAAAATCTTAGGATTTACTGGTAGACCGAAATTAGACTTTGTCATTTCGGACAATGCGAGGTGGTTATCCATGCGGCAGCTACCGGAGCCGGTTTTGTTGTGTTTTTTTCTGAAAAAAATGAACGTGGAATCACCTTGAAAGTTTAGAACCATATGTACATGGGGACTATGGTGTTTTATTAGAAAGGAAATGACACCGGTTTTTCTTGTTTGAAATTTCAGCAATGGTTGCTCGTCACTGTTTCTAAAGTTAATGTCTTTCGTGGAAGTTGAGATCTTGAGATGAGATTTCACTGGAGTTCCTTATAGTCTTTGAGCACTGCTTGTATGTTATCAGCCTGTCGTCTTGTGTAGGCCAGTCTAATGCACGTAGAGTAGTTCCGAAGCGAGTTCACACGCGCAAGTCAGCACGTGACCACGTGGCATAGATTTCAGACGAAATCTCTATTGTAAAGCGTGTAAATTGGTCATTTTTCTTAATATCATCACTTTCAAAAAAGAAAAAGTCCGTTTATCTGTATTAGTGCAAGTTTTGTTAAGGCTGGTAGCTGCTTTTTAGAGGCACCGAGACAGGGGAGCGCATGGTACAACTGAGGGGGCAACTGGTCATACGGTAACAAAACGCGTCCAAATCCACAATTTCAAGTTTTTTTGCCTTGTTAGAGGAGCTTTACTATGATGGGATGTTTAAAGAACAAACCGGAGTGACTTATTAATCAAATTAAGTAAGCTCCAAAATGCTGTCCGCTTCCCTATTACAAACGCAGCTTCGTATGCTCTCGAGGCCCCTCAACTTTACCGCGGTGGAGTGGGCGAACTCTTCACAACTATTCTTGAGCCAGCTTCGACAGTCCAAAGTCCATAAGTAAGGCAGCAAAATTATGATGTAGAAAATAAATTAGCGAAGAGAGATTCGTTGGCTCCACACGTATTACGGATCCTATATTAGGTTCGTCAGAATCGCATGTATTGAGCATCATTTCAGGGGATTCGACCAACTAGCTTTAGGTTCGGTCGGATGAGAGAGAACAATTGCTTGTCATGAATAGTTAAAAATCGTTCCATAAAAATCTGCCCAGAAAGTACCGGTTAGCCAGGTCCACCGTCTTGGTTTTAACTCAAAAGAGGTTCCCCACAGATACCCTAGCGATCATTGAGTTTGGGTTTCTTTCACCTGATCGCGTTCACGTCCCGTTCAGATTACCTAGCAAGCTCCAGTATTTCATACTCCATCCGCTGAGATCACGTCAGCAAATTCCTTTTACCGTTAGAGGGTGGGATTCATTGTTGTCTCAAGACTGTTGACCCAGAGGCCATACTTCTCATAATAATCGAGTGTAACGTACGAATTTCGCCAATGTTCTGGTCGCACTCTGCAATGTTAAGGTATTCGGCTGAAAAGTCCGCATTTGTATCATCAGATTGGAAATTTAAACCTCATACGGCAGTTGGTAAATCCTTGCAAAGTTCAAACATGAACACCCAGCTCACCTTTATAGATGTGCAGCTTCGACAAATATTTGGTTAATTTTTACTGAACAGTCTACATCAGGGATCTCCAAATATTCTAAACCTCAGACGAGCCTTACATTCACACATGGCTAAGCAGAGCCATGGATGAGTTGACGAAAACTGACCAGTTTACTTTCAAGCACCGGTATGCTTATAGTTATATAAGAAAATGTATATAGAAGCATAGCTCCAAAACGATACACCTTAAATCCCTGGTGAGCGAGGTAAATGAAGTGGATTTTTCCGCTTTTAACGTACGACTGTCCTAAGAAATCCTCAGTAGTTTCAACTAGTGGATTTGCTTCGAAATCACTGTGATTCTGTTTTTGGAAAAGTTTCTTCACACAAGTGGGTTGTTCCAAACCTAATTGCCAGGCGTTTAAAACGCATAAATTTTCTCCAAATTGCTGTTGCTTCATTCAACTAGTTCTGTTTCGTACAACAAAACAATGGTTTTACCTATGACAACACGAAGCATTTGGCCCAATGAAATGACCCGCCTGCCGGATTCGCCGTAGTCTGGAGACTGTGGTCTAAACTATGAGCTGTGTATTTCTGTAAGAGTCCATATAAACTTTGCACTGTGCTTCTAAAATGTTTGTTTTTCTTCATGAGACACATATCAGTTGGCATGAGCGGCATTTACACATGAAAAAGGGACGTATCTCGGTTAGACATATAACGAGTGTTCAGAACGAGTAAAAAGGCGATGGCTATATAAACGGTGGATTTATCTACCAGCTAGACTGGTAGATATACAGCTTCCGAACTGGTGACTAAGTTGGAGTCTTGGAGCCAAGGCAAGTTTTTGGTTATGAGTAGAAAGTGGGACTGAAGTTGAACTGAATGTGTGGCGTCGGTCAAGGAGCGAAATTTAAAAAAATCGAGATCGTTTGTAGGTGATGGTAACCCAAAAACCCACAAAGCTTGATCGTGGGCTTGCTAGATGATTGTAAACTGGGTAAATGTGTAGGAATCAGTCGGACTTCCAGTCACATCGATATTTACTCGGGATCTGATGAGGCTGTCAGTTATGGTGTGTTACTAAGATGGTTCGTTATACACAAAAGTGCAGCCGGGCGGTGAGACAACAAATCAGGGGGTAACTTGGGTGGGAATAATTGACTGGAATGTGTGATGGATGTGTTTTGGAATGCTTCAGGGCCCCCAATTTGAAAGTGTAGGTTGCTCGTAATGGCATTTTCGTAGAAGACGTTTAACCATCCAGTCACATGGTTGAAAGTCGTCTGATGGGACCCGGTAGACTAACTTGAAGAGTCGGCTGTCTCCGTGAGACCATTCTTATCAACTCTATGGGCAAATGTTACTATATGTGCTCAAATAACCATCCATTCGAAGATCACACTTGTCAAGCACCATTGTTACCACCGAAAACACTCGTTGCTGGGGTGAAAGTGAGGAGATCTGAAATTGTTATGTACCCTACACAAATCGCCTTAAATGATATCACAAAATCGCTCTGTTTCAAACTTCTGCGCGAACAACTTCACCAGACGTCAATTCAGCGTTCAATAAGCTTGTGTTTAACCGTTTTCACCACCAAAAGCAATATTCATACTGGTGTGACATGAAGAAAATCCATTTGTCCAGATACGTTTTAAATTCCGCGCGCATGCACACACAAAATGGACTCCTCCATACTTGCTGTACGTGGGGCGCGTGATCTCACTATCATTGTAGAAACCCGTCTCAAGAGAACAATATTTCATGTTCGCAAGACTTTTTCGTTTGCACAGGGTAGAGAACTAGACTTTCTGAAAAGGAAAAAGTAGTAACAGTAGCATGCTTCAAATAGTTACCAATTTCAAATTGAGCTGGCTGCTACTGACTGAATAAAAATTATGGGGTGCAACCTTTAACCGTTTTGCTAGGAACTGTGTGTAAAAGGTCATTAACCCCGTCAGCGGAGATAGTGAGGTGGGCTACAATATTTCGATTTCCCTGTCTCATGTTTCATGAGATAAAAGTTATCTCCCGTCAGTTCAGGAATGGTTATCACAAGGACAACAAACGAATGTGCCTAAGTGTAGAAGGAAGCAATTCAGTTAAAATACGTTAACAGATTTTTGCATGATTTCAATACCAAGAAGATGTAGGCCGGTTCCGTTTGCTAGGTTCGTTGCTGGTGGAAAAAGGAGACAGATTCTTCTGTGGCAATCTTTCACAGCTGGAATACAGAACGAAATGACTTCCTGTTAACAAACATCAGTATTACAAAGACTGTCTAAAAATGCGATAAGATTATTCAAGGAAACAAAAAGCTTACAGACTGGGATTGTACTGAGATGCAAAAACTCTTATTTACACCTAGGGTCAAAGGTTGGAGGTCAACCGGACTTGCACAAGTTTTAACGGATGCTGTAGGAATAGCCCCGTGCTGATAAACAAACGCTATAGATGGTCTCGTCTACCTCTCAGGACAAATTTAGTCTGACAATTCCATTTGTCATTACTCCGAGGCTCGACTGGACAACAGACCAAGAAATCTGACCTATATTTGTCCTATTTGGAGAAAGTCACAACAGAAATACGGTCTGCTTTCATGAGGAGATCACTTGAGGAGACTAATGAAAAGTAGTATCTTCTGAAAGGTGACTTGTTTTTAGCGAGCTTTGTTATTTGAAGAATTAGCAACTTATTTATACCACCTTTCAAAAACAATCGCCCCAATAGGTCTTCCAGAAGAGAGAACTTTTGGTTGATCTCTTAGGATAGCCCTCAAAAATGATCTATTTCGACGAAAAATCTCTTTAATGCACTTGAGCTGCATGATTAGCTGTATTAGGAAAACGCATTTCTTGGTGGAATGCCAGGAAGTAATTTCTTTGTCATCCCAGTATTTAGGATAATATCCACTTGTAAAAGACACGACTGTATTGTATGAAACACTGTCCGTGTTAATGTAAAGTGTGCAGGTGGAGCAGTGCGCATTGTATGTAGTGCACATTTGAGTGTTTTTGAAAACTCCTCCGGGATACATTACTCTTCAGTCAAAAGTGACCGCTTCTGATTGGACCTTTGAAGCTCTTCAAGACGTCTGGGGCCAATCCAGAAGGCGTCGCTTTTGCTCAGTCTGTTTACGTGGTCTGCGCAGAGGATGACAACTTTAAGAGTGGCGTGCAGAAAAACATAATCATTTCTCAGGGTATTCAGATGTCTTGAGAGCAAACTGGAACAAAGCATTTAGGAACACACATAATCGAAGTTTAATGCCGGGCCTATTGAGTTGATTCAGAATACAGTACAACATTTGCGACAACTCCTCGTGTCTCTGCCTCCGGCACGACTGCACGACAATTGAGCCAATTCATTCTTATTCTAAAACTTAGTTTCTCTGGTTTACCAGAGAAACCGCTGCTTACTACTGGTACTAGGGAGAGAGAAATTTGACTGCCTTTTTGTCCTTTGCTGTTTTGACTTGTAGGTGCCTGTTGGCTTTGTACTTTATCCGTCATACATCCAAAAAGCAACATCTATGTCTTACTTTATACGTAGTCAAATAGCATTACCCAGAAAAATCCGGATACATTGTCTATTGGAAAGGCAACAGTTCGCACACAAATTGCTGACATAAATTAATGCATTTGTATAGGTCCAACCATAATGATGCCGAAAAAATCAGACAACAGTTGCTTATTAGTCTGAGATGATGTCACTGTACAACACCCTAACTCGTCCGTCCACCCCGATCATGGTGGTGATTCATTCGCGGTAACACGTTACCACGTGATTAACATTTAATAGAAACATCAGAAATAGAGGATTGTTTTTCTTTGCCCGGACTACCGATACCGGTTTGCAAGTCTAAACGGTCTGGACTGGCAATTTTTTGCTCGTCTGTCAGATTCACGAAGCAGCTTGATCACTAACCAGTTTCTTGGTGAAAAACGAATAAGGTGTAGTAAATTGTTCATAGGCCGCTAAAACTGGTGTGATACCATTGGCATAAGCTAGCCTCACAAGGTTTATCATAAATTTCCATATAAACCGCCGTGCCTACAGAGGAGATCAGGGGCGGTGTCCATTTAAAGGTGCGAACATAGTGAAAACTAAGGCAACTCACTCAGAATGTAGTTGCAAGCCTTGATGGCGCAGACTAAGCCTCCACTGTATTCTAGGAACAGAATCAAGCAAACCGAAGATTGAATAAAAAACTAGGTGCCAAATCGACCAATTGAATGGCATGGAGGCTCACTGGAATGTAACACACAATAAAAGCAGAATAGACCAACCGAAATGAAAGGGCTATTCAATAAGCCAACCACACACAAGCTAGGCGGACCACAACGCAGCACCGATTCCGAATTCACCAACCAATTGAATGCCAGCTAATCTTCAGACAACCAATCACGTTGCGGGTATTAACTACGCTTTAGGAACTATATAAACGCAAGCATAAATATCGGCCAAAGTTTTGGGCATTCTGAAAAGTCGGCGCGTGCCACAGGTATACCCAAAGGCTCCCTCAGGTGATTTCATATGAAAAAAGTCGCATAACTCTTCACTGCAGATGATGTATTCTTTGTTTTGTTGAGTTGCCACATTTTTGAACAGCAGTTGCACCGAATTCCCGCCATTATCTTTCGTTCAAAATTTCCAGAGATGATCCATCCATGACGGTGGTGCGGAGATTTCGATGTAAGGCACGACCGGAAACAAGGTCGCATCTGCGGCGTTGTGCTTGTTTCTCGATCTACACCTTGCGAACTTTGCTTTTTCGATTTTCTAAAAACACCCATGTCAGCCAGTTCTATACAGGTGTCACCACCATGTCTTTGGATTCGTTTTCCACATGTTCGGTGGAGTTTGGGTATTTGAACTTCGTTCAAAAAAGCACACAGATTACTCGATTTCTCAAATTCCGGATACACAATACAAAGACAATGAAAGGTCTACAGTGTTTCAAATTTCGCCGATGAATCACCTGCTTGTTTAGTATGAAATAGAGAGCGGATGTGCTAATCAGATTCTGCAATAGGGAGTTGCGTGGAGAAGCAATTTAAACGTAGTCCAGGCAGTGAGAGTTCCCACTGAAAGTTTGTGTAAATGTGCTGATTGAGTCCAGCAGATAGGCACATTTAAAAATCCTTATTGTGGTAAAGTGCAAAAGGGTAACGCTTGCGTTAAGTGACCCAATTCAATGCACCAGGCTCAAAGTTCTTGCTGAATAATAGTTCTATGGAATGGTTTGCTCCTAAAGCGTCATCTAGGCGGAGATCGGAACAACCTAACACATCGACTGGGTCATCTGACGAGCACCACCTCTCCAGCGTCAGTGAGAACGATTTTGTTTAACTCCAAAAATGTGTAAACTGTTGGCCAATGGCATTCCCATTCTTTACCACGATTCCCAAGTTTGTTCGATGATTTCAGGTAAATTTGAGTAGAAAGGTCAGGATTGCACAATCGGATTCATTATCATCATCATCATCATCATCATCATCATCATCAAAAACAATCGCCCCAATAGGTCTTCCAGAAGAGAGAACTTTTGGTTGATCTCTTAGGATAGCCCTCAAAAATGATCTATTTCGACGAAAAATCTCTTTAATGCACTTGAGCTGCATGATTAGCTGTATTAGGAAAATGCATTTCTTGGTGGAATGCCAGGAAGTAATTTCTTTGTCATCCCAGTATTTAGGATAATATCCACTTGTAAAAGACACGACTGTATTGTATGAAACACTGTCCGTGTTAATGTAAAGTGTGCAGGTGGAGCAGTGCGCATTGTATGTAGTGCACATTTGAGTGTTTTTGAAAACTCCTCCGGGATACATTACTCTTCAGTCAAAAGTGACCGCTTCTGATTGGACCTTTGAAGCTCTTCAAGACGTCTGGGGCCAATCCAGAAGGCGTCGCTTTTGCTCAGTCTGTTTACGTGGTCTGCGCAGAGGATGACAACTTTAAGAGTGGCGTGCAGAAAAACATAATCATTTCTCAGGGTATTCAGATGTCTTGAGAGCAAACTGGAACAAAGCATTTAGGAACACACATAATCGAAGTTTAATGCCGGGCCTATTGAGTTGATTCAGAATACAGTACAACATTTGCGACAACTCCTCGTGTCTCTGCCTCCGGCACGACTGCACGACAATTGAGCCAATTCATTCTTATTCTAAAACTTAGTTTCTCTGGTTTACCAGAGAAACCGCTGCTTACTACTGGTACTAGGGAGAGAGAAATTTGACTGCCTTTTTGTCCTTTGCTGTTTTGACTTGTAGGTGCCTGTTGGCTTTGTACTTTATCCGTCATACATCCAAAAAGCAACATCTATGTCTTACTTTATACGTAGTCAAATAGCATTACCCAGAAAAATCCGGATACATTGTCTATTGGAAAGGCGTCATACACCAAATGGAATGTTACCAGCAGAGTGTAGAGCAGTTAATCCAGTATTCGTATTGGAGGGGAAGTCGTTACATGGTTCGGCTTTTGGACAGACATTAGTATATCTCGAAAGAAACCAAAGGAAAGAGTTGTTACGGTAAAAGAGTGTGTCCGCGTGCACGGATGTCGGTTGAGTTCCAGTGAAGAAGATGACTGAGACAACTCATGTAGTACGTGACAAAGCCCAGAAGACGACACAATACTTGATCCTAAAGTTGAATTTTGCAGCCTAATAATCATGTGAAAACCAAATTATATAGAGAAGGGCGACCGAGTTAATGTAGCCATCATTGGAGATGAGTACTGAGAACAACTTAGCTCATCATGAGTGCGTCTTTTTTTCTACGTGTCAGAACTAACGTACGCAAGCCATTCGACAGACCGTTTCTTTTATTGCTATTACAACAAAGTCTCTTTGTTTTAGGAAAAATGTTGTGTGCGATTCACTTGGAAAAATATTATTCTGGGATGAGAAGACTAAATGCTAGGCCAGCTGTTTCATTCGACTTATCTACATAGTAGCTTGAATATGGGCGGAAATCTCAGCCACGTCACAGGTACCATTATTTCGTCTTGTCGTTTACCGTTCCCGTTCATTGGGTGTCTATTCCAACTGGGTGTCACATTTGTCTCTGGGTTGTGCCACTCACCGGAACTTCGGAATGCGTAGCTAGCGTATTCTTTTCAGAGCTCTTGACAGTGTTAAGCTGCAATACGAACCGCATACTGATGCCGCTTTTCGATGGAAATACGATGTATTCGGTCTCCTACTTGTAAGCACACTCTCTAAAGGAAACACGACGTTCTAACATCACTTTATCAATTTTATGTTTCAGGCGGAGCTGATGAAAATCAAGCTTGAGAACGAAAACCTCGAGAAACAGACTAATCAACTACAAAGTCAGTGCAGACAATTGGAATACGAGTTAAACCAGCGGTCTGATCTCACAGAAATAGGCGTAGCGACGAGGGATCGGGACAGTGACGTAAAGTCAACCAAGAATCCATCAATGGAGACGACACTACTTGTGGTGAGTGAAGGTGTGTTTTTGAATTTGCTGTTTGCACTGAGGGGGGACCCAAAACCTTAATTCACAAAATATGGCGATAAATGAGTGCAGGCTGTTGCGACATGGGTGATCTGCGCCTGTGAACTATGCTAGCAAACTGCAAATAGTTCCGAACAAATTACACGATTTAGCATGGCTAATGGAGCATTCCTCTCACTCTCGCATTTTGAAATAAAATTACCATTAATGCCCTCAAAATGTTCGACAAATGATTTATTCAAGAAATACAATAAAAATTTCTTTCCGAGCACCTCATCGTCATGCAGTGCTATCTACATCTCTAATCTCACTCTTCATTGCTGTTGCCATCACCTCTGATGCTTGGTTTTACCTACCACGCTCCCCCATTTTCCGGTGACAGAAAATGTAGCAGCTGGAAACAGTATGCCATTGTTACATGGTTTATGGCTGACAAACTGACTGTCTGACTGACTGACTGACTCGTCTCTGTTACCTCTTTCTCCGTTACGGTTTTCTTCATGGTTGTCTTCAACTGCGTTTATCTACCACCCTCTAATTCCTCCCTTTTTGATCTCAAGGCATTCGAAGATTTTTTAAGACGTCAAGATATCCTTTTCGTGACCTAAAAATGTTCCCAAAGTAGCCCTTAAATTAAGTTGAGATGTCTGAAAGGGGTGACGTTTTTATATGTCAAGAAAGCATCTGAAGCACTCTAACTTGATGTCCAGTCAGTATTAGATTTTGATTGATTCACTTTAAACCTCCTTCCAGTTCGTCCTATGTGGCTCGTTGAGATATCAAATGAAAAATGCCGGGATTCTGCACCATAAACAGGGGCTGGATGGATGGCTAGCACCTGAAGACCCTGTGGAGATTCGGAATACATTCTGGACACGTGACACAGCTGAGGAGTTATAAATTCTACATTTTGGATCCGAATGACCAATACCCTAGGATGCATATCAGTAGAGCCATAATAGCGCCACCCATATATCACCTGATGTGGTAGAGGGGATAGGTGACCTTAGGCAGCACTACAACCCTTTAAACCGGTTTATCTCCTAAGATACAGGTTATGAATGGTTAGGTTTTCAAGAAAGAGAAATAAAATACTAAGATGATCTTTCAAATTTTAAATAGTATAGGTTTAATTTCTGACTTGGAGGCGTCGAAACATAAAATCCAAGACAACGGTACATTTCCCAGCTTATTCAGTTCTCTTTGGATTTTTCCTATTCAGAATTGCATCTTATTTTAGGTTGAATCGAAGAACGTTGTCTGATCTGGCGGTTATTTGCATCAATCTTGCGGAGTGTTAGAGCCTTTGTATTCAGCACTAGTTTTTTTAATGACAGGGATTAGCTATCTAGCCTTTCTAATACGGTCACTGTTCCCACTAGATTTGTCTCTTCTTTGGGTGGAAGCAATCTGGACTGGGAAAGGCCATTTACTTCTCGTAGGTGTTTTTTCTTTGAGTAAGGAAGCTATACTTCCACTGACGAACAAAAACAATGAATCTGAAGTATCCTGTTTGCTTTATAGAGGAAGTGCTCTTCTGGAAATGTTTATTGCCACTACTACTACTACCCTCATCCAGCGCTTCTTATTTGCTTGCGAAGGATTATTTTATTTCAACAAACGGCGAATTCTGTTGCGAGTACTTTGTCACTGCTATCACCTCTGGACGGAATCACACCTGGTGAATCGCGTGTTGGCCAAACCTCAACAATGATCATCTCTCATTGTAATCTATCCCAGGTTTGGTTAAATTTCCAATCGGCTTTTTGAAGTGAACCTTCGATATCCACCACCTCCGAGTCCAGCTGATCTGATCTGATCCCAAGCGGGGGGGGGGGCTACACTCACCATCACGCACTCTGTTCGCCATGGTTAAGAGTTGACACCCGTAATACCAGCCAACTATCTACTTCGAGTGTAGCATGAAAGCCTTCATAATCATGTCCACAGATGCGTGTGAATGTGACTCCTTTCCACACAAAATTGGGGTTTTACGCTAAACGAGAGAATTGTTCGGGTTTTGTAAAGGAATGCCCATTCTAGGTGGCCGTGGTGTGTGCCCTCAGTTAACGGATACACCGAGAATGAGACTTAAGAATTATTCACCCTAAAGACGTCTATAAAATCAGGCTGTCTCAGTGCAACTCACACCGAAAGCTTGACCATAAGACCTGTAAACTTTACGGTCAGCTTAACGAGAGAGGTATAATTTGCCGAAACATCCGTCTGCTAAGTGTAGAGTGGAAAAGTATCACTATGTTCAAGAATTGGGCCGGTTTTATTCAGTGTCGTGAAAACCAACTGCAAAGTCGATCATTAAACAAGCGAGGCAATTCTCCTACTGGTGCATCACTGCCAACTAACACGGACATAGAAATAAAAACCCAAGCCATTGTCGATGAAACCGTGTTGAACATTCTGTACTGGAGACAATCTTCGCACGTTGGGAACTCATGCCAAGCCATAGGAAAATCAGCGCAAACAGACTTCTGTAAAATAGAGCATTCACTTTTGTTGCGTATTGTGATGAGTACAGCGTTACTACAGGGTTGGCCATTGTAAAGGTAAAGAATTCAACAACTCTTCCAAACAGCAACTAGTTGCACGCACAAAAATAGATATTCGTTCAAATCGATAAAAGATTTTCCCTAAGAGCCCACCCTGGCCCGGTTGTTTCCGCTGCAGAGGGGAAATAATTGAGTCCAACCTCAAAGATGCCAGCTGACCGCCAGTTCGAATCTGGTTGGTTTACTTCCAGTCTCGAGGTTTTGCGCATATCCTGTGCTTCCGCAGGGTGGTAAGAAAGTAGTCACATCGAGACAAAAGTCATCACACTACGGTAGGTCTGCTGGATGTCACTTGTAGGTGTCTCTTGGATGCTGCTCCTTGGTTCTCGCCATAGCTGGCTTTGCCAACCCCCAAAGCCATGCAGGTGCAAAACTGCTTACTCCCTAAGTAATTCCTTTTTTCTTGGATAGATGAGGAACCTAGTTGCCCGCTTTTTTAATGCTTGGGTCAGAATTTAGTTTTTGTAGAATGTGTCCCCAGAAAGACTTGTCCAAAAACTTACTTTCGAGGATTTGTGAATTTTCTGGTTAGGATAAACACTCTCACATTTGTCTACTCCAGGACCAACTGAAGCAAACTTTGATGGAACGTCGCTGCTTGCTTGAATACCAATCAGATTTAGAAGCGACACTCAAAATACAAGCAAACCAACTCGAAACCTTACAAGTAAGTCACCAAATTGTATACAACTCTGACTTTTATCCCGGCGTCATCATCGTCACCTTAGCTATAATGTTGACTACAAGTTTAATAAAAATTGCCTTATTCCTTCACGCTGTCTCGCATGGAAATCCATAGTTTCCCCGTGTGTGCATGTTGCTTACCTGTCGATTGTTTGACTGTTCGAACTGGTCAAGTAAGTGTGTCCAGTAGGTTCAGCAAGGATATACAGCTGTGAATCTTTTCAGCGACGCCTCGAAAACCAAGAACATGGGAACAAAGAGACCGGGTCAAAAGAGCAAGCATCTGACAATCGATATAAAGCACCGCCGACTTTGCAAAGTGAGTTCGACATTGCGTTGCTTTACACATCATCCAACGATACTGTCACTTAGCAAAATACGCCGTTCATTATGGTCGACGGCGAATTCATATTTTGTGTACAATTCTGCGACACTGATGTTTCCAGTGCTGCCATCGTAAGATACTCACAGTGGATAATGATGAGAGTAGCCCTCTGTCATGGTGCCATCACGGGAGTTAGCTACAATCCGTTCCTAATCAGAACTAATCGAACGAAGTATTTTATTCAATAAAACATGGAATATGCGATCAGATCCTCCGAAAAAGTGTCCAGTAAAAGGTGAAATGAATTGGCTGATGTTGCAACGAAAGATGTTGTGGTAGCTCTGACTTCTAAAGTTAGGAGATACAGGTCCCGAGCATGGCAGTGTATAGGAACACAAACTCCAATTGAGAACTACTTCGTTTACCTACGGCTGACGTACATAAAACCAGTCGAAAAGGCACGAGCAGAAAAACAAAAACGGCCAAGTAGCACTGAGTTTATATTTCTGACCCTGAATCTAATGCACGCTAAACTTGTTCATAACTTAATGATGAATAGTATAATAATAGTCTGTTACTGCTGCTACAACACCATTTCGGCGCCCACCTACCACGTTACCCAAAGGAAGCACGAGGGCTGGATTGGGCCAGGTTACCCAAGCCTAGAGAGGAGTAGTCAGAATGCAGAGGTTGGTTCCGGGCCACGGAACTTCGGGTCAGTAAGCCTGCGCCACAACCACTGAGCTCTCTCGAACTACCATGACTACTTAAATTTAGCAATACCAGGCTTGTGATCAACTAGCATATTGCCTGACTGTTTTGCTAAGGCTTTGTAATTAGATCAGTGACCAAACTGAGCAAACATGGTACCTGCGTTTTCACTATTTTTAGCTCGTATAATTTTCATGTCTTAATAAGGTTTGGTTTTGGCTAGGTTTCTGTGGGAAGCAGAAAACTATGCAAATCAGGCCTCGTTATGAGAAACGAGGGAGTTGCGTTTTTCCCCGAAGATTTTTTGGTGTTATAAAAAAGGAAATTTGCTCTAAACGGAAAAGTAACATGATTCACGAATTTATAGCTTCTTCTTTGTGTAACAGTTGTTCTTCAGATCACTTAACTATGGTGTGCAAATTTATAAGTAAAAGTCGCTGGTCATTTTTCGTACTCATTATCTTTGTCGGTCGTCAGTTATGTTTTCGTAGAATTTTTTAAATAGTTGATGTTGGTTACGCACCTGTGAAATACCAAGTATCGTCCTGAAATAACCGTCCGTTTGTGAGGATGTAATCGGGCTCAACTGTAGGCCATTTTCCCGGCTTTCGCCCGTTGTGCTTCCGGTTAGTACGGCACACTGCATACCTGTGAGATTGTGCCTAAGCCGGCCTCATTCGTCCACGCTAGTGCGCTGAGGGCCTGAAAAACGATAAGGTCGCTTACTCATATGGCGCCTCGACTAATTGATTCTGTGGATTCTCTCTCAGTCGATTGTCCATTGCTATCATTGTCCATGCCTAGTAGAACACATGACAAACCAATAAACCAATAAACTTTACCATAACATTTGCAGAGACCGAACTGGAATCGTATCGGACCATTTCGGCTCACGAATGATAATCTTAAGTAGATGGTAGTTTATCCGTTACTTCTCACGCTTGCTGGCTCACTAGAGAGTTAACATTACCTAACTGACTTCTCCATATTCCTACCCGGAACTAGGCACCTTTTCCATCGAAACTGACACCAACAATCAAAATCCCATTGCTAAGACACGAAAGACAATCGGAGAGAAAGTAAGTGTAACTTTATCTACTGTGCGGTTTCAGCTTGTGTAGATTTTTCAGAGCAACAATAGGCACGTTTGACAACGCTATGTTGGGTTGTGTGGGTAGTGGTAAAACCTTTGTTCTTCAAACTTTTTCTGTTGCCAACCTACTCTTTTGAATTGGACGCAGCTAGCACTTATCTGATCTAGGGAACAAAAAACAAGATTCTTTTAGTAGTTATTTTACTTACAGTTGCATGATATTTTCCGAGAACCAGAAGAAGCACCATCACAAAATATTTCGCACTCAACCATCTCACGTCAGCGGTTTAGATTGAGAAAAGAGCAACCTGAGAGTCACAAGATTAGTATTAGAGGAAGAGAGTTGTTACCAATCGGACGGTTAATAGAGAAACCAATGCAGTGGTAGATTAATCTCAACTTCATTAGTCATTTATCAACAACTCTGGAAGAAGCATGAGTTTTATAAAAGAGCACATAATGACCTATTGGGAACGCCCTATGCTGCATCCACTTCTCTGGGGCGTCTTCTCGAGGGAAGCTAAAGGTGGGCTTTGTCCTGGTGAAGTTCCTTCCGCCAAAAACATGTTATTTTAAAACGAGAAGTTCGGTCAATAACCTAGAATCCTGAAATCGCTACTTGCCTGGAATCAATTTCTTCCGTGAACCGAACGAACCAATGTTGTGCACATTGAAAATTTGTACCTGCATCGCTGGGATCACTCACCACATCCGTAAAGAAATATTGTGGCTGGTCTGCATGAAACGGAGGTGAACAGAAATTTACTTAAAATTCGGCGAGTTTTTTTTACTTAGAATAAAAACTTCACTTTGGTACGAAACCTCTGGAAAGTACTCCAACTTCAGCTTGCCTGCATCGCTGGGATCACTCACCACATCCGTAAAGAAATATTGTGGCTGGTCTGCATGAAACGGAGGTGAACAGAAATTTACTTAAAATTCGGCGAGTTTTTTTTTACTTAGAATAAAAACTTCACTTTGGTACGAAACCTCTGGAAAGTACTCCAACTTCAGCTTGCCCACTGTTTGATTTGTTTCATGGTCACATCTATTTGCACGAGATACCAGATCCCTAAGTGATGCATTCAGGTATTGCCGGCTTTAGGGAAACGGACATTCGCAGCCTAGCCAACTAATACTGATATGAGTACAAAACGAAAACAGTACAAAAAATGGAATAGTCCAGTAGAAGCATACGGTCACTCTCATATATGATAAATAGAGTTTATGTGCGATACAAGCACGACTACAAAAACCGTTGGTGTTCACTCCGGTTTCTTCAGTAAAATGCTTAAGGTACCGTATAACTATCAAAGCAAACTTCTTCCGTAGATGACGAGCACAAAGCAAGTAGTGCCCCCACCAGAGAACCGCAGATGAGACTGCTAAAAATATTTGCTTCACACTGGTCAGCACTGTTGTAAGGGTTGTAATCCGGTGCTCACCTATGAACGTCCAGTCTTAAACTTCCGCAAGGAAATAATGAAGTTGCTGACGTGAGAGTAAATTTTTCCTCACTATTGCTGAGAAAAAGCTGACACATCAGTGCCCAGGAGTCGGAACAAAAGTTTGACGGGAGGGAATGGATGTGACCACTGCAGAAGGGTTTTGCTCTATCTGTACCGAAGAAAGTAGACCATCCAGGTTCTATGACTGCTCGTTTCACTTGAGCAGCAAATGACTGTAAGATGCGACGGACACGCCGATCGTGTTTGCACTGTACGCAACCGGGTCAACCTGAAGCTACTGCTGACTTCCGGTTGCCCATAGGATAGATACCTGGTGGTAACTCTCGCAATGCTCCAGGGGCCTGTCCACACGATATTAAATTAAAACGGCATAGCAGTTCGACCACTTTACCAATCGGACACATCACATGAAATGTTTGCGTCATCCATGAAAGGGCATAACCATCGGTTTTGTGTTCAGGTGTTTTTTAGGCTGGGGACGATTAAGTAGCCCACCAGACGTTCTTGTTCTGAATGCACTGGATACAGCACATCAAAAACCGAACAAGCCTCAAGTGCTTCAGCTTCTTATGCTGTGGCGAGCCGGACACACAGTTGCGGTGAGAACTCTGCTCTTCGAGAAGCGGTCAGCTGTAGTGACGGCGCATCTCACCACTACGTGGTAAATAACATCCATCATGCGCTATACATTATTGCCCATGCATCATTCGTCAGTTCCCAAATAGGAAGCCATTCAAAATTAATTGGCATATACAAAGTGAGATTTCTCATCAGCCTGGCTACAAGAAAAGAATGCCTTTCCAGGGATTCGGGGTGTGGTCGCCACGTGCTGGCGATTCCCAGTCTTTTAACAGATTGATGTGAACGATTGGAACACCTCCTCGGCAGAGCACCACTGCATGCCCTTAACATCTACGCAGTCCGCAATACCGGTCAAGTAAGGATAGTTTATTCAAACCCGGATGATGTGATAAACTCGAGGGTATCCAGCAAATAACAAGCCGATTCCCACTAGTCACTTCGATCAGGTAGTTCTACAATATCCACTCTAATTTCAGAGTGGATAGTCATATCCCTACCACAAGCTGTTATAGTTCGCTACGAAAACACATGAATCTGATTCCCGTTTAATTGTTCAACTGGCGCACTATATTTGACAGCAAATGTCTTGCTGATTCGCAAAACGTCTGATACAAGCGTTCACTGCTACGATCGCCTTATTCTTTTCATATCAGTAGTTCCCGTCCCATAGACCACTACTACCAATGGGGTCGCAGAATCTTTCGGGAAGGTCGCAGACCGATCAGCAGGTGTCGTTGCAATAACTTGCTTCTTGATGGAGGGTGCTTTTGTGCCTCACACTAATCAGGATCTTCTCCTCACCTGAGTAGGATACTTGAGCCAAACATCAAAATCCTAAGCTCAAATCTGTACCTTTGACTTGAAGCAGGACTGAGTTGGTGGTCTGAAGAACTGATGTGGATCATACTTGTCAGCTACGAAGCGGCTTTGGATTGGACCTCAAGCAGCTGCAGAACAGCGCATATTTGCTGCAGTTTGAAGCATGTGTTACAGAAGATGCTCGTCTTACGAATAATCGAGCCATCTTCACGGGATAAGCTGAAATTGCATGCTTAACTCTTCAAGCGAATGATTTGACTTGAAAAGGATACATGACATGTTAATCCAAAGTATGCGTCAAGCATTTTTATTATGGTGGTGAAAGTAGGAAATACCCGATCCCTCCAAAGACATGTACATTCTATGGGTTTCATCGAATCTCTTAGAAATGAAAGGCCAGTGGCAAATCCCCAATTTTATCGAAGTGTGAAGTACGTTGACACATCATTCTTAGTCTCATCATTATAGCAGTAGTGGTTCACAGTGCTCAATCGTCATACAAAATAGTATTCTTAAGATGAAGTCCGTAAGGACCTCAGCAGTAGCAAGGAATCCGATTTCAAGGCATGTGCATTAGTGGACTGTCACGTATTCGTCCTGCCGCGTGCAACATATAGGCTGCCGCCACCATGCGACGACAGACCTGATACAAGAAAATTTTTGAAGTCACTCGTGCAAGTATGATAGTTAGGCTACTGTTAGGATATCATGGACAACAGGAGCCATTGGGACCCCGAAATAAGAGGCAACACTTGTTGGGGCAAAATAAATGGGGCACTCTGAATTTGGTAGGACAACTCGCGCTCTAACCCGAAGGACTGCAACACTTTGTTCATCCAACCTAGTGGTTCTAGTAGTAGTGGAACTCTCCTCCCAGGGAGCTTTAATTCCTAAGGTTAATCTTGGGATTTTCTTTATCATCTAAATGCTATATACCTGAATTAATGGGATGATCCTTGGACAGTTGATATGTGTCCCTCATCCATGACGTTCAGTTGTGTCCTACTAGTTTTCTTCCCTGATTTACATTTTTGTATCTGTATGACGTTTACCGTTAAACAAAAACATTCAACCAATTCACTGCTGACAGCCACATTAGGGGGTCATCAGCGAAGATTCAGCTACAGGTATGAAAACAACGTCCAGGGAATGGAACTAATTTTCACATTTGCACTTACTGGGTCTTGATTAGACTTGTAGTAGATTTTCGTCACGACTAACGATAAGAAAATTAGGAGATTCGGCGGGATTGAATCGTGCAAATGTGATGGTGTGACACCAGTGGGTAAATCTTCCACTCTTGTTCTCAAATCAAACCAAAACCGAAGTTTCCCAGGCTGCGTTTGCAGCCTTCCGTCATCATGCTTGTATGCAAGCGTTCCCCTTCCGTTGTAAATAGTGCGTCTTCTCAAAGAGAAAAGTTATTCTGCCTTTTGTCCGGTCAACCATGACCACAAAGTTATCCAAAAATACTGTTCTTCTGGCACTAAACCTTTACTGGATTGTTCTCTTTAGATTTCATTAGTCTGGCATTTTAACTTGTTCAACAATGTTGAGTGATCTATGGAAATTTCATTAACTGACGGGTTCCAGTCAAGGTCACTTTGACGTTGCCAATTTCACTAACTGGACTCAGCAAGGGCTGCGTAATCGTCCATTTTGAAAGAGCTGCACTAAATCAGTAAAAGTGCTCATTCTGATGTGACCTTCAAACATCGCTGAAGATGAGCATTGGTACTTTATTTCTCCACCTACTCAGGCTGCAACGCAGGCCACCACATAACCGTACCATATGATCCACTGACAAGATACAGTATCTAATTGTGAACAAGCCGGGCGACGGAGAAACGTGTGCTCTACATAACATTACAAGCACTGGCACTACACAGTACGAAGACAAACGCATATCTGCTTAAGCTATGAAGTAAACTGGAATTTAAAACTCGTAAATTCCACCGATAGCTGAATTAAAAAAAATTGGCAAATGGACCGAATGATGAAGTATAATTCTTTCATGTTAGTCGGAAGCCCGAAAACCTTGGCAAAAAAGTGGGTCAAAACATGAAAAAGTCTGGGAAAGGCTATTTCAGAGCATATTCTTGCTTTGAAAGAATTATTAATTCCTTGTTGTCTACCTTGTCTAGTAAACTATTTACGTTGTTTTCAGGACGGATGAAGACCTGTCAGTATTGCTGAGAACTTTCGTTTCAACCAGTAGCTTTGTGCGGCCGAGTTGAATATGAGGAAATGCCCAACAAGATCTGTGATATAACTCTTGGGACGTTTCAACAGAACTGATTCATATTTTTTAGCATGATTCTGCACGTGAACTCGTATGTTTTGTTAATCTGAATACAATAATGCAGTAAGACCTCAAACAGTTGGGATGGTGCGTACCAGGACCCATTGCAAATGACAAGGTATTCGTGGGTGTGAGGTGAATCGCTGAGAATGCTAACACTGAATTGTAAGCGCTAATTTTAGAGTTTCACCTCTAAATATACTTCAATTTCATTAGAAAGTCAATTTCGCGCACTAGTTTTGAAGAAAAAACAGACGCATGGTGTGAAAATGGGCAAGCGATTCATGCACAACCCAGCATTCTGATTGGGCAGTTGTGCACAAGCCAGGAAGCGCGCGCATTCACTTCTTCCAATAAACATTTGGCAGGAACTCGACATTTGTCTTTTCGGAAATCTCGATTCAAACTGAACAATAGTCTTGAGTATGCATATATATCCTAGACATTCGCGCTCGGAACTTTAAGTTCCTTTCATCTTAGTTAATCATATTTTTATGCTGGAAAAGAGGTAGTGTCCTAAGAAGAAGCATTTTGACGGGGAAAGCCGAAAAGGCGGACGACGCAACCGGGGTCCGAACCGCGAACCCCCTGGCCCGTCCGACCAAGCTTACCCCACCGAGCTACCGACCCACGGACAGGAATTGGTGCATACGTCTGCTAGGCAGCTAGGCCTTGTATGGAGTAGTCGTATGTTCGTGCATGGATCACGTGACTCGGACGAGCCAATCATTTGCTTAAGTTTGGCTTGTGCATGAATCGACTTCTGTGAAAATGGGGTAGAATATCGACGTCACTCGAACAAAACATCATACTTACCAACCAATCAAAAGCCACGAGAAGCCATTGGTTACATCAAATCCGTTCAACCAGCTGCTTTGTGTTGACTATGTCAGAGGCGTTCGGTGTCACACATAGCACTTGAATTTCGCCTTAGAATAACAAAATTATCTTTTGGGTTTAATTTATACAAATATTTTGTTGATTTCACTTGCGTATTTATATCAGTGAATTGATAGCCTAACTTTCGCCCCCATTACTGTGAGAGTGCATAAAGTCATACGACTTCATCCGCAAACTATTTTGCAGAAATCATCAAGGGTCAGCGGAAAATCGTAGAATCGAATTTTGTAAGCTCCAATGGGCATTCGTAGATCATTTAAGTAGTCGTACTTGAGGGGCATTTCTATGGTTTGGTACACTTTAAATGGGTCACCCAACAGACTAAGCAAATCAACTTGGCATACAAAGGTTGCATAAAGGTTAACGAAGGAATGGTTGACAACCACTCTTAGGGTTCTGGTGTGGATCTCACGCGGTGACAAACTGTTATGCGCAAATGTCAGAAGAATGACAAAACATTCACCTGATATGTCGTGTGCAGCTCGGTTAACCCATAGTTTGGACGAGGAATGATGGAGAAAATGAACCCAGCAAGACCGGTTGCAATCATGCTTTTGGTAATCAGCTCGGGAATGACTTCGGGGATAGGGTGTCCGAGAGAGGCAGAACGGTGTTGCTAGGTAAAAATTCAAACGCTCGGGAATGACTTCGGGATAATGTGTCCGAGAGAGACAGAACGGTGTTGCTAGGTAAAAATTCAAAAGGAATGACAAAGATCCACTGCATTAAAAAGACTACCTGAGGTGAGTACAGCGGACTACCGCTCGCATAATTTATGGGTCCCATCTGTTTAACTGTTTGGTCGAACACTTCATTTGGCAGTACAGCTACTGGTTTGAAATAGTGCTCCTTTGCACAGGTCATTTCAATAACTACACCTCCCTTTTACCCCATAAATATGAGTGTACCTTAAAAGCTGTTGATATGCCTTTTCATACGAATGGGGGGAGAGGAATTTACAGTAAGAGTTTTTGCGGCTTGAATTTTTCTGCGAAGCTCTAATGAACAGGAAACCATGCACTCGAGCGTGTGCAGGTGCTTTGGATGGCATTTGTTCGTCCAGCACCATTACCACTCAAAGAATAAGCTGTCTCAAGTTGAGTCCAGTCCAATTCCCTACTAATGGGCACTTATCAGCAGGATCGCAGCATCTACAAATTGGGCGTTTTGTGGTGCAAAGAATCGATAGTACCAAAATCGAAGTTTTCGAGATTTTTCTCTTAGCGAAGTTCGACGGAATGACTGTTTAACAAGCGAAATTCTATCCGTCAGGACCCTATTCATATCCGATAGATGGTATTGTATTTTTACTTTGGAAACAGAAACCTTAACTATCCTATCATTATCAACACGTGCACGGCAGAGATCTACGAGTGAGGTTAGAAGCCGTGACATAGTCTCTCAGTAGGCCTTAGTAAGCCCATTGCCAGATCTCGACTGGCTGTTAATGAATAGTTCTCATAAGGACTCGCCGGTTTCTCACACAGGATGGAGATGTGCCCTGGAGATCGTAGGATGTATAACACTCTTCGATCTCAGACTAAAGTGTCGATAGATCAACAATCAACGTTCTATGCTCAAGCTAGCAACAAGGATCAAAAGCCTACATTTCTGTGCAACCGGTTTCCTTCGGCGTAGGATTCATTGGGCTTTCTGTAATTGTTTTCCCGGCTGGTGACACTACGTTTCCGGCCTAAAAGGTGACTTCATTTTCTGAGGTCAGTCCTGTTCTCACAGATTTTGTTGTCTCAGAAGTACATTCCAGGCATTTTGCGACCTCTAATATAGCCGTTAACTGCAAAGTACGTTGTCCTTTTCATCGACTTTGTGATCTGATGCCCACAAATCCACCTGGTCATCAAAAAATGTTCTTCATCTCACTCAGATTGTATTTTCTTCCTCTGGACACAATTTCGGAACAAAGCCTCCATCCCCACCTATTATTTTAATGGTTAAATCTATAGCCAGCTGTTTCGCTTGGCCATACGGCAGCCAAGCCTGGATCACTTAGACAGAATTCTCTACCCAACCGACAGCTAACCTGTCAACTATTAACTGGCTGGCCCAAAGCACAACTGAGGTGGGCATCAACTTGATTGGTCGAACAGCGGGAAGATCAATAAACTGTAATAACTCAGCCGACCCCGTTAAACTTAGTTGGTAAGGCATCTCACAATATGAGTCAGAACGCCGATGTGTTTGAACACTGGCGGCTGCGGCTGAAAACGCTCGGGTTGCACATTCGTAACAGGGGCGCCGGAGACTTCTTACTTCGCCTATTTTTTAACTAAAATGTGTCCGCAAAATTAGTTTTGTTAGGATATTAAAAAACCTTTTAATTGAACTGGTGCTGCGCATAGAAACATTGATTCACGAATTTACAACGGTGTAGCCAGTAGGACTGGCGAATGAGTTCATCGCGCATGTAGAGTGGTTTTCATCCGGACCGCATAGACACCACATGCACGCTTCCCTATCAGTATGAATGGCGTGACCTTGGGGTGACCTCTGTACAATAATGCCTACCCTGTATTTCGGGACAGTCCAGCGGCAAAATGTTGGGTGTGATGTATCGAGTGTTATTCACCCAGGATACTTAACAAAGTACTTTCATTCTCTCTTCCCATGAACCTCTCCCTGTCGACTTTTAACTGCACTGACATGGATAGAAATCCTTAAAAATGATAGTTTAGGTGGTCACTTCTCCTGCGAATGCCATAGATTTGGAATTCATTACGACAGGGTGCTATTCCTCAGATAAAAAGACAGAACAATGGTTTTGCAAACAAACCAAACAGGATGAGAACAAAATAATCTTTCGTGACTAGGTAGACTGTCCTGCTTTCGTCGGCTCATATTCAGATTTTAGTGAAGCTACAATTGCGTCGACAATTCCTTCATTAGGTTGCCACTCGGTTTCACGCAAGTATTGTATCGCACGTCCATTCCTCGTATAATCACTTCGTAGCATATCGTTCCCCGTGAATTCATTTCACCAAATATCATTCTTTCAGGTAAGCGCTTGATCACCTTCATCTTTCTCATGTTACAATTTCATCGCAAGCATTTCGTTGCGATTTTGAGTACGGTTCTACAAGGCCGAAAGTATTCCACAAGGGCCAAACATGTGCTGGTAGCTATAAGCATGAGTTTCTTATATCACCATATGGTAGAAATACACATATGGGCGCCTAACACCCTCCTCCATCCGAAGTAATTAAGCTGCAAACGATTTTTTGCTTTAGGCCAGTATTTATGCGTGACCTAGTCATGCATGAGCTTGCCTCTCCCACCTAACGTCAGCTGAGCTGAAGAACTCTGTGTTTGTCACACAGAGGCTAGATGTGCGTCACATTTTAAATGGTTGATCAATTAGGACAGCTGAAAGAACAGTACGACAATCGCTACTCTGCGCCCTATTACAAGAGGCATGAAGACACATATTGTCTCAATAATAAGAAATTACCTGCACGACGATTAAACGCGTACGGAAAAGCAGACTGTCCCGCACTACGCATAATCTATCTCGACAGTGCAGATCTATTGAATTCTCAACGGGATAATATATGGAGAATATCCTATTAAGTGGAACTGATTTGGTACTCCTGTATCGTCTTCGGAAGTTTTCTCTGATGGAATAGAAATAAGATAGCAAGAACTGAATAGTAAACAAACGACTATACACCGATCATCACATCTACTGGCATGTCTCTAACTTATATCCACAATGGTACCGAATTATCCTGAATGTCTCATAAAAAGGAGACTTGTTGTGTGATATACATGGCTTCAGTTGGTCGGCTGTAGTTCATCGAGGAGCTCTCGACAAATCACAGAGGCCAATTCCGTATCACAGAACCCGAACCGTATTTACAGTGGGCACTGAATTCGAACAGAATCACTCACACCTGTTGACTATTTAAACTAAACACTGTTCCTCATTGACAGCTTCTACAGTGAAAACTTAATTATTCTAGAAAATGGAAACGGTAAATATTTTCGGAATTGTCGTTTTGTTAAATTCCCGCAAAATACTCACTCACAGGTGAGTGCTACTGGTAGAGAGTCAGGGTGTAAATTCCAATCAAGGGCTTCCATCTCGTGGAAACACTTCCTTGGATAGCAGAACTGTCCCACACTGGGAGCGTCTTTTCAATAAGGGACTGAGTACAATGTACTGCATCGCATTCATTCCACACCAGGATAATAAGACCTCATTTCCAGCCGGTTATTTTAAACTGCTTATGTGAATGGTTTATTAAGCATCTTGTCTCAAGTGGAGCGATTAAAATAGTTATCCACGATTCTAAAAATGACTTGTTGCACCATGTTTTCTTGCAACAACTACAGAATTCATAGTCATATCACTCTTGTTTGCACTGTCTTCCTGTTTGCTGCGCACAGCCATTTGCAAGCTAATTTGGTTTTAGTTGCAGTTGTGGGGCTTTGCGGGATAGGTAGTTTGTTCAATATTCACACCACTCTCGTTTGAACGGTCGTCCTCCTGTCCTGGCGTAATTATTCCGGTGAGTCCACACCAAAGGGAAGCACTGGACTCGGGTTTCGCTCATCAGCAGTGCATACCCAGTGGCCGTGTCGGGATTTGAACCCCGGACATCTGGCAAGCGAGGCGAGCGTGTTACCGCTGCTCCACCAACGCATGTTGGCGCATCTGAATTTACACGTCTGAACAGGCGAACGTGTTCACGCTTGAGTGATGTGATTGGTGTGCCCGACTCATCGAACGGCGACCCAGTAACTGTCCTGGTTGTGACGATCGATTGACCCGCCAGTCAGGACTTTCCAGTCAGGTAGTGTGACACACGCTAGAAACCCACAGGGCGACTTTTTGTTTGCAGTTGTGGGGTTTTGCGGGATAGGTATTCTGACGGTATTTTAACGGAAGAATCAACTAAATCTCATGTTTTTATGATATTCCTCAACTAAATGTGCTGCACAAAGGCTGCCTCATGTCCTGGTCTGTATGCTATCCGAGATATCGCGGTACGCCGCCCATACTGTTACCGAAAATTGTTCGACAACCCATAACAGGTTTCGCTCTTCTTGAGGTTCATCCGGGTGGATTAGAGTGTTCTATCGGGAAATTTCCTGTGATATCTCGAATATCCTGCTAGCTGAAAAATGAAGTGTCCTTTGTGCAGTGCATTCAGCACTTTGCCGAGCGCAAACCATAGCACTGCTTGCATTGACAAATTCAGGTTATCCTCGTGATGATTTGAACTGCCAATGAAGTCTTTCGCTCAGCCTGCTCTTTCATCTACATTGTCTCACTAAATTCTGTTACGTACTGCTGTATTAGCCTTTGCAATTGTATGATTTGAGAAGACATGTTCGTCAACCCATCTTTGTTCCCATTCGACAATTATCGAATGTTTATCTCATCCTGTGTTCCGCCTTTTAATCTGAAGCCCGGGGTAGAACTGTGACATGTGTGTATGTATTCGTATCTAGGTCAAATAATCGCTTTGACTAATTCCAGTCCACTCAATAAGAGCTCACTGACATGGGGTGTGTGTCAGCGGTAATCCTGTGAACAACTTTCAATGTGACAGTCAATGCTTCGGTGGCGTAGGACATCTTACTTGTAGCTTTTCCTGTTGGGGACCCATAAATAAGAGGCACGAGGACAAAAATTATCAATTATCCTGATAAGTTGTACTTATGTTGTTTCAGACACAAATATATGAGATAAGAAGAAAAAATGGAACCAGGGGAGGTGTTCTGCAAGGTAGTAATGCAAATAACCAAATGTATGTCCGAATCTCCATTGGAATGTGGAACTGGCGCTAAACACACCATGTGAATTGTCTGTTGGATGATGGACGCAGTGCATTGCAAGAGTGGGCGTTGAAACAAACATTTCATAAGAATCGAAGTTTCTGGAATTCAAAGTGGTCCCGATTTAACCTCACAGTATGCTTCACTATGCTGCCGCGCAATCTGCGCATGTCAGTAATGTGTGCGTGTATCTCCAACTGACACAGTGAAAACCGTGCATCGCGATTCAACTCTGAAGTTAGTGGATGACATGGGTAGAGGTATTACCATATTTTCAAAGAAGACCCTAATGTTGGACTGAATTTTCTGAATACGTATTTCTTATTTACACCATAGAGTGAGTCAGCATTCCCTTCAGTGTCGCAGTCTCGATAGTCTGAGAGCAACCGGATGTATTAATGACTATATTGGCCCGCATCCCTTCGGCCAATTTGCGCTCCTTAACTTGTCCATAAGTGAGTGACATTTTTATCACCAGATTCAGGTCCATTTCGACACCGGCCACTCGCCTTGTCTGTTCCGTCCTTCAGGATGGACGGCACAGCCACACTCTTTAGACGTTTTCCGGTTGTGTTTGGATTGCCGATTTGATTCAGTTGGAAAGAACGGCAGAGCTTTGACAAGAGAGGATTTGTGTCCCCAGAATCAGCGTAGTTACATTGATAATGGCTGTATCCAGCGGTACGGAAAATAACATGTGGTTTTAAGTACGGCTGGCTGCAAATAGTATTTTCATACTGATATGCTCGAAAACATACAGTTAGGATAAACGATGCTTTATGGCTTTTCATTTCGAAACGGATGCACTGAACCTGAGTACTCACTGCATGTGGCAGAAAGTAAGGTTGATGCAGCTATCTACAGTAAATTCTAACCCCAACTTGTTTAGGAATTTAACTCGATGACGTCGTGCAGTAAGTATCAAGTTGGCTAGATAATTTGAAAGTTCCAAAATAGTACAGGCATAGTTGAATTAATTGGCTGACAAGTTTGCTGTCATGATTAGCAACAGTCAGTGCTGACCGAAATTCGCTCAGATATATATTCATGCTTTCTGCTTTTTCACACTTTACATCCCATAATGGTTATAAGAAAGTGACCTCATAATTACAAGTACAACTGTAACTGCAGTTACAAATACAAGTGATTACAACTGTTCTCTCCTTTGCTTTGCACTGTTTGGCGTTTTAGTCGCATAGATCGCACCCTAGGTTTAAGTAACAGTTGCGGTAAATGTCTCCACCAAAGAAGTTACGAAAAAATTGTGCAGTCCACGGCCAAGATTAATCCATGTATGGTCGTGGGGCACGGAATAGGCTATATTCAGAGCCTGGTGTTGTACGTAAAATCAGCTACCGGCTTGATGCAGAAACAAACGGGCTATTTTTTTTAATTCACTGATTTCTTCTGCTAAACGTATGCTGTATTATCGTCCTGGTGACAATTTCGTAGAAATAGACCAAAACCTCGTAAGCTTTTACCGTAAAGTTTCGCACGCGGGCTAGTTCAAACAGATGCTTCCAGAAACATTTCAAAACTAGTGAAGTTCGTTTGACGCATTGTTGATGAAGTTGAAGTCCACTATCGAATAATGTACAGCAATTGCTGCTGCTACTGCTATGCTACTAGTTTATCGATAAAACGCGTTGTCATCAGAGTCGACCGCACTCAGTTGCATTGGGCTGATAAGAGCTGTCGTTGTTCCAACGCCAACTTAAATTTACAGCAGGCACGTTGTAAAATAACATATATAGCCACCAGTTTTGTTGTTGGTCTGTTTGCCGAGCTTGGCAGTTGGATTGCAATCCAACCAGCGCACCTCAACTACATACATTCCGCAACATCTTCAGTAGGCATCATTCATCGGACAATGTGGCACCCGTGTTTCTTAGCACTTCTTAATGCCACAAAGTAACTTTGAGTGTATGGAATCCTCAACGTCCTCAAATGTTAAAGTCGGCCAATGAGCCTTAATGAAACCCATTCGATAGTCCCGAGCAGTCAATCGTGCTCACAAATAGCATAACCATCCGACCTCACAGTCTGTCCCAAAATGGACGTCGCTGCAGAGACGATACGGAGAAATTAGTTTGACAGGCTGTCATCACGTTGGAGTCAGCTAAGTGAATGTACAAATGCCATGAGTATTCAAAAGCATCCGAATGAGTGGCAGAATAGTAGTTACACAGATTAGTGAGTTAATAAGGCAGCTTACAGTCTAAAAAATGTAACAGGCAATGTTCAAGAAATATCGGGAGAACTCAAGGCTGATTGACTCAGTCCACCATCGAAATTAACAGGTGGTTCTACATAAATAGAATCGTTTGGTATTACTGCTAGAAGGTCCACAGACTACCAGTACCACTTCTAATGATTCTAGTAATTGAATTTGGCATTCACAGTTTTGGTTGCTACATCGTAATGGTATGAACGCGAGCAGAAAACCGCCACTGAACATCACAACGAAATTCGCATTCTAAGCTGCGTTCCGGCGATCAGTTGCCGCACTTCCTGGACCCACGCAACAGGAAAAACAATCTAAGAATTCATCTTGAATGAGTTGACAAAACAGTAGCAGAGATTCAAGGAGACAGTCACTTAAGATACCCATACAGATAACGGCTAAAATCTTCGCACGAACTGTAAAACGAACTCAATGTGCATTTTGGGCGGTCGACAGCCGATGCGCACTTTCAGTCGATACCCTAGGTGGGCCGTCCACGTTGAGCTCAGTGGTCGAGTTTGTATTAGTCGAGGGTAAACGGCCGGAGAAAATCAACCCTCCTACCACTATTACCATCAAATTTGACTGAACACCTGGACAGCAACATTTCAAATTCAAAGCAACACTAAAGGTCAGTCTGCCTTAACAGATCGATCCATGTTTAAGCAAATACAAAATGGGAAGCCGTAAGACCATCTTGGTAAAATGAAGCTATACATTCGTTGGCATGTAAAAGTTTTGGCATTTTTCACGGTAGTTCAGCAGCAATTTTCACATGTTTTCAGAGGGCGACTCAGAAAGATAAGCAAAGAAAATTGAAGAAAACTTGAAAACACAGAAAACCGACCATTGATATGCTCATTATTTCACTGTTAGATCGGTTTGCCTCAGACTTACATTTACAGATATCAATGATCAAACACGCTGAACAAATCCAACGTGAGGGAACTTTTCTGCTACTGACTAGCCGTAAACGGTGTTCATTGATACGGGATCCCGAAACGGAATCAAAACCTGGATGTCCGCGATGCACACAACTTGGGGCACGTTGCTACAAGGCGTCTCATTCTACCATTCCCAAAATGACTTCGATTATGTCCAGTGAACTAAGCATTTGGACGCCTTTGTTGGCGGAAATTGCGTCCCGGTAATCGTCGTTCCCACGTTCCCACCATCTACGTGGCATACTAAGCCGGCAATTGTGATAGCAACAGCCAAATGGTCCGTACCTTGTAGCGCGGACAATGTACACTTTCAGTAGGCCGAACACCACATCGTGTTCGGTCCAGAGGAAGACCAGTCACCAGCTTGCTTGACCCAGACGCTATAACACAAGGCATGAAAATCTCCGCTGAAAAACCAATGCGCTCTCTACGCCTGTGATGGTGGCATGTTAACGACCGCAATCAAAGCATGTACTGAAGTGCGGTTTGTGTGCCAGTTATCCCGTGTCCATAATTGAGGCCGGTCAGCGCTAACATACCCATCCTGTCAAGGCTTGCCGGAACACAGCAGGGCCATAGCGATGCAGTCCCTATCGCGGCCTTGCAGCAAACAGGCTTGGGAGATTTGGTAGGCATAGCAACCACGCTGAGTGTGTTGGACGTACAGCAGGCGCGACACAAGTGGCGTGATCGTCGTGGCAGTGACTGTCACAACAGGAAAAATGACGCAGTCGGAACAACAGCTGGAAACGGTGGCAACCGAATGGGATCTTGGCCATGTCCAGCACCCAGGATGAGCCTGTTTTGCTGGCAATGGGCGTCCGCGTACGGAGTGATGCTGTATGCCCACTGCGGTTATGGTAGTACTGAGGCTGTACGTTGTTTCCATGCTATCAATGATGAGGTAACGGGAGGGTAGGTTGGTGATGGGCTATCCGCGCTAACAGTTTAGGCAACACAGTCATTCCACGGCCGATTTTCATGCGCATGAGGAACTTCACAATACTGTGTAGAGACTGGAAAGGAGTATGCGGAAAACTGTTCAGCGGCATTACAAATGGCATCCTCCTCTGAAAGTCCATGCAGACTGAAGTTGAAGGTCTGCGAATCTGTATCAAATGCAACAATTACGGCTGGACGAGTTGATGGTGCCTTGACTTTATTCCCTGTTTTAACACCGCAGGGACACGTTTCTACCTTGTTAACCAACAGGGCAAATTTATCGTCTTGCGGTAGACACGAGGCGAAGTTAGTTCTTTGAGGAGTCAATGTAACACCGAAATTATTCCATCTTCTTTTCTCCATCGAATAACCTGATCAATATGTACTTCTGAATACGTTCGATTGCTATCCCCAATGGCCTCATTATACAAACACCAAGGAAATCTATAGTCGGTCGAAATCGTTCCACCCAATACACCTTAGTTTTAAGACCAGGATACCCTGTCACTTTTTCCATGTATACACAAATATCAGAACGAGATATCAGGGAATCGTTTATGTAGCAGTAGAGGACCTATTTTCCTGGCATGATACCTGCTTCACTTGAGGATACTTGTACCCATCTATCGACGGGAACAGATCAGGTAAAGGTCAACAGTTGTAACCGACCATCGTGAATAAGTGTGGAGACAACGACCAGTCACACTAAACACATGATCCTGTGCGGCCAAACGAAATACTGGTGGCTATTCTGAATATATGAGTCGTAATTTTGTTGATGTGCCTCATATATAATATCAAAGCATTGAACTTATTCTCAAGAACTTCGGGAGGATCGTCTGAAAGAAGGGTTTCGAGATGCTGTACGTGTTACCATCACTTGGAGGTTGTCCATTCATCTGAGTGCTCTTAAATTTAGAAGATGAAATGCGTGAAGAGTTATTTTCACTATGTGAATTTGCATTCATATCGCCTCTACTTGGACAGTCTTCCTCCTGTCCTGAAACAAGTATTCTGGTTAGTCCGCATCAAACAGAGGTAGCAATGAAGTTGCTTTTCACTTTTATTAGAGCTCATCAGTAGTGTAGTTTCTTGGCCGTACATGACCACACGGGATGATTCTGCCTCATGATAAGCGCCAGTCACGTTTGCCTCTGCCAGGCATTCCTAAACTACAATGCCGCAAAACTACTCAGTCCTAGGAGGGCCGAAGTACGGAGGAAGAAAATGGCGCCTAGAGGTCTACTTGCCGGACATCAAGCAACACGGTCGAGCGCACCTTGTCCTCACATTCGAGGCCTCAAAAGGGTCAGAAGCAATTTCTTCTTTTAACCGAGAACCTACGAGTGACAGAATCAGAAACACGAGACTCAGAAACGGGAAAAATCCGAACACTAGAAAGTGCATACGAGGGTAAGAACTCGAAGTCTCTGAGTGATTGTTGATAAACTACACAGGGTGTACATTATTAGAAAACGCAATGTGAACTGCTGCAGGCGAACAGAATCTCAAGCAAGTAAACGGTGTCGGTTCAAATTCCAGAGAAATGTTTTGCGTAAGTCCTTATGCCCTCAGCTGGGAAAAACGTCGAGGTTTTGAATGGCGCCTTAGTTGCATGTCTAGCACACTTGTCGAAACTGAGTGAAGGTTATGGAACAAAAGGTGTTTGACGAAAAATGTGAACTGTCTTTAAGAGAATTGTTGTCCTTAGAAGGAGTTAGTTGTGCCAAAACAAACTACTGATATTGGGGTGGTGCAATGCTGGTGTCGGATGGCGTCAACGAATTCGTAGGGAGGTAATAAAGAGAGGGGTACATGGATGTGCAGCAGGTAGTTCAGTCGTGGAAAACATCCAGCACCATCAGCTGCGGTGGCTTGGCCGTGTGTAAAGCACGCCGAAATATCGTCTACTAAGAGAAATGTTGTTCCCTGTGTCTCCTTCAGAACTGCGCAAACTGGGAGGTGGACGGCGTGTGACTTGGTAGACGGAGGTGAGGGATATAGGAGGATTCTGGGTGTTGGAGATGCTGTCTAGTTCCCAGGATGAGATCCCCGCCACTCGCGGCGTGCATGGCTGGAGACGTTGCAAAAAGTAGTGGCTACTGTATGTCAGTGGCGTTCGTATTGTCGGTTTCTTTCCAGATATTCTGGTTGAGTATTTGGAGGTGTAGGCCCTCAGAATGCTGGCGATAGGCCAGCATCAGGTCTCTCCTGCATCAACTCGCTTTTCCTAAAATATAATAGTATAATATGCTACATACTACTAAATTATTATAATATATAATAATATAATAATAGTGTATAGTAATAATATAATGTAAAATAATAGATAATGAAATCTGCATGTGGTTGTACAACAATGAAACACCAGTGTCAAAATTGATATTGCTGTCTCTGAGGAAGATAGAAAAGTGAGCGATCGTAGTGTTTTGAAAATCATCAACATGGATGAAATGGGCGTGTATTTTAGACCCGGGAGATTTTTGTAGGTTGACTTTGTCGCTAAATAAGGATATGTTTAATCAGGGAAGAAAGATTGCTGCATATATCGACGATTGTGTCCCATTTGCAGGTCCGTTTGAGGCCACCCAAAACTGCAGTTCTTGTCTCTCAGAAGGGCAAAATGCATGATTTTTCCATGAAATTGGTCTATAGAAAGCTTTTTTGAGACACATGATGATTAACGCGGGAGGTGTAGTTATCTTCAGCAGACTTACCAATGGTATTATTTTCTTCTTAGACAAAGGCAATGGCCACACTTTTTCGGCTTACCATTCTTGGTGGGATGTCCAAGTCGAATGCCTCACCATGTCCGGCTTTCCACAAGACGATATTTCACTGTCATGTAAAAAGAATGAGAAACTGAGTATGAGGATAAAACGATATAGAACTCCTTGGTATTCTTCCAAAGGATGTGGATTTGGACGTTAATAGGAGTATTAGCACTACGGACGCTGGCAGATTTCTGTGGAACCAGCTGCACCGAATTACTGGAAACGAGAGTAAGGCAAATGAACCAGAAAGTGAGGATGAGCCAGCACTAAAAACGACAGTGGACCATCCCGTAGTTTTTAATCGTTTAGTTGCCGGATAAATACAAAAGTGTCCTCGACTGCTGCCAGAAACCCTAGATTTCATTGTCATTCAACTGTATTTATTATTGTATTTTTGGTAGACCAGCGACACCACATGTGTTTGATTCTTCCACTTGGGACAATTAAAACAACCTAACTAAAGTTCGTAACTAAATAGGGGGCAATTACTCGCCCCAAGTGAGGCTTCTTCGATCCGGAGGGTGCACGCTCTTCAGGAGCGGTGCCACATGTATATACAGCATTATTCTGAAGTGAAAAATGAATGCAAAATTCACACCAACACACTTATGACCACGGACGGATCTAGTAAGACGATCGCACATCCACACATGGGGCACTTTCTGGTCATATCTGGATAGCTCGTCCACATAAAGATAACGGATTTCAGTAATTCCAACAGACAACTCTCCAGAGAGGAAAACTGTCAGTAAACAACCTTTTTCGGGCTAGGGTTTTTCAAAACTCAGCAAACATGGTGTTTTACAAATAAAACAATTTTGAAGAAATGACCAGTTCTTGGGATTGCGGAGTTGGACCTGATGATGGCGCAACATTCTGCAAAGTAGATGGAAACTCTTGTCTTTGTCTGGGTGGAAGGATGCAACCCGTTCAACCGTTAACACTAGAGCTCGCAGGGAAAAGTATTCCAGCCAGTCCCAGCCAGATGGAACATAAATCCTGGACGCAGAAGGATAGCTATACAAACGCACATCCTGGTGTGAACTGGTGTGAACAGTACAAACGCTTGTTAAGTTCCCCCAAACTCTGACTCAAACCCTAGCTCGAGCCCAGTCGACTGAACACGAAATGTCTTTCGAGTATATCATCTGAACTAGAGGGAAAAAACACCACAAGCTTAGCACTTTCTAATCCTATTTTCCCCCTACGTGTAACGCCAAAACCAGTCTTCCGGCACCCAACACGAAAAAGTGTTAGGAATGAAACATTTCACTAGGCAACGGAACTTCGAGATGGCTCACTGGATTGCTCCGATGAAGTTTATCTGCTAGTGATTGAGTAGCCGTTGGTTCACCAAACAAACAGAAGTCGGGCAAGTGAACAACTTAGAAATTACCTCCGACATACACTCATGTGCACTCGAATGTCGTACAGTTTGGGTTCAAGCAGAGCATAAGTTTGCCAGAAACCAAGGGACTGCGCCTATTTGATGAGCCCCAAGATGGAGGAAACCGGTCATGGCCTGTCGAAGAGTTTTTAACAAACTTGTGACTTCTCAATGGTGATTTTATCCTGTCATTGGGTCCAATCTACAATGCATAACCGAGAATCATGGTACATTTTTTCCTCCTTATTGGAAATCATCGTCAGTGCGCGCCTCACGAAACTTTTAAGTTGTTTTCCTTCCACAAAACTCAGCAGTTAGTTGTGAAAATTCAAATATCATACAAATAAGAGCTGATGTTCAATCTAAACGAGCACCCGTCTCATGGGATTCAGGAAGAATCGATCTGTTGGTATCACTCTGATGCCTATTTGTACACAAAAACCATCATTCTACATAAAAATGAATACTGGGAAATTCCGTAAGGCTGACGTGTTTATCGTAGTCCGACGAATGCCAGTAATTCACCTAATAGTAATCGCAAGGTATCAGTAGTTCTATATGGAAACTGTGCTTGAAATAGTGTTATCGATGAACACCCTAAATGTGTCTATCGGTTACGTGTTCCAGTGATGCGTTGATCTAAACTTAGGGCGAACTCGAAAACGTTCTCCCAGGGTATCCGACCGATTGCTGGGTTCGGACTACCATCATTCAAGCAAACCCACGAAGGCACAAGCACTGTATTCTAGATTTCCTCACCTGCTGACGATGCGTGAACAAACGCATCGATCCGCTAAAGCCCAAGTTGCGCTCGGGTTCGCAAACGACCAGTCAAGGTGGAAGACCCCTCGCAATAATTTGTGCAGGTGCGAACGCATTTGTCGTTGCTGATCATACGAGTCCATTATTAATTGTTCACCATCCAGTGGTAGACTTACCCACCACCACGCTGGTAGTGGTAGTCGACTTATATATGCCCGCCTCTACAGGAGAAACGTAAGAAGAGGATGGTCATGCAAAAGCCGGACCGGGGGCAAAGTTTGGCAAACCAATCAGACATCCTCGCACTGGTTTGTTGGTCCTCAAATCCCAGCTGGGAATTTCAGGTTGTGACGAGGAAGTGGCTTCACACAAAAAACAAGCCATGCAAGTGATTTCAATGAAACCCAAAGGAACTTCGTAGAATAAGGTTTTGTACAAAGTAATGAAGATACAAATACTGAACTTTAACCAGACAAAACTGACAAAGTACCATGCCCTTGAGAAAGTGTGGGAGTTTGAATGGCAATGTAAGCCAAATCAGCAACGTTACAGTATAATCCGATAATTATAAGTTATTTGCTGATGTTTGCACACAGTTTAGATGGACCCAAATAGATACTCGGATTTCTACACTACACAATGATATTCCATGAGTCAATACTACCAGTGAGGTTTCCATGTACGCGGCCGGAATCGGTCGGAAGTTCAATGAACAGCTGGCTGGTTTGGAGGTTCTTGAAAAATTAAATGCTCTGGGTCAAGTGAGAGGAGGGGAAAACGGATGACCTCGATTTTGTTTCTGTCTCACTTTTATACCACAAGAGTGCCCATTATCTGCTGCCATTGGTGCTGCAAACCAGATGAGAGAAATTGTGGTTCAAAATATTTCGAGGAATACGTCACTATTAAATGGTTCGTCCGATGCTCCCATAGGGATGTCGATCAGGTTGAGTCCCTCGGATCACATACGAATTGGACTAAGCTAAAAATCTCCGTCACTTTGACCTACATTATGGGCTCAAAAGATCCATATAGCTGTAACCATCCCGTTTCGAGTCAAGGCCAAGTCAGTCGATATTAGGCTTCGGCCAATGAACACCAGGCCCTGGCAAGACAATAGCCTATCAGCACGTCGGTGCGGAGACCCAGAATCAGGACAGACTGATCGCTATGGTCTGGTTGTTTGGGTATGAGATCGCAACAATGCCTCCTTTAATTTGGGGATGGGTGCCGCTCTACAATCGATGAGGTACTGGAGACTGATGGTCTCAAAGACAGTATGACTCACCAATACTAGCCTGTCCGTTAACTGAGACGTCTCATTGGGTGAAGCCTGTGTTGAAAAGGTCAGGCTAACCAATAAGTTCGGCACGGCGTAGGATCAATAGGATACCGTAGAACTACCTATGCCCTTCGAATAGGTAGCAGTAGGGAGACAGGAAGTCTTGCTAATTCTCAGTCAAATTTGCGGTATCATGCTGATCATGACTAGACACACTCAACTTTCGCCCAGCAGGCCCGATCCTTTCACACAAACTACATTACTAGAGTGCCCAATCGGGAGAGTTCTAATCAACTGCTTGCAACCCTTGAGATGGCCCGGCACAGCCCTTAGTCGATATTCTGCTGAAAATGACGGCTGGACGTCAGAATTCTGAATTGGGAGTGGGAGAACATGTCAACCCTAATAAAATAGCAGATAGAGTTTACTGAGAAAGAGTCTGAATGATGAGCGCTCAGCTCTTAGGATGGCTGAGACATTGAAGCAGAGAAGATTGTTGAATGGAGTGAAGGAGACTGATTTCTATTCACGCGGCGCCTGCGACTCGCTGCCCAATTTGACAAAGATGTGGATTTCACAACACGCATACCTCGGTGAATACTGCTTTACAGTTAAGACATCACATCCTGTGTGTTGTGGGAGATGTAGCCAATCGATCCGGGAGCTGTCGTTGGCTTACCTTCAAAGGGTGTTAGCATACCTGTCATTGTTTGCCATACTGTCCCATGTCACTCGCGAATGGAGCAGCCTTCAAAGAGAGGGACTTTGGATCTGCGGTGCTGAGGCTCACAGAGTCGTATTCACGGCCCCTAAATCCGATTGAAGGTGGGTGTAGTTTCGAAGTTCATGAAACGGTCTTTAAACCTGGTGTGTGGAATGTATTGAAGTCATATATCAAGAACTTTGTGAAGCAGACACAGGCTAATGCACGACGAGTTAAAGGTTCGAACGTTGAGAGTTTATTGGTATCAGGCCCGTAGGTGCTGAAACTATTGGATAAATTCCAGAAGGCTGAGTGTGTAGCTCAAACATCGGCCCGCCTCGCGCACTGACGAATGAGCTCCATGCTTACTCGATTATCCGAGACGTCAGAGCTAGTTCAGAGGATAGCGTACACAGCTTTGTTCGGTGGTTCCGCGCCTCACCGTAAGCCAATAAAAACCGAGGAAAATGAGTAGCTTCGATTTGTCAAACTCCAACTGCGGTACCTGTGCACCGGTGATCTGGAAAAGCGGTATGCGTTTTTTATGTGGTCTAGGGATCGTGTGGCTGTGGATACAGCTATACAGTGGAGGAACGATACAATTACACACCAATTCATTCAAGCCTCGTTTGTGGGTTAGGTCCAATCCACACCGTTACAGCACAGCACAAACCTCAGATTTTGAGTGACTTCAACGGAAGGAAAGCCGGTGGGACTCTCTTCTTTTTCTGCTAAATAATTTGTATGATATAGGCAATGA
This sequence comes from Clonorchis sinensis, assembly GCA_003604175.2. Taxonomy (NCBI): domain Eukaryota; kingdom Metazoa; phylum Platyhelminthes; class Trematoda; order Opisthorchiida; family Opisthorchiidae; genus Clonorchis; species Clonorchis sinensis. Next base: position 32,083,860 of record CM030369.1, on the reverse strand, counting down.
AACTTTCTGTCATCTTCAATGTAGAGTAGATATTTGTGTGGCACAGCCAGTGAGGCACCGCTACGCTCCACTCATCTCCACTCAGCTCCCTAACAGCGCACATCTCTTGGTGATGAAACGTTTGCAATCAAATTACCCAGCCCAGGGGATAAACCAAAGAGCATTTAGCAGGATACACTCATTCGCAAACAGATTTGGTTTCGCGAGTGACTCAACTGGAACCCAGCTAATGATGTTTTTAAGCAACTGAATGTGCTACACTAGGCCACCTCATGTTTCATAAACGAGAGATTCGGCTGGGTTCCAGGTGAGTCTCCAGTCCAAATTAAATTGACATACAAGTGAGTGTATTTTGCTAATTTCGTGCAATCTGGGTTCAAATAGAACAGAAGGCTGACTGAACCTCGGGGACTGCGTCTATCTGATGAGCTCCAAAAAGGGCGAAACCGGTCTTGGGCTGTCGAAGAATTTTCAGCAACCTTATGAGAAGCGTAGTACGTCTATACAAAGACCATGTACTTATGGAAAGCTTGTCAAACGCTGAATTGTGAAGTGTGGACGAAAATACATTTGCGAACGACTTATTTATATGTTTTTTTACCTGACAGCACAGAGTGGCATGATTTTAAGCTGGTCCGATTTAGGCAGCTTTTAATTTTTGTTAGAGTGTTGTGAGGTCATGATATATGCTTGAAATTGACACGATTGCTGATTGCCTGTCACTCAACTAACCGACTGAGAGTTGGATCGCCAAAATCATCAGAAAACACTTAACAAGGCTTACAACTGACGGCTCCTTTCGAGTAAGGTTTTTCACATTCCGTGAGGCAGTTTACCCATCACTTGGTGAATTGTGTGCTCCCTTAAGTGCAGTGGTCTCACAATAACAACAGATCGTATGAATTACGCCACAAAGCTATGTGTTCCGAGTACTGCATGAAACACACAAGGTTTCGTCTTCCAGCCTCAAACTCGCTCTAAAGCTGGGGACGTTCAAACCGTTAGGGAGCGTCATCCTGATCATTACTATCACAAGGACTCCAACTCGAATGAATCCATTTTGTGTTGAGATTATACTGAACAACAAAAAGGTCAAACAATGCGCTAAAGAAGATGCTACCCACTGGTATTTTGCTTGCACAAAAATCTTTGCTCCATGCAATTGGACATGGCCCTCAATAAAGTGCTTTGCGTAATACCAAGACACACGACCAGAATGCTGTTCCTCCATTGGTCAGGCCTTCTGGGCCAGTTCCTGCAAATCTTGCGTTTTAAATGTTGTCACAAGAGAAATTTATATCCAACTGAAATCCAATGATCTAGCTGACCGCAAAAATTGTCCAATTGCCTAATGAGCCGATTTTTCGAACTGCTCTCCCAAATACTCACGAATAGCTGAGGAATCTAGTAGTTCTGAACTGGATGTTAGTAGGATGAAAGTGAAGGAATGGGAAAGGCTGAAGATGAACTACCTAGTATTCTCCTGACTTAATAACAAGCATGATCCAATAATGTTCCTCCAGGTGGGTCCTGTCTAAACTATGAGATTTGCAGCAAGGAGCCTTGAGAAGCACACCATGCGTAGAACAAAAGCAGCTTTAGTGTGAGATGGATCTTAGTGATGTAAAACATTTCCGAGTGGAGGAGTGTGGATGGAAGTGATTGAGACCAATTCAACTGGAGAAAGTGGAATACGTGCACTGATCTGAGAAAAACATAACAGTTGGTAATCCACTCTGAGTTGGATTCGTAGCGGCCTTTTGCAGACAGCCATGTACTGAGTAGTATCCTTCCGAGGAGGTACTGTATTATTTTACTGGTAATTAGTATGTCCTGTCCAACAAGTGATTTAGCGAATTTTGAATGGACAAAGTGTTCTGCTGCCGATCTCTTCCGAACTATGATTACTTGTGGTTGATACAAGACATTAACAGTTGGGTGGTAGACTGAGCAGAATTACCCCGAAGACTGTTGGCCCATTCAAACGCACTGGGGGTATCAATCAGTCAGTCAGTCTATATATAAAATAGGCAACAAAAATTGTTGAATCACAGATATCACAACCCACTAGGCTGTGAATAACAATTATTCGTACTGAACCTTTGTGAGGATTCCCACACACTGAAAATTTTGTTTTTTTTCTACGCAACGTCTCTGGATGGTGACATTAGTGCTTTATTCAATCACACGGAATCTCCCTAGGAACCGTCAGCTGCCTTTAAGACTTCGGAAATTGTGGATTTCGCTCCCAATGTCAAATTTGGAACTGCTTTTCTAGAAATTATTGTAGTAATTTCGTACTCTGTTGGACGTACCCCATTGAGCTTTATGTACTTCAGAGTGTATAGTAGCTTTGAATCAGTGAGGCTTTTCGCCAAAATTGTGATTCCTTTGTTCGGATCAGTGTTCTTCCACATCCCATCTCATCGGTCTTTCTTACGTTTATATACATGTGCGAAGCCGTTGGTAAATGTCGTCATATGCAATCATCCTAAGTGAAGGATATTAGTTTCACTTAATAATATCCAAGTTTGAACCTTGTTATTTTCAGCCCTCCGTAACGTACCCAATAGGTCTGTTTATGCACTTCACTATACAATTTGGTCTATTGCGAAGAATGATGAAGCACATTGTTGATGCCCAGCTTTTCCGTGCGTATTCGTAATGTTAAAATTGGAGTCACATGAACATCAGTTCCTTGGGATCATCGACCCGAGGACAATGCACAGATATTGTCACAGCGGCATGATGCCCTCTGGCAGCCATGTCATGTGTGGATCCAATCATTCGAATCAGAATGACTCATCCGATCTATCCAAACTTTCAGTTTGCCTTTGGCCTGGAAACCGATGCTGATCTTTCCACCCAATGGCAGCAGAACACAGCGATCAGATGTGATCAGATTTGTGGGTAGTAAGGTTTTCAGGCGGTTGGGTCTACAGCTGATCAAGTTAACTTTACTACATAAGAATAATCTTGGCTACGACGATCGAGATGCAGTGCCTATGAAACCTCTGTCTATGACATTCGTAGAGGCCAGTGCGAACCGATAAAAATGATGTTAAAATGGTGTCTTTGTTTGACAAATGAGCATTTTACACAAAAGGTAGGATAGAGTGATCGCTATTAAGTCGAGGAAAAAACAAAATATGGAATTTCTTAGAGACATAAGGAACGAAGGCAGAAATACTTTTGATCAAAAGTCAGTTTGACGAAAATCGGTTACACGATTTCCCTAATGTTAAACAAGAGATACTATCTAAAACAAAACAGCTTTTCCAAAAGAATGTGGAACGGGAAGCCTGAGTGTTGGATTGCATGACTCACACGTGTTCCCTTTTTTCAAAACCTTTGGGATATGACAGCGATTAAGTTCATTACCAATTTGTACGGCCCAACACCTGTTTCACTTCTTTTGGGACTCATCAGGTAGATCTAGTATGTGTTGCGATGTACACTCATTTGCAATTCAACTTGGTGTAGACGGTGAAGTCGGCTAAAAGCCATCTGGATCTGTAGTTTAAAACACTTTCTGGTCGAATTTGAGGCATTAACATGTTTGTAGAGCCCGCTTACCAAAGCGCCATACCGATCATTCTGCTAAATGCGTTTAATGGATCTGAACTGGTGGTAAGCGCATGATATTTGGTGTCTCAGTAACCACAATCCATCGTTAAGGTTCCCAAAATCACTCAAGTACTTCAAGGGGATGAAAAAAAGTTGGAGTAACCACTTTACTCCTTACGAACATTCGGATTTCCTGGAAAGTTTGTTGTGTTGGCTGATCAGGAAGACCACTTCAGTTACTTCACGGCACGCCTCACATTACGTGATAAAACAGTGAGCATCCCAACCTCTAGGCTGAATCAGTGTTAGAGCATAGGTAATTTATTTTGCACGTCCAAACCGCATGCGCCAGCTACAGGCAGTTGAGATCAAATGTACTAAACAACAAAGGTATACATGAGTTTACAGCCCACCAAAAGAAATAATCCCGTCGGTGGACAGTTCTGAAACTGGAGATTGATTATTCTGACATCTCACAGAAACATCCTGCGGATGTTTGGGCCTGTAAGAATATGCGATCACTGGGCTTGTCACTTCTCATCCAAAGAGAAGTACTCAAAATTGCCATACCATTTTTGTAGCTTCAAAGAAGTATCAGATCGTAGTTTGGCGGCTGAGAATAGTGCACAAATCCCCAACACTAAGACCACGGTCGCGAATTAGGGGTACTACAGAGGCATCTGAGCCTTAGAGATCGTGTTTGTTTCTGGGACATAGCCCCTGCGAACAGCTGAAATGAGATACGTTTACCAACTAATGCCTCAGAAGTATGGCTAGTGTAGTTTGGCGCCGAGGAATCCACAACGGGACACTGGAAAAACAAGTGTTTCCTTGGGTTCTAAGAGAAAAAGCAGTCCAATATAAAAATGAATGATTTAGGAGTGTCAAACTGTCCAAGTGGCGCCAAGTCACGAGAAACGTTCTGCGTTTGGAGGTATATTTTTGGTGGTAATAGGTACAGCGGAGTTATAAAAGTATATAAAATCATTGAGAAGCAAAACAGAGCGCACATATCGGTTGTAGGTCAGGTTGTTCACCGAGCTTGGCAGTTTGTCTTCAGATGTTTCGTCACCAGTCGTGGAGACCTCATTCATGTGCGGCTGAGTGGGTCGCACATAAACAAAGTCATATATAGATCATCTTGCCAGAAGCTGTAGCCTAATAATTCGTCCCGCCAAGTAGCGTTTGTATCCACATTTCGTGAGGGCACTTGAACTTTGTTTGCCTTTCTGTCTGATAACCTTGTCGTTTCGTCCTACAAAGTTGCTTGAGAAGCGGTGGAGAAATCCATCAGCCCTTGTATAAAGTCTCTTTAAAGGACAAGGCAAATCAAAGCAGAAGTTGAAATAAGCGGTCATGCTCACAACGTGTCGGAAAAATGTGGTCATATAAAAGTCGGTGAAAGCATGTCTCTCAGCTGGTTGACGTTGTATGGATAACATTTCGAGCATCTGGGCACCTCTCAGGTTTTCCTTATTGAAATGGCGTGATTTGACTTTGAGTACATCCTTGAAAAGACGACCAACATGCAGTCACGGGATGAACCAAGAAGAATGCTAGCATACGTACAACAGACATCTATATATTATTGATAAACACGTGGTAACGTCGGGTAACGTGTCTGGTAGGGGAGTGTGTGGGAGAGAAACCTATTAAGGTTACTGGGAAGGATAGAAAGACACCGGAATTAGTACAGTGGAGATACACTCAGTGAAAGTAAATAAGTAATGGTGCTATGGGAAATGTGTAGATTTGTCAGAGGAAAACACTGCTAACTGGTAAAGAAACAATATTTGCATTCAGAAACCTGACAGTTAAGAAGAAAATGTATACGGGCTATGCAAGGACCCACACCACTTGCATCCTTCATACGTTATTACTCCACGGCCCCTATCAAGAGAACTTCCCGGAAGGTCAGCGCGAAACAAATTGTAGCCATCAGGCTGCATTATTTCAGCGCGATTCAGCACGCAGCCAGCCTTCGTGTGACATAACAGAACCAGTGTGCTTGTGTACTCTTCGGTCGGGTAATTGAACCATGCTGCCCATCTTCCCGAAAAGCGAACAGGTGTTGATGGTACACACTATACGAATGCTTTCCCGCCTGAGTGGCACCAGCCACCCGACATGAAGCTGTTTTACTTCCAAAACGTCTAAAAGACTGTTTCTTAAGGATTCCTCACGCTGCAACTTAATTACTTCAAGGGGGAGAAAACGCAGAGATTTCGGGAAATAGCGCCTAGCGGTCTGTAACACGACCCTGAGGACAAACAACGTGCGCTATTGCAGGTGAAATATGGAAAAATTCGCTGTCATTATGAAGAAGACTCCATACTAGGGAGTACAGCCAATTTCAAAAGCCCTATCTTTTTTGAATAGGTAACACATATAGGAAGTTATCCCATATTGGCCACATTTACCTAGATAGAACATGGGACGAGACACAAAAACTGTTTCATTTCCGGTCAACTACCAGCCGAATCAACTCGACCAAACTCATAAGATTCCAACGTTCCCTGGATGGAACTTAAGGAAATTTTGCCCGAAAGGAAACCGGGTGACCACATAATCTTGACGCGTGCAGTTTCTCAACCAGCGACAAGAATGCGCAAACTAATTTGCACAACGCGTCTGCTCGTTTGGGTGTGTCAAACTTCGCAGATGTCGCAACCGTCTGGAACTAGGACTACATCAACTCTGAGGAGTGTGCGAATAGCTTGCTGACTGCAGTTAGTTGGACAGCCGATACTTGTCCAATGAAATCTCTGTCCTTGGATTGGTTGCATAAGCAAGCAAGTGATTCGCCCATGTATGGGGGCGGAATGACTTTACGTCAGCCTTGAAGGCGCACGTGACCAAGCAGTTGCGCTACTGGCTTGTAGCCACTTTCTATCCACACAACACTAACCAATGAAAGTAAGGCGAGTGTTTGCCGCATCGTGCTGCCTGACAGACCGGTTCCTTGTCCTCCTAAGGTCGTCATGCGCCTTCTGATTTCCCAAACCGTTGACTTTGTCTTTTGAGTACAATGGTCGGCTCAGAGTTTTTGGACTATATTTCGAAGTTCCAAGTGGCCACCTATGTCGGCGTGGAGGATTTTGCAGACAAATTCAACTTCCTTGTCACAGTTATGATTTTGCTTCTGTGCACGACGGTTGTCACTGTGAAACAGTACATGATGAAGCCAATATCCTGTTACATGGCAACCGATATTGGAGGCAAAAATCTTCTGGATTATGTGGAAAATTATTGTTGGGTCCAAGGCACCATCCCAATTGCCTACGCTGGGAAGATGCCTGAGACTGATGCTGCTTGGGAAGAAATGGAAAAACACAAGCTTTGTAAGTCACTGAACGTTGGACTGTGCCTCCATAGGGCGGCTTCTTGGCTGTTGTCCAAATAGGTATGTATGCCTTTTCGTTTTGGTAAGTAGGGCGGGTCTAAATTCTTCATGCTTTCAAGGCCAGGTTGTAAATAATTGGGAATTTGTCCACCGGAAACGCATTCTTATTGTTGACTAGCTGATGAAGCCATCCACACTATACATGTGAAAAAACTCAAAGCCCATTATATTTCAATATATACTGCAGTAAAAGGTATAGCATCGCGAGGCCCACATAAAACAAACTTTGTGGATTGGTAAACAAAGTATCACAAAAAATTAGAAAACCGTTCGAAATGGTACAATCATTTCGTCAGGTAGAAAACCGGATATCATCTAATTATGTGCAACGCAGTTGAAGATATGGTCCGTTCAGCTAGGATGTATACGTTCATACTAAAATGTCTGGCGACGACAGTCGGTAGAAGCCTTTGCGTGGCATTTTCAAACCATTTTCCTGGTGTGTCCAGAAGCAATTGTGGTATGGAATGGAGTTGGCATCGAGTTAGCTATGTCAGATTCATATCCCTTCTAAATGTGTTTTAATCAGATCTCAATGAAAAGCACATGGAGATAATCTAAACCATGATTACGAAATTGTTGTTGATGTACTGCTTGAGACTTCTCTGCCTACCTCTGGAACCTCCGGGGTCGAAATTCGCCAGGGACGATTGCTCAGACATTAAGTGCGCAGACGACATTGTTCTCCTTAGTTCAGTTCCTTATAGATGCAAATCATTTTATTTACAGTTGTAACGTGTACAGTGATGTCACAGTGGTGGATGAAGTCAAACCAAACGTCATGCTTGCAAACGAACCAGTCGAAGTGTTAGACAAATTTATTTACTTACGCGATTTCATAACCTCGGTGGATCACTTTTCGAATCCCGAAGACTTGTACAGGCCTTGCCAACCTACGACACCTATGCCACCGACATGGTGTCACTTTGTTCGTTTAGGGCAGAACATATACTGTGTCAGTGCGACCTCCACTATTTTGCGGATCGGAAGGATGTCTTCTACGCACAGAATATGTACAGCGTCTCCGAATCATCACGCGGATCTAATGGGAATATCGGGTTACCAATATTGAGGTACGTCAGATGGTTATGGGAGGCAGGAACTCTCCTGCGATAGACGAGCTAATCACGCTTCATAGGACACGTGCTCCGGATTTCAAGGGGTCTGCCTGACAGAGCTCTTTCTGCTGAGCTCTGTGCTGATTGGAAACGATCGAGTGGTAGTCTTTGGTCTGGCAACGAAATATGGTAGTCTTAACCGATAAACTCGATCGGGCTGACATTTGTCATCTTTCTGGATGGGAACCATGGGGCTCGATTAATCAATGGTTCATGAAACTTAGAGATAAGGCTGAATCACTTTGACAGTGCCACTCCTGTATCACAAAAATAACCTTACGCGTGTAGTTGCTCTGTTTCCTGCCGCGTCAGACAAATACATGACTTAATGCTCATTAACTGAGGAGGCGATCGCCTCAAATGTCTGAAAGTACAAACTCCTTGGTCTCCCATTTTTTACCGACCAAGATTGTGACTTGGCTTATAGCTGATAAATCGAACTGAGCTGTAGTGGTCCAACTTTGCAGATCTCCCCTGGGACTCTTCTGCTTTACTCTTTCGCAAACTGCCGGTAGCTTATTTCGACAGGAACGATGGCGTCTAAAGCCATGCTGAGCATTGTTTGACAGACGTGTTCAAGCAGGGCATCCGTCACAACGGAATATTATTTTCGTAAGGCGGGTGGTAGAGCAATCGGCTGGTAGTTGGACGGGTGGATTTTGTTTTGATTTCTGTAAATTGGACTGATTTTGGCTTTGTCAACACTGAAACCCTTAAATATGAAACTCGGTTAAACTTAATCCAGTCATTTTTACTAAATTGGATATGCCTTTGTGCCCTGACTTCTGAACGGTCATACTTTTTGTATAAGTTGGGAAGGGAAGATGGTTTGTAATGACTGTTTGGTGAAGACTTTTAGAGGTCCTTTGAAATTTATGGGTATGAATTTGGGAACCATTGAAAAAAACTTTTCCATAAAGCATGACCTATTCAACAGCGTTTTCGCGATTTCAGCATACACTAGTAATTATTCAGTGGGTAAGACAGCTATCCAAACTGAGGAGAATATTGCATACTACCGCATACGCTACACATGAGCAGAAATTCAAGCATTGGTCAGAGTAGACTTGATGGGAATCGATTGTTGACAAACCACAACATCGGTTTCACCGTTATTTTCGTGTGACATACCAAGATGCAAAGGAACTTTTATTAGCGGTTTTGAACCAAGCGCTCCGTAAAAGTTGTACGAATGACGCAGGATGCTGCACTTATTACTCGCCTCATTGCTGGTTGTGTCGCTGTGTCGAGCAGAATCATTTAATTAGAACACTACCTGTACGATCCTGTGCCAAAGGCCGTGATCTCAAGGCAAAAAATTGGTTGTTTAGCCTAAACGCACGATCTAGGAGTCCTATCTGACAAATAACGGGCAGTCTAATTCAACGTAGGACGGTCAGGAACAATTGCGGCGAGACTGAGTTGTACGAACTTCACCTGCGTTTGTTCGGTAATCGCAATTGGGCAGTCAAGTAGTATATTGAATTCAGATGTGGGCAGACAGTACAGACAGGTAGACCGTGGTTCTATAAGAAAATAACAGTAAATCGTGTGCAGAAGTAAAGGAAGGCTTACGGCTAGGTTGAACCTGGGGGGGTTAGCAACACAGGAGGGTACAAAAAAGGGCAGTGTGCTATCGGACAAATTAAACGGGACAAATGTTCAGTTCAAAGTTGAACAAATGTTCCACAACAAGCCCAGAAATGTGAGCAAATCGACTACAGGAAACAGTTAATATAAAATCGACTTTGTATAAATTAGAATGGTTCGGTCTTGAAAACTGGAGCAGCCACCGGAAGGGTAATGAATTGGTCTGAGGAATAGGGAAACACAAATAATTACGTCAGGTAATTAACACTACCTATAGGAACAGCTATCGGCTACGTTGGTTCTTGTGGTGGACCAAGGGTGTTGCTGGTGGTCCCTTCGATGTTGAAGAGTACTTGCACAGCCTTGTTCGTTCGAGCCATTTTGGGGTTGTGAGAAGATGAGTGGAAATAGGTCTTTCAGAGTCATGCGAGACAATCAAGCTGAATGACATCTTGTGGATTAGCTATTAGTCTTAGCAGCACTTAATGCTGTGGAATTGCTTAAGGACTCTCTTGGATGACTCTTGGATATGCAGAGGTTGTAGATGCGAAGTCATGCTGGAGAAGTCACTTGTATCAGCTTTGAGACGAAACCCAATGTTGAACTCGAGATAGCCCAGTGGTTAAGACGCGAACGTACAGACCGGAAGGTCCGTCGTTCGAATCCAACCTCAGCACTTCGACTGCTCCTATCTAGGCTTGTGCAGTATCTCAGCCCTCGTGCTTCCTTCGGATAGCGTGGTAGGTGGATACCGGAAACGGGTTATTTTCTACTTTCCAATGTTGAGTTAGTTTTTCCTTTTAGGAACTGGAGCAGAGTCACCCCAGGATGTGAACGAGTGAAACCGGAAGTGTGCTATATAGGTGGGCAGTATCGCCGGCCGTTCGCATTCAGACGATGTTTAAGGACATTCCTCTGAGTTGGTGAAATTATTCGCTGGTCCTCGTGGCAACCGAATGGTGATCAGTTGGTATTGAGCAGTTCTCCGTAGGCCCGACTGATAGCTGGTAATGTTCGACTTGACCAACCCTGTCGCAAAGTTTCATTGAGGTACGATCTGAGTGCAGTGGACCGTGAAACGCCTGAGGAGAATAAACTAGTGGTGAACTAATGGGTTTTGCCATAGTTCATTGAGGCAAAATCAAGCAGTGGAAAGAAGTTAGCTGAAGGCACTTGCGTGGAGTGCTACGATAGTCATATGATCAGAGAAACCCTTGGAGTTATAGTACTCTGAGAATGAAGTTGTTAGTTATCAACGTCACACATTCCTTACTGATTAGTCGACAGGAGGGCCGGCCCACTTCACAAACGCATGATGTGTGCTCTCATCAAGTTTTTTTTGGAATTTTTTTTGGGAGGTTGAATTCTCTGTTGAAGGAGCTCCCGTTAGCAGTACGTTATCTGACGAGAGTTCCCTAGAATGTACACAACATGGTGTCATCCGTAAACGGTATCATGTTAGAACGCGGTGACTTCGCAGCCACTGTGTTCCCGGGAAGTAGACAAGTCGGACAAGTACATTTGCAAATGGTCATATAGTTGGCCGTTAAAAGTAAATCATATTGGTGCTTAGCATCATCTCGAAAAAGACCATGGTTTGTAAATGTAAGGTCAGTGAGGATCATGTGAAATGTCATTGATCCACTTAGGTCACCTACATTAGTGATCGATTGAAGTGCCAGCAGACAGACCGGCAACCTTGCGCAAAGAACTATCATAATTACTTAGTCTGTATAACTCAACTGCACACTGCGCATATGTCACAATTCTTGTGGCAAAACTAGGTGCGTTGATAACAGGTCCCTAGGCCAGGTGACCGTGGCTAATATCATTCACTATCCCTAAGAATTAATTGGAGTCTGCGACCACTTAGGTTGATAGGAACGACTGAATGTGCTTTCTTCATACAAGCCAACTGCGCTCTAAAGACATTGTTTAGTTCCATTCCCTGTGGCTCTTGTCACACATCCTATTTACATAAAAATTCCTTAATGTATTTGGGCTTTTTAGTCGCCTGAGGGGTATTTACTCGTTTTTTACCCGTAACAGCCACAACATTTACAAGGCTACTCTCAAATAATGCACGACACAGACACTTAGGCTCTAGCTATTCATGTGCCCGCTCGTCGTGCGATCAAGGTATCGATTTGATTAGGTTATAGAAAGCAAAGGGGTGATTGCTTTTTCGCCTTCTTTGCCTCCTGTTGGCCTATCAGCAATCTGAGCGGTATTGATGACTCGACGAAACCTGAAAACTTTCACCACGGTGCGATGCTCCTGAGGGTGCTGCAACTGCTTTTGAGTACCAAAATTCTTGGGAGATTACCCAGTTGAGAGGCTTTTTCGGGAAGTACACTGGTGTATGTGCTCCCATCACTGATACTTAACCGTCTTTTACTGTGTACTTTTCATTGCACCCGGCTATAACATTACGCATTATCTGTGTATGGAAAACAGTGACAGTAAAGATCACTGAACTGCTCAATCTGTGCACTTCATAAGCTACCGGTAGACAGTGTCCACACTACAGAATTGAACTTTTTGGCCTGAACACAAAACTCGCGAAATAGGTGGTGCCTGCGGTGTGGTAAGCTAATCACCAACCTTTGCGTATCAGATCAATCGGTTCCTGCGCAAGGAACCCTGAGTTTGCCTGCTCGTTTTACCATGACCGAGAACTACAACCATGCTGAGTCGCTTCTGTCCATTATATGAGACATTCGCATCGTAAGCAGACGAGTGAGCACTGTATGATTCGGGGAATAAGCAGATAATGCGTATATTTTTCCTATGGTATGGTATTCCTTGCTGTTGGGTCACCTGAACTGAACACTGACGTGAGTCATATTTTACAACGATGTGCGATCGACCCTATGCACTTTGCTTCCTCTCAGTTCCTGATAATAAGCCAAACTGTGCGAGTGTTTTGTGAGTCGGTGTGATCTAATTACATTGAAAAAAAACACTTGTGTGTCCACGCGGATAGTTTGTTTCAGTGTTTGCATGGTTTGTTGTGCTTCATTTTGTCAGTGAGGAACTTAATGGCTAATTTCAGTCCATCCTGTTTTCTGGCTTGAGGAAGACAAATTTTATTCTTGGCTGTTGATCAGGTGGCAGTTGATCTGTTCGTCGAGCCCGGCAATTACGTAACTCGGCAGCTAGGCACCGAATGGGTGCCACAGCTGATTGATTATTATATAGCACATGCGACCAATCGTTGCAGACTGATAAACAACCTTATTCTCTTCTGATGCGCTAGTTTGACCAATGTCTTTAGTTTCACAGCCTAAACTGCGTCATTTTCGCCGGAACTCAACTGTCAACTGAGTATTCCCACAGAGTTCACTGAGAATGCACCATTCATATGGTCGTTCAAATACCGAACGAGGCGGAGGGCTGTGACGAGCTATATATATTTGATGACTGGGCTCAAACGTTTATTTGTACGCACAACATACGTGCAGGAGTATTCAATCAATCAATCAATTTATCAGCTGTAAACCGTGTTCCATAGGCACATCCGTTCCAGCAGGAGTATTCGTCAGACGTGTATTCTGCGGCTCTCTCATAACTGTTTTGCTGGAGCGCGAATAGTCCAGGAAAATTCGAAAATGTTACTAATCAGAGTAAGGTCAAGATTGCTACCAGTCTTATCATTCGGTCACCACTCGTCGTCGTTGCCCAATCACCTGTGTTTATGCCAAACTTATTACAATGAGTCTACCTCTGATAGGAAACAACATCAGCGGTCTGCGGAGAATTTGCACAGTTCTCCGTCGACCAACTACCATTCCTTCTTTATGATAGACTTCATTTATCTTTGTTACTTTCCAGTATACTACCAGTGGGTTCCGTTTGTTCTCGGATTGCAATGCATCATGTTCTACGTCCCTCGAGTGATCTGGCAAATGATTTGCTACAATCGCACGGGAACAGACATCCAGCACTTGGTTCTTAGTGCAAATCAAGCTGTCCACGCTACTGATGATCAGCGGACAAAGATGATACAGCATGTGGCCCGTACTCTGGAACAGATGCTCTTTCAGGTGAGCTAGCTTCATATTAACTAGCCTGCTTAGTAAGCAGTCTGGAAATGTTTTTCGCAAATTGCCTTGAAATTCTCTCCCTCTTTCTCTAGATGACAACTTGGGGGCAGTGGGCGTATTAAGGAGCTGGTCACAATCCATAGAACTGAATTTCTAGAGCAACAACACTACAAAGACCGCAAATGATGCCCACAATTGTACAGTCGTCTCAAGTGCTAAGTCGTTCCTAGTAATGTTTCCAGAGGAGAAATTCTGTACCGTCGAAACATCGTTTTACCAGTAGTGGACTTTCGTTGCAGGTACTCTGCCAGTCATGTCCTAGTTTCGTAGTAATCATAGCAAGTGGTTCAGATGCGCCCTAGAAAATAAGACAAGTGACTTGATCGATGTGGAGGTTGACAGCTGTGATGTGAGGTTGACAGCTGGTAGGAATCGGTTGGACAACACGTCTATTCACGACTGACAACACCGGTCAGGTACGGTTATATGGTTATATATATACGGTTGTATATATATATATATATATATATACATATGCTTTCAGCAGGCTGATTCCGTCACCTGTTGACAATTTGTTGAGCAATGGACTCGCCGTTGAATAGTCCGATTGTTGGGATCCGTAATGAATTCACTTGCCCGACGAATACATGGACCTTTATTGCTTATTGTTCATCGCTTTGATGTGCGCGATCCCCGCTGGATACTAGGCTGACTCTACGAATGTCCTGCGGCTTGTGGATTTGACACAATCTGTTTCTTTGACACCGAATGTCATTTTCTCCGGTCTAGTCCCCGCTCCTACAAATGTTTCTTACAGGGTTATATCCTTACTGATCCGTTTGACACCCACTTGTTATCTGGAAGTGTAAATGTTGTCACGCACCAACCACTACCACTTCCACCAAATGTTTCATCAATAGCCGCATTTTTGTTTGAATCCCTTCCGCTCAATCAGCTGAAGCTATCTTTACACCTCAAAGGGTCTACCTTAAACTATTCAAAGCATGACAGTCTGTCTGTTTTCTGCATTAAGTTTAGTCCGATAAGAATTTTAGGTTACTGGCTTGGGAATACAGGTTGAGGGACTTCTGTTGCAGACTTTGATGTTAGTGGCTATTTAGTCATTTGCATGAATTCCGACTGGCACCACTACTCAGCACACAACCAATGATTCATCGCTACGCTCCACACCGCTCCGTAATAACGCACTAATGACTGGTGATTAAACGTTTGCCATGAAGTTGTCCAACTCGGCAAACAAGCAAGTTCTGCACTTGCCATAACTTTGGCTCCCGTAACTGCCGGTAGTGTGACTGCTTCAGTATGCATTACGAATCATCTAATACCCTCAGAAAATTCAATCACAAAACCACCTGCAGATTAAGGAATCGGCAAACAGTCATTTTATTCCCTACAACTTCCTACCTTTAACTTTTATTTTTACAAGGATACGAGAACGTTTAGGTCCTGAGCCGGCCGGTCACTTAAACTGTCCAATTTGTTACTTTTTTCCCTTCTCATCTGCGATCTTGCCTTCTATGGATCAGAGACTCAGTAAATGTTCTCGTTTCGTAAAATGGTCTTTGACTTGTTCACATCATAGGCTTGGATCTGGACTGTATTATCCGTCCATCAGTAATTCCTTGTGTGTCTACCTGGGCGGGGTGTGGCCAATGGTCATGCACGCTTCATGCGATTTTCTTAACCCACAATCTTTCTGAAATTAGCAGGATAATTTTTTCGGTTTTCCACTCTGGGTAGTTTTCGAGAGATCAGTTAGGGGGTTCGCAGCCCAATCGGTCAAGATAGCTACATTCGCGTCAGTGCTGCCTTTATTACCTGTCGAATGGACCGATAATTGTCAATGCCCCTGCTACACGATTGTGTTCCACACAACGATCATGCTTTACAACTATTTTTCGCTGTTCTTTTGAGTCTTGGCACCTGTGCATAAGTTAGCGATCAATGAGCAAGCTTTTTATCACTTGCGTGACCCAGTCGGTTCAACGGTATAGAGCTTCACTTCTCGAAAGGGTGTCTCAATCTCTTTGGGAAGTTCAAAGATAACCTCATGTAGTGTCACAATTGTGTCCTGTTTCGAGGACATCTTTGGAAAATCTTTTTTAAATAGATTAACGCTCTACAACCTTGGTGGTCAGCATCCGACCAGTGAACAGAGTCAAGTTTGGCATAACGATATCTGAGTCTGATCGACCTATATACGTATATTTACATATGTGTAAAGTGTATATGACTCGTAGTGAATGTTCTACATTTCCAATGTTTGGACGCACATGATTCTCTATTGTTTTACCGCATTTTACGATCAATCTCCGCGTTTGCTGGCATGTATGGCAAACTAACGCATTCTTTGTTTATCTCCTAAAAGCGGACTCTGTGGAAGGTATTTTAAGAACTGAGTTTGCAATATGGTGCTTTGAATTTCCACTGTTTTCATCGCATTGTTTGATTGTCGGGCAATCTACCGTTTTACACTTGTTGTGTGCAGACTTCAATTGTTTCTTTCTTCATGTATTCCTTTGAGCGTGTTAAAACTGATAGAATGGGTGAGTTCATCTTTTGTGCCAGAGGTTTTAATGCTTGCTCCTAACATTCTTGTGTATAATGAAGTCGGCTCTGACCGTCATCGGTTCATGGTGCGATGCGTCAGGTTTTTATCTTGTCTACTGAAAAGTTACGGTTTCATGGGAAAACTAGCAACCGAAAGGGTAGAGTTTCCAAGTCGCTATACTTTACAACTCATAGCTGTTGCACTATTAGGGAGAATGTTTCGTTTCAACTCATGTAGCCGATCGTTGCTTTGTTCGCTCCCCCCAGGAGCGAACTTTCGTGAGGACAGGACAGGATTGTTTGCTCTGTATTGAGGTGTTCACTCTGAGGTGAGCAAGTGCGTTAATTCTGTCGTCCGATAACATATAAGACATCCCTTTTGTTTCTTTTGGTAGTGTGCCGTTGAGAGCGACCACTAAATTGGGACGGTGAATGTCCCTTTGTGCTCACATGGGCATGTGGTATCGGCCACATTCGTGGTCCTGAATATTTTTAGGTTCAATCTGGCTATGGATTACCGGGTATTTCAAATTCATTGAATTTTCTGGAGGAATCTGGAGTATCATCATCCGTTCATTGTCGTTGACAGCAAGACAGCAGTAACACATAGTGTTGCTTAACTGCCGTGCATTGGGAAAGTCGTGGTCTATTAGATTCACGCGCGCTGGTTCGTAGACTGAATGCCAGTGCAATACTTTGTGGGAATCTTGTTTTATATGGCATTTTTATATCAGTCACTGCTGTCACTCCTCTCATTAGATGCACGTAGACGACACGTACTATCCTCTCTAAAGATGGAAGTAGACCCTTATTGGTCCCCCTTACGGGCTAATTCTAGAACCGGACAGTTAGTGATTCCAGTTTAGTGAGGTATACTGAACATTTTATGGGAACTTCTCGCCTTTCACCAGCCTTTGAAACTCATTTCATCGAGCTCTATACACGTAATAAGAAACAGTTGATTTCGTTCCAATGTGTCAAATATCTGTGACAGTATAGACATTTACCCAAAAGATCGCCTATGAGGTTTACCCGTCTGATGTTAAAACGCATTGACAACTGTGCTCCTAGAAAGTTAGGACAAAACACGGTGCTATGCTCGTCACCTACCGCATGATTAATATTTACCTGGCGTTTGTGTTTCAGTGTTGCATGTCGTCTATGTTGTATTTGCATGAGTGTTGTTTGTTCTTGGTTCGCTCACCTTCACCATCTGATCGGTGCATCCTATTCTTTTTTTCTGTGCATGCCATTGGGAAACTTCACGCCTCTGTCGCTATGCTAAAACCACAACTCCGGAATCGTTAGCACCAGAGAGCACGTGCCATGTCCCGAAATCGATACATCCAGTTGCAAACAGCCAAGACTGGTCAACGTTCTACCGTAACGGCACAGCCCTCGTTAGAACAAGAACGGGCATATGGCTACGGTGATGTGAAACAGACATCACAAAAATACCACACTGATCGCGATTACAGTGGTCTGGCCGACGAACTGTCCGAACCCAGGTCAAAAAGTCTGATTGGTCTGTGTTGCTACCATCTTTGGCGTACCGTTTGCTTTATTCATCTGGATCATCATCGGGGCACTTTCCTCTCCTTGGCCTACCTGCTGATGAAACTGTTGTACCTAGCCAATGCGGTTAGTCAGTTGCTACTGATGCAATACTTCCTCGGCTTCCACGAATATGGAGCCTTTTTCGGTGTGGTATTACTCCACAACATTCTAAGCGGAAAGGATTGGCAGGCCACACTTATCTTCCCACGCGTTGCCTACTGCTATGCACCGATCAAGCATCTGGGTACGACCACCAACACGGCCGTGGCACAGTGCGTGTTGCCAGTGAACATGTTGAACGAGAAGATCTACATCTTCCTCTGGTGGTGGGTCTTCCTGATTATCATTATTACGGCTTTAAGTTTGTTACGATGGTGTCTGCGTATGGCTAGCCGTGTGAAAGGTACCGACTTCGTGAAGAAATATCTGATGCTGTCAGATCTTGCTATACCGATCCATCCATGTCGCATAGACGAGTTTTGTCGACGCTTCCTTCGAAGAGACGGTGTATTTCTGTTACGGATGATAGCCGAGAATGCAGGTGAGATGATTGCTTCTGAAATATTGTACACATTATGGCTTAGCTACGATGGATCGATAGATCTACACAGACCTCATGTGAACAATGAAGACCTCCAGAAGAGCGAGATACGTTTTGATGAGATTGCTGAGCGCGGCCAGACTAAAGCCACTGCTCCGTCTGCAGAAACGGTAAAAAGTGATGTCAACGAAACAGTGAACCCTTACGGATCAGTGAGGGAACATTCTAGTCACATTTTGCTCCGGGGTACCGAGAGGACTTCAGCCAAAGAGGTTGCAACTCACCTGATTGTTGGTGAAGATCCACACAATGACTCACGATTCGGCTCCTATGTGTAAAGCTGATGAAACCGATACAACTGCTCTTCCCGCTTCGTCTTCCCACTCATGACCTGCGTTGCATTTACTGCTTTTCCTTTTTTTGAAGTTCGTTATCGTTGATACGTTTCTATTCTTACTCTAGGCAACTGCATTACTGCAGATGTTCCACCCAGATAGCTCAAGACACTCAGAAGACTTCGCTGCTATTTTTGATATCTTTGTGTTTTAGAGTGCTGTTTCCCATCACACTTCCTTCGGGCCATTTTATGAAACATTTGAAAGTTTATTACTGGAGTTTATAAACTATGCTTTGCATGTTCTGTTCAATTTCGGTATAGGCTTTGGTGTGTTTGTGGATGTTGCATGTTTGTTGCATGTTATAGCTCCTCTCATGAGGTTTAGTATGGGTGACGAGCTATCCAAAAGGTACGCCTCAGTTCGCTTATGTTGCACCGTCTGATCACGACCCGATAGCATTCAGTTTGCTTAGTGGTCTGAATAGATATCTCGGGTGTTGCATCAGCCACTTTATCGGCGTACGCATCTCGAAGGTCAGAATTACCAACTAGCATTGTCTGTTTTGGGGCGAGATGGCCTAATTGGTTAGAGCGCGAATTTACTGACCGGAAGGTCCGTGGTTCGAACCCGACCTCTGCCTCTCGACTTCCCCTGTCTAGGCTTGGGCAACCTGGCAGTATCCCAGCCCTCTCGCTTCCTTCGGGTGGCATGGCAGTTAGGCACCGAAAGGGTGCTACAGCTGAACGATTTTTTTACGATTGTCTGTTTTCGAAACGAAATACGTCATTGAGCTTCAAAGATCATGTGTACTAGATCATTGATTGTGAGTCTTGTCCCCGCTAGTGGAGGATCAGGGTATAATCAGGTCTTCGCACCTAAATGTCTGGGTGTCGCAGCTGGTGCAGGAAAGCATCAGCGGATTCCCAGCTAGGCTGACGAGTGCAACTGCCCTTCAGTTGATTCTCAAGATTGAACAATTACACCAAGCTTGGAGTCATCTAGGTCAAACTCGTCTGCAACGTCTGAGCCACATCAAAGATGCATTCGCTGAAGGGAATTCAGTCGCCATACATGAAAGAAACAACCAATCTGAAACCAGAGTATTTCTATCTCGAAACTTATAGCTAATGTGCATTGAATCTCTTATTGGGTTTACGGGTGCCGTAGGCCAAGTAGAACTAGACGGCAACAGAATAAATCAGTTTTCAAGATCGTCCCACCTGGTTTGACTCAAACACCTCGTTTGAGTAAAACCGGAATCATGATTCAGTTAGCTAGCTATCGGCATTAAGAGGAGCGTATCTTCAGGCAACCTTCCGCACTAGCAAAATTGTCTGCCATGGAGAGCACATAAGGCGTCTTAGTTCGGACTTAGGTCAGCGTAAATTCTTGCCTTCCGTAATTCCTGGACTGTGGTCCGATAATGTACATGTCTACAGTACACCAGCGTTTTTTTTCATTCACTGACAAAGTGGATAGAATTGCTCTGACTCGTTGCTTAGAGATAGTGGGTACGGGTGGCTAATATCAAGCTGTAGTTTGGGAGCCACATTTTCCCTTCGTACATTGTAGCGTTGTTCAGCTGTAGCACCCTTTCGGTACATAACTGCCGTGCCGCCCTTGCACGAGGACTGGGATACTGCCAGGTTGCCCAAGCCTAGACAGGGGAAGTCGAGAGGCAGAGGTCGGGTTCGAACCACGGACCTTCCGGTTAGTAAATTCGCGCTCTAACCACTGGGGCCATCTCGCCCCGGCCAACGAAGAGTATTTAAATAGTTTTCTGAATAACAGTAGACCCGAGTTAGTATGACAGATAAACACGATGTTGCAATCGTTGGATAGCAATGCCTGTCAACATTTACCCGGGGTACAAATACTATCAGCCCGCAATTTATCGATTTAGCCAGCTTCTACCTATAGTTTCTCACGAAGCTCTGATCAGATTGGCCTCCTGCATAAGTCAGACGCATATTTAGATCAGGGCTGCTAGACTGCTTGGACAATTTTTTTCGTGGACTGACTAATACGACGATATTCTCACGCCGAGAACGCATACCTATAGTTACTACTGCGGATTTCTTTTCAAGCTCTCAGACACAAGACCTTACTTGCCCTCAATTGAATAGGATTCCGAAAGAGTGCGTTTCTTCGGCTGCTCGAGGGTTAGGGAAGGACGTAGCAAGCTTGTTCAAGGAACCAGTTGCATACACTAGGTATATTAAAAAACCCAGAGTTTCATCGCCTAACGCTGTCTCCGATTTTTACCTTAGTGCATCTTGTGGACGTTGATTTGCACTGCACCAGCTGGACTTTTCACCACCATCGAACCTTCAAAAAAATCATATGACCATCGTTTTTTCGAGCACCACCTCATTTCAGTCACTTTGATTAGCTTGAAGATTCCACACAAAATGGAAGACATGTGCATGCCTAAACTTCATGTTCACAATATCTGGGTTGGCTCGGGGATGTACCGGACCAAGTTTTTTAGGGCAAACTTGGTGGAACTTTTCAAAGGCAAGTTACCACCAGTTTTTATTGTGTTAAGAGTAATGCAGAGTTGTTCAGGTGACTAGAAGAAAGCCGGCAATGTTGCGGAACACGCGTGGCTCGGGCACATTGCTTAGATGTAGGTCTATACTCCTTCATTTCGGAAAGACTGACTGGGTCGCCACTCGATATGCAACAGCTCTTCAGTAAGTAATCCTGAAGGGCATTGAAAAGCTCATTACGATTGTGGCTTTCTTTCCGGGACGAGAGTGGAATCAGAGAGTGTTTTGTCTTTAGAGGTGTTAGAGTATTAGAAAGATCTGATTAGACAATGATAGAGAATTCATGGGGCTCATCGATAGTTTTATTGGTTGCAACTTTCTTTAGATTGCACGTCTGCCGAAAGCCTCTCATTTCCTGCGTATCCCCTTCCCCGAGAACGTCACCTCTCAGTCATTAGTTGACATACTTAAACATTCCACTTCGTCTCATTATGTTTTGTATCTTCTGTACGATCACAACCTGGTACAGTACGCGGGGAAGTCCAGCAAGAGTGTTAATTCTTGGGATTGGACGCAAGAATGAATCGTTGTCCTTACCGTTTGCAATCATTTATGGAAAACCGATTTGTGTGTGGGTATTTTTAACATCTTTTTGCTTTTTTACAATTCCCCACGGATATTTTGCTGATCCAACAGTAATCCCCGTACATGAGCTTGACAAACACCACACTAGTGTGCAGCATCGTGACACGCTTTGCTGCTTTCATTGTTTTTGGCTGCCTCCATTCGTATATTCAGGTATGGAGATATCCTCATCAGCGCCGTGTTTTGCAGTTCGACATTGTGCCATGTGATGGTCGTTTTGTAAGGCAAACCCCATTTGGTGTAATTGTACCACTTCGACCGGCGCACCCCAGTGCATTTTTACGCCCACACCAACCGGTAGTCCAACCATGTTAACTCCAACAGCAGCCGTACAAATTCTAAAAGCCAAATTAAAAACACAATTGCTGTCAGTCGTTCAGTTGACTTCGAATATCAAATTCAAAAGTAAAACTCACTTCATCAAGCCTGCTCGACGGCTGTATATCGAGTCTCACTTGTCGGGAAGACATATCAGCCAAACAGCATTGCAATACTGTTGTGCAACTAGCTGGAGGTGCTCTATGGACGTCACACTATCGTGGCAGCAGTGATGATGTTCAGTGATGATGGTAATTCAGGTTTTTCTCGTGAACCGGCCAGTCCGTTAATCGTATGCTTAACCAAAATAACTGTCAGGGTAACATTGCAACTCCGTCGACGACTTCGGTAATTGTTTGGCTGCATCTCGCTATAGTTTCGTGGGGTGTGTGGACAACATTGAATGTCGCTTCTGCACTTTTGTTTGAGAATAGTAATTTGCTCGATTTTAAGACCAGAGGCCTTTGCACTTTTGTGCGTTCGCTGTGCCTATACACTTAACTGGGATTCGTTCGGGTGGGCTCAAAAGTGCGAGTTGGCTAGCCAGAATAGAAGCCTGCTTTATATAGATGATGTGAAATACGTGAAACACCACAGTCTTGTTAAGATATCCCACTTTCCTCTGTACTCACGACAACCTAGTGTATTCATGTCTGAATGTGCGCATCAGGAACTTATTGGTCATTCAGTGTCGCTGGTTTGCATACTTTCGGTTCAGGTGCGAACACATTGAGTTTGAAAGACCAGTGCTCATTATTCAGGTGAGCACGAGACGCGCAAAGTGGCAACAGTTCCGAACCTGAAGGAATTTAACTGCATTAGGTCATGTTTAACGCCTGTGATCTCGAACTGAACCCTGTCATCTGGAGTCGGTGACAAGGTTATCACCATGACTTATCACCAGAATGCCCATATTGATGACTCAGGCACATAGCCCCCCTCTAGGGAAAACCGGTTGGTCTGGTTCCGGGTGTCGTTTCAGCTTGCAAAACTACTATCTAATTAGAGATGCTGAGTGATCAATGCGCACTTGACATAAAAATCCAGACAGCAATTTTGTCATTCGTTTTTCTGAGAGAGAAGGGTGTGATAGGTGAACAGGACGACGCACTACTTCATGTTTCACTCACATCATCTGTATCTGACCTCCACTTTATATACCCCCACAGGGAGCGTACAAAGGTGAAAGCACCAAACAGTCCTAAAACTGAGTAATTGACAGCTCTGAAGCGGGGCTCGATAGGTGGTGTTCAGTACTTTGTCCTCACACTCAGCAAAATTATAACCAAGTGGATTATATAGGTATTAGGGCAGAAATATCAGCAAAATTTCCCGAGCAGACGGTGAGGTGGGATAGTCGCTGTGTGTTCCCATAATTTTATCGCTCGGATTACACATCGAATCTGCATTTAAGATTGTGGGGCCGTTGTGTCCGATATCCAGGATCTGTATCAAGCCTAACCGTTGAGGTCGATAACCAGCACGGTTTCTTTGTCAGACAGGCTGGGCGTACATTTCATCAACCAATGTATCCGTAGGTTTCATTTTGCAGCTTCGTGCTTGATATTTCGTTTTACTCTAATCATACTGGTTATAACTCCTGAGACATTGCATTGTCCCAATTGCTTCTCAGAACGCATGCTCAAATCATTGAACAGACAGAAATAAACGCTCACATTACCACTGCTTAATTTCCACTTTATTCGCTTCAAATCCGCTCATGAGTGTGATGGACTGGATTGGTATGCAATCTCATGTCGTCCGTCATGCGAGCTCTGCAGGAGAGTCAGGTGAGATGGATAAGCTTTTGGTAGGTTGTATGCAACTGACACATAAGTGGATTTCAGAAGGGTTCGCCAACGGAAGCCAGTCAGATTCCTCGAAAATCCCGATAGGTCGTCTGTTGCTTCGATTTGCCGGTAGCTTTACTGTTTGAGAGTTGTTTAGCTCGTTCTGTCGTGTGCAATTACGTGAACGGTTTCACTAATTTACATAAAATTTTGAGCACACGAGGCATTCATATTAGTTTTTCTTCTGTGTGCTTGGTGTGTGCTCATTCCAAGTCCAGCTAATATGCTATAAGGCAGTCATCCTGAAAACAGCTTGTGTTAAGTGTACACGGTGAGTGAACCGATATCGCTACCCACCAGTTTCTAACTCAAGATTAGTTTGTACTTATCTGTGGACTCGTGAGAAAGTGAAACTTATCCTATGGACATCACTCAGTGGGACGTCATAGTCACTTATATCAATATCGGTTTTGTTCAAGCAAACTTCAGTGAAGCATCGCAGTTTTTCTTGATTTTTCCCAACTTTTGGCTTGCAGATATCGTCCCATTTTGTCAACTTCCGTTGCCTCCCTGGGTTATTGCTTAGTACACAAATTAAGGGCAACATCACTAACTTGATGAGCCTGAGTCAGCTGAGTGAATTGGACGTTATTTTACGCTCAGATCTAGAGCTCTCACAGAAATGTTTTCGTTAAGGTAGTCACCGGTTTCACTAATACTTTGACACAAACCATATCAGAGTAGTGGACGTAAGTGAAATTTAATAATGTATCAACCAGTTCTCCAATCAACCACTCTGTCATTTTGAATCATACGGACTTGTTTTCTCGGGGTTTTTTTGCGTGTCTGCCTATTATCATTGGCTTGATGTAAATAGTCGTCGCACAGTTCTCATTACAAAACATGACAGTGTGTCTTCTCCAGCTTGTGCGTCTCATGCACCTGCGCGAAGGTCGATAAGGCCATGATCCACTCGAATCATGTGCCGGTCACGTGCGTCTACGCTTCTTCAACACCGTGGCTCCCAAATTAGTCTCTAACATGGTAATGCTCGTACTGCAGGTAACTTCCCAGTGCAGCTTTGAAGCGGTCGATTTCACGTTTTCAGATTAAGTGACTGAACTGTTGAAGTTACCCATTTGCAATATTTGTCGTATTGGCGTTCTCCGACCACCAACATGGATATCCTTTTGAATTGTTGAATTTTCAGTGGTTCAATGGTTAGAGCGTGAATTTTCTGACCGGAAGGTCCGTGGTTCGAACCCGACCTCTGCATTTCGATTTCCCCTGTCCAGGCTTGAGCAACATGGCAGTATCCCAGCCTTCGTGCTTTCTTCTGGTGGCATGGTAGCTAGGCACCGAAAGGGTGCTACAGCTGAAGGAAGATGATGTTGAATGTTCAGGATGTGATTTACACAACGGTAAAAAACCTAGTTTGTGAATTCATTGCAAACCAAGTGACCATGTTTCATAACTAGATGGACTTCCGCTTCAAGGACGTCTATTGGGTTTAGTTTCAACTGCTGAGTTGGCTTGTAGGTGCGTGCGCAACCGATTTGAGCGAACCTAACCTTCAAGTTAACGCCATCCCCACCGCCTCGAGTGCTAAGTATCTCATCCGCATAGCCGTCCGTGAGAACCGAATTCGAGTGAACTAACACCCTGACTCCTTGTGCGCTCAACTGTGGCAACATACGTTTCAATTTTTTTCATTTTGGTGGGCGGACCGTGAGCGAATACGCATTTCCGTTATGGCCTGTAGTGTGGTGTGTGGGTGTGCGGGCAACCGAAAGACACGATGCTGACCACACAGCTACCCGGCACCCTAGTGCAAACAGACCGTGCATGACCGTGCGCAGAACGGTCGATATGCGATGGTGGGCGAAGACAACAGATGCGATGTGTGCCAGAAATTGGCCAATTTTTACCGAATCCAAATGAGTGGGATTTTATACTCTCACTTTAAGGATTTTATGCTACAGAAATTCAATCCGTTGTTGCTCTTTTCGAACAACAACAAGCGGAGTACTGTTGCACAGGGCGGGGAAGTTAATGGACTGCGCACGATGGGAGAAGGACTACTGTGTTACACCGGTACAATGTATATGAGATATTTTCGGACGAATCATTTAGTTGAATTATATTGAGAAAATGCTTTGCAACTGATCCGTTACAGAATATGAGTACCTATGACGGATACAAGGGACCACTGGAGCAGTGGTAACAGACTGTGCGAAAGACCGCTGACCTGTTCGCACACAATAGGGATACGTTCCGGTGTTGTACATTCAGCTACCAGCTATCCCGGGGATTCTGGAAACAATCTCAACGTTATTGAGGTTAAACCCAGCCACTGAGATGCACTTGAGGGTGAATTTTAATAGCTGTCTCGATGTGTAACACTCTTGATGTAGAGAGAAATATAGTCCAGCTGGTTAGGTGGTGATCAACGTACTGGAGTACGTACGTTTTGTATATTGCTCACATAAATATCATCAGAACACTTCAAGCTCGTGTAGATCGTAAGAAAACGCATGCGGATCGAAAAACCACCACGGCAACCACTCAATAAATTACAGAAAAGTTGAATTCAGGTGAGCAGAGACATACTGCATCATAAGAGAACTGAAAAAGAAGAAAAGCCTTCATGCGAGTATCAAGTACCAAAGAATCTCAGAAGCTTGAAGAAAAGAAAACCTCAGTAGCAGAAAATATGACGAAAACAGGCGAGTAACAGAATAGAGCTCTATAACATCAATAAGGTATCTAAGAATAAGGTATCCAAGACTGTTGCAGTCAGTTGGAACAGCAACGGTGCACGAAACGGTCGATATCAGGTCGATATCAGTACCAAGAAACCAAATCAAACAAGGAAACCAAAACTATGTATTCTGTTAGGTAGGTTATAATGAGTGCACCAGGTACCACTTTGGAACAATTCAGAGAGAGGAGACTATCCATACGGCTCAACGAACTTAAAGCAGCCGTAAGAAGGCGTGATCCATTTTCTTTGTTGTTCGTGCATGGAGAGGAGTGAGGTCGCCACTTCAATTTGGAAAAGGTGAAATGTCTGAGTCGTAGAGTTACGAAACGCGCAACAAAGTCACTGGATGCATGGTGCTACATAGCACTATACAATGTGCTGAGCTGGATTCATTCTTGTCTACGAAGGAAGAATCATGGACCCAGTCCTGTATTGGAAAAAGACTCCAGGATCAATCTCAGAGTTAGGCCGACAAATCAGAGAGGTCAAAACCAAAGGTCGCCTGCATATTGATCAATAATTACACTATACACCAATCTTGTCACTAAGATTGCTCACCCAAAAAAGAGCAATCGGAGTGTCGGTAGCCCGGACGCCTGAATTAGCTGTTGATCTGTTCGCCGGGTGTAGCGATTTCCTTGCGGATTTTTCGTCTTTAGTGCGCGCACTGATGACGTCCCTACGACTGTTAACGCAAAATCTGCAAGCAAATTGACATGCTCGGCAAACAGATCAACAGCCACGCAACTAAAAAGCAACCACAATCGATCCGCTCGTAACGTAGGACTGCGTATGGTTGCCCGCTTTCCGTTCGCTAGCCTTTTACCAAGTAGTCGAACTACTGAACATTAACTAGGGTGAAACGTCTGACCACTGACTCATTAGAATGAACCGGTTAAAGTAGCCCTAGAAAGTTCGATTTGAGTTCACTTGTGTCAGCTGATCCATGTCAAGCAAACCAATGGATCGATTGTTAGACGCGCTGTCCATAATTCATGCGGAAAATGTGACACTGACCTTAGTGATTGATAAGTAGGCTAAATCTGTCAATGGAATCACTTAGCCATATACAAAATCAGACCATCCCTGTTTATGTACGAACTGTGGTTTTCTCGACTTTTCTATAGAATGGCGATGAGGTCCGTATCCGCTCTAATTGTGTTACCAATTAATGGTGCGACTCACGTGAATACCTCAAGGTAGTGGCATCAGATCGGTCTAGACAATGGCTGGGATTGAGGGGCATCGTGATCGTATGTAGTGTGCGTCTGTGATCGACTCACTGGATGGCGGTCTCATCTAGTCCTTGATTTCCACAGCTAGTTAATAGGAATTCGGTGAGCTGTGAAGTCTAGAAATTCAATTTCTAGAACGCTACGACTGAAGTAATCAAACAACGAACTGGATCGACGGAAGGATGGTTGCAACAGAATAATAAGGTCAGAGATCTTCCAAGGAAGATCGCAACCAAACTGAAAATACTAGTATTTCGAACTATAATCCGTTTGCCTTGTGTTCAGCATGGTTTCCAGACTCTTAGAACTATCGTCCACGATTCCCCATGGGTGAGAGTGAGCAGTTTTATGATCAGCAGGTGGAAAATGTCACCAGAGATGAAAATCTGAATTTGAAAGAATACTTGGACAAAATTTTATGACCACCTTACAATGTCACTTTATCAATAGGCGGTTTGATGATAATTTCTGGCCGTTTCGTTCAAAAATCTCTCTAGACCACTTCGCTGTAATTTGATGCGCGTGCACCTGGCAGTATAATGAACGTTTCTTCAATGCCCTATAAAGAATGACCATGTTTTGGAAATACATACATTTGAACATTTGTGACCTTTCTGTGCTACCATCATATTCTGGACTTCAGTCGGATGGATATCGAGATGACAAGTTAGCCAGTACACCGCTTTCACAAGACGGAACCCAGCCCTGGATAATTTAACAGGCACGGAACACTGCATTGATCGGTTCAAAAATACCACTATTCTGTCTGCTTACGGTAGTCTGTGCTGTAGTCTGGATGTTCGCATCGGAGTCTTAGAAACCGGTCAGTGATGCTAATTTGTTCATTTCGAAACGTGCGAAGGCTTTCAGTTCAAGTGGGAGTGCATCAAATTTAAGGAAACAGTGTCCTCTGCCAGATGTATTAAAAAACAGGCAGATGCACAGTCAAAAACCACCTCATACGCAATGCCTCTCATTTCTCCTGAATCTCCTGTCCCTGGAGTCGACAATGGATCTATGTCATCACTAGGTATCAGAGGTACATCCACATCAATGGACTGGATATAGAAGCACTGAAGTACTGAACGTTTGTGAGACTGTTGCATACTTCCTGAACCTGAAATATTTAATAGAAATACCCGCCGGCGTGAGCAGAAATAAGAATGGGATTTGTGAATGCAGCAATGCAGTGTTTCTTCTAATTCATCCAGGATCGATTTCTTTTAGTTTGGTGACAGTTTTAGTTTTACTCTGGGGGTCCAGATCTCCATCCGCTTGAGACTGGCCAGCAGCGAGTTTATAGATCTGCGAGCGCATGTAACCCTGATACTGAATTGGTGAATGCCCAGAGAGTGAAGTATAGAAGCGTCTGTCAAAATGCCACGACGAAGTGATTTACATTAATTTAAACGTGAAATTGTTGAAATATATGATCGAAGTCTATCTCCTGATGGAGTGGTACCATAAGATGGTTCTACCGTCTTGTGACATCCATTTTTACATTGTTTGGTGCTTTTACGCCAATCGATGCAAGTGTTTAGGTGAATTCAGGGTTTGACCTTGTGATGCGATTTGCTACTCGTTAACCGGAAATCATCCAAGCCGATCTGCCAGGGGTGACGTAATGGTTGGTAACATGGGTGGTTTCATAATTTTGTCAAAAGATGTATATCTTGAGCAGTTTTTATTCTTCAGTGACTGCCGAGGTTTATCAAAAGCATTTGAATTATTCCACTGTCTGACCTGAATTGATTGTTGTCTCTATTCAGCTGCTGGTATATGGGTGTTACACCTTGTTGTTCCACCTTGGTTTTTTGATCGTCAAGCCTGTTATCGGACTGGACAATTTGTTTTTGTGACATTACAAGGTGTGTAATTCGCGTCAAGATTTTACTCGAGCCCTTCCATGTGCTCCTTGATGACCAGAGCATGTTTTCATCTTTGTAGAATTTCACGCCAGGAGAAAGTCCAACAGAATTCCTACTCGTCATTGACGGAAGAAATGTTCCAACTTTAGGCGAAATGTAAGCTATTGACTTCGACAGACGATAGGAATACCGATACATAGCCAGACTTTTCATTTAACTCCACTGAGGATGGAGTGTTGGACTGGAAGCTGATAGTGGGGCTGTAGTTACACCTGGGAAAGTTCGGCCATGCCAGGCCGTCCGTCTGTAACCGATCCCTTCAACGTCCACTTGATGAGTTAGTATAAGAAAGTCGGGTCCCAGTGACCTGGATAGTCTGGGCCCGATCACGTCTTCACCATTCAGCTACGACTACCATTTAGTCGCAACATTGTTGGGTACTATATGTGATTCTAAAAATTTTGTGAGATAAAATTGCCTTTAGGTATTTCCGACGGTCACGTCTGGGTCAGGCATCACACCGCCTATCCTGTTAGCCGTGTTCACGTGCACGGTATAATTGTGCAATATCTCTTTCTCTGCTTGTTTACAATAGCAATCAAACGTTACAAGAATGGTGCATTCATCCTTTAGGGATGCGTATGCAACCGGATGTGCCTCCATCGGGTTTACATGATATACCTTAGTGCTATCGCTTATTATGTGCCACAAAACTCCTAAAGCCTGACAGCTGTTGGCGGCAAACCTTCGGCTGCAGCCACTGCGGACTGTTCACCAGGGCTGATAGCGATAACGTTTTGGTTTGCCATGTCATTCGCTGTGGCCAATATAAAATAACTAAATCGGGTCGAGGTGAAAAGGCGAATTTCACCACAGAACCCACGTGGAGCAAATGTTACTGCCATGACTCAGCTATCATTCACACAACATATGCTCTCTGTGTTACTAATGATACTTTCACAAATGCCCCACTTCGTTGTTTTCAGGCATAACGACTATCTATGAATGGATTCGGTGACCAAAATGTGCACAGAACTCGTAGGAAAAAAGAAGTGAAGAGAAGTTTCAAAATTTTGGGTGATTACCACAACCCTAGAAAGATCAGTTAGGTTTTCGGCAATGCTGTTCAGCCTTTTGAAGAAATTTTGTGGGCCGACAACATAGGACTGCCTCAGAATATTAGACTCCTGAGAAACAGTTCGTCGGATTTCGTACCGGTGACCTCGGTTTAAATCTCTAGGTCTTCAAAGTGGTTGCCGGTTCCTGTCTGGGGAAGGCTGCACATATACGCTTTTAAAACAGCCAGGTATGACATTTCTATGATTCAAATAAATTGTCTACAGTGTGTGGACTATCTAATTGATGCATCCTAAGTAAACGTTTCGTGAATTGAATGGATAGGAGAACGCAGCAATAGGGTAAGTCGCCTTGTTACAACAAGGGTAGAGGGCAGCGGGATCAGTGAGTACTTCTACATTTTTTGAACCACTTAAATTTTCTCCTAACGACAGATGTTTTATACCAACTTGCGAGGGGAGGAGAGAACCACTGGTGTACGTCTGACTTTTATTGCGCGCTTATCTTCATTGGTTACCTGACAAAAGGGCCATAACCAGGTTTCAAACGTCACCCGACCTAGCCAAATGAGCGATACAATGCATGTATAGATAATATAACGCGTCTACATGATTAACCGGCACATGTGTGCCCATCCGCCTGTCAGGACTGAAAACAGGAAGAGAGTTATTTGTATCATCATCTCTCTGTGTTAAGGAAGGGGGAGCACGAGCGATTGCGGGGCAACTACACACAACGGCCTGAAGGATGCATTGGGTAACCAATGCTTTTGTTACTGACAAGCGGCGAGGAGACTGTTGTCCATTGATTACCATGATGAAATTTATGGAGTGTTTTACTTTCAAGCTATCCTGTATTCTCACGTAGATTTGCTTCACAGGCAGATGATGAGTGGTTCCTTTCAGATTGGATTGATCGCATTTGTCAATGGTTGATGGCCTCCTCCCAACCCTCGATGTTCATACTACTTTGTGATTTCCGTGACCGAGGTCTCGTATTTTTACTTAAAGTACCATAGCGGACACTTCTATACTTCCTTCGTAAACTACATCTATTACACTGGTAATTTCTCCAGCGCTTTCTGCACCGATTGTGGTAATTCCAGCTGAGTCACCTTAACACGTCAGTTCAGTTGGCAAAGAAATAAGGCAAGTAAAAGGATGGCCGGATGGATTAGTGCTCTTGAAAGTTTCGATTAACTGTACTTTCTAAGGTCTCAGATACGGGTTCATCAAATCACTGGTTCACTATTGCATAGTTCCTCGACCAAGTTCATGGAAACGGGACCCGATAAAAGTTGACGAAGATCTGGTGTCACATTAGGTTTAACATCATCATTTATCATCAGATGAATGATCACGCCGTTTAAGCAATGAGAAGACGGTTATTAGAAGATGAGACGGGAATATTCGCTGGCCTATTCTTTCGTTCTGTGTTATCAGCGTCCGGAGTATTAAACAGAAGAAGCAATCGCCTGTTCTTGTCAACACAACCCACTCATGTGACGCATTGGTTACTTTCTTACGAGATGTTTTGTATCTGTTTGTTTATCCCACCTAAGAGTGTTCCACGGCATTCCTTGTCATCCAAAGCAAGTAAACAGTAAGTTTACTGTTGTGGCTATTTTTATTGGGAAGAAAGAAACATTTTTACATGGGCCGTTTGAGTTTCTTGTCCTTCCAAAATTAGCAGCTGATTCGAGGGCCATTCAGATCGAAAAGCTCAGTCCGTCCTGTATCACTTCCCTCTTTTCACGTCACGAACCTGTTAGTCATTTTCTGTTGACTTCCTGCTTGCTACCTTAGACCGATGACACTTACCTTCTTCATGAATAACTACTGTGTGAGTAAACACACAGCTGGGCTGAGACATGACTTCGTGAAGGTTTGTGCAGTAAGAATAAAAACACAGTAATCTTTAGTAAGAGCGAAAGGGCAACAGCAAAGACGCCACAACTACTCAGCTGATTATAATTGAGTAAGAACTCATGGAAAGACATTTGAATTCGTTCAGTCACAAAGTCCTTCGGTACTTTCTTCCAGTCGTCCATAGCGAGCTGACAGTTAAATACAGTGCACAGCATTGTCAGGACCGTGGGTTATTTTTCGCATGCCTGCACCTCCTTTCAGATTAAAGTGTTCATAATTGGAATGATTGTTTGAAGCAGTTATGCATGCATTGGAGTTCAGCCACCTATTGGTAGCTTTCTGACTAATGTATCTACATCGAGGGGATCGAACGCGAACATGAAAGACTAGGAATTTAGTAAGTGTTGCAGCAATCCGTTTGACGTCCACTCTGTAAACCTATGCAGTTGTATCGGCGAACAGTCCACATCAGTGGCGGCTTAATTGATCTACGGCTTCAGCCGTTGCATGAATGGCTTACCACGATTAGCTATCTACAATTTATCAGTTTATTACTTCCTGGATAATCAACTTTAACAGGCAGGTGTTACTGGTATCTGCAGCCTTGGGTAAGTGGACAACCGGTAGGTGAAAAGTCCTAACCTTACTAAAATCCTACCTCTTTTGAGGTGCGACGTACAGCAGCCCAAAGAAGAAAGACTACTCTGAAGAGAGACCCTCCGGGAGGGAGAAAATCCTACTTCTTCGTGGTAGTCTCTGTTGGTACGGAGTAATGTAGTTCACGAGGGAGCAAAACCCTGAAATTACGATAGAGTCTTACTGTATTATTGGTGTAATGTGTATTTTAGTAGCATCAGGAACCTTCGCTAGATGACCTAAAACGGACGGCAACGCTTGTCCACAGCAGTACACTACCGCAGCCTCATTACCTTTGAAACACTTGGAGGCCAGCCAAAGTGAGGCCTTCTCAACTAGTTGCTAACGACAACTCATCTTCAAACAGTTCATCCTGTTTCTTTGTAGTACCTGAAAATCTAACATTTTACTCATTCGACCGTCTTCCTCTTCAGCATCGGGAATACCGCAATGACGTCTGGAGTCACATTCGTCGTCGGTTGTGGAAAACATGCAGTCTTTTGGTTGTCAGTAAAAGGCTTGGAACTCGCCTGTTTGCAATCTATCTGTTCATAAAGTGCCTCTACCTGGTTAACGCTGTCGGACAAGTTTTTATGATGCAAACGTTTTTGGGTCTTCGGTATGATAATTACAGTTTTTTTGGAATTGCTATCGCGCGTGATATTCTATCCGGCAAGGATTGGCAACGAACTCTCGTCTTTCCTCGTGTGGGTTACTGTCTCGTACCCGTTCGTCACATGGGTGCAAGCAATTACGTAACCGGACAATGTGTGCTCCCTGTGAATATGTTAAACGAAAGAATTTATGTCTTTTTATGGTTTTGGATTGTTCTGGCCGCAACTCTGACCGCCATCAGCATTCCCACCTGGTTTATGCGAATGTCCTACCAAAAGTCACGCACCTGTTTTATTAAAAAGTACCTCAAACTGGGTGAAGTTCTGACTAAAAAAGATCGAGGTATGGTCGAGAAGTTCAAACGACAGTTTCTTCGCCAAGATGGTATCTTCCTCCTACGTATGATCGCAATAAACGCGGGAGATTTAATTTGTTCCGATATTGTTTGCCAGTTGTGGAAGATCTTCAAAACTCGATACTTTTTCCGAGACTTGACAATGAGCGATGAAGAACAGGAGGAAGAGCACCGTGTGCAACTCAGTCGTGGCACTGTGGAAGTTACCGACTTAGAACGATGTGTGTCAGATCCGACCCCAACTGCACCACCTGTAGATGACGACGTGGAGAACATGAAGTCGAAGAGGATAGAATTTGCATGAAATCCATATCCACGACTTGGATCCGCAGCTTTCCAATTTCAACCAGAACAGATCATCAGAATTCCGTTCGGTATTTTGCAACCCCGCACATGGCGCATTGGCGCAAATCCTTCACTTTTCTCAGGGCCTATCAGTAATTTTGATTGAATTACGGATCGACTAATTCCCCATGTTTCTGGGAGCCAAAGTTGACTTTTTCAAAGATTTTTCTTCTTAAGACTTTTACTATACTAGTGCTGAGTAATATATATATTCATTAAGCAGCAGTCCTCTGCTTTTATGGAATACCATGGTGGGTTTCTACTCATACATGTGTTATACTTGGATTAAACTTAATCTGTTAAGACTTTCCGTAGCAAATTCCTACTTGAAAAGGATTCCAAACCTTCACACATCACTACTCATATACTTCGTCTGACATCAAGGTAACGTTTTTACAGAATTTACAGTAGCATATTCCATTATAAATAATATTGAAAGTCCCGATCAACTGAAGTATAGACTTCCGTTAGGAACATTAAGTTGGAAACATGGAGCGGGTGGCGAAGATCGGTTAGCTAGAATTATTGATCGTTCCGACTCCTTGTTACGCAATCGTTGACCGGAAGACACAATGAACAACTGAAACGGTTACACATTAACCGATCGGCTTAAGAGATATAAATTAGACTTATCCGTTTTGGAACAGCCGGCATTCGCTTATTCCCCGTGGCCGATTCAGGATGATGAAGCATTGAATCAACGCTGTCACGGCTATCACTAATTCTGTGATCTGTCCATTTCGCAATTCGCTTTTCGGATAGGAGACAAATTACGGCGTTTCTTTCCGAAACGGTAGTGTATTACGTAGATTTCCAAAAAAGTAATCCGCTTCTCAATTGGGACCTTTCCTGCTGACGGAAACACTGGTTGACAGGTGCAGGGCTCAAGCCCAAGCCTGGAATTCACTTAGATCGCCAGTAGCATTCTTCGAATTCCTGTTTGTCCATTGAGTACTTAATGCCCATCGAAGAACTCCGCTCTAATTACGGGCACACATCTAGTCCCGGTGATCTTGGTTCACCTAGTTTGTGGGGCATATATTAGAACCAAATACTTCCAAGGTTAGATGCAACCGGAGGCCACGAGCGGCTGATCAACAGTGTGATTAACTCGCATTTGGCTAGGATATAGCGCCTTTCATTCTTCAGTCACGGGCACACGTTGATTGACTTTTTGAGTGAAATGCGTGTTGTCGATTATTCACAATAAGGATGAAACAGCTGTAGAACGCTTCTAGGCTTTTCAGCATAGATTGGCTTCACTTTCAGAACGAAATCGCCATTAAAAATTCTCAAATCTCCCCACACTACCAACTAACACAGTTGTTCCATTTAGATGTTTTTTAAATCCGATATGTTTCCTAAATTTCATTCGACAGCCTTAGGGGTTTGCGCCCGTATTTAGTATTTCCGTCACCGGAGAGCGTTATTTTAATGAATTTGACCTTGGGTATAATTCCCCCTGCCCTGAATCAACGTCTCACCTACAGTGGTGGACAAAACAAACAATAGGCACGGGTTTAGGTCACATATGCGTGGCGTATGTTAGCCTATTCAAGGTCAAATAGCATATGAGATTTTCTGGCCTTGCCTAATTTTCACATACCCATTCGATTTCCACCGATTCATTTGGGTTTCTAGCTTGTTTGATATCTGCATCAATTGAATTACACACGACCTCTCCGTTCGTTCAAACTAATGTTACAGGAAAAAATCGTTCAGAACCTTATGTTGTCCACCATGTAAGGACGGTTTATTTTGTTTAGCCAGCATTGCTAGGTTGGATTACGCTGGCGCGCAGGCAGCTCGTGCACGCTTTCATGCGCAAACATTGTGGGCCAGATTCTGCATCCGGGTTGGCCTGTGATGCTGAAGGATGCCAATTTACCCCCCGCGCACAACAGGCGACGTCACATGCGGTTTGCGCCGATATGGATGTGGATCCAAATGAAATCCTGTACACGGTGTAAAACGTCACGAAGAGACTGGACCTTACCGTGGTGTGGGGGTTTGCGCACCTCAGCGACCCACTGAGCTATACTGTGGAGTGTCCCTGCGACACTCACAGAGTCTCTCATACCAGGTTGGTCAATGGTTAGAGATCTGACGAACACAGTCTCCTGGTCCTCCAGGTTGGGGGTTGGAACATGTGGCGAGTTGTTCCGTAGAAACAGTAATGCATTTGCATTTCCCGCCAAACACCGCTGCCTTGCGGTTAGGCTTTTGAGCCAAAGGCTTTGGTTGAGGACCCTAATCGTCCTCCTGTTTAGGTGTGGGCGCCCTGACAGTATCCTAGCCCACGTACAACCATGAACTGCACACATACAAAAAAACTCATGCCACATCGGCCGTCGCGTGGTGCCATCAGCCGGGTCGCCTTACTTGCTGCATACAGCAGGGCGGGTAAGCGAAAACAGGCTACTGCTGACGCCTCCCTTCTTTCTCTTTCACATACTTTTTCTTCCCCCTCTCCCCGCCCCATTAATAACTCTCCTCTTGTAGGCCCAGCACTTAGGACTGATGACTCCGTTCGTCTTGCATCGGTTTTGCGTGCAGCATCTGCTCGTCACATGGCGCCGACATCCTCAGGTATCTCCAAATCACTCTTCAAGCCTCGACACTCAGTCTATCTGGCCGCCTTCAATGTGCGCACTCTGAAGCAAGCAGGACAACAAGCTGCTCTTGCTCTCACACTGGACTCGCTTGGCATTGATGTGTGCTGTGTCTCGGAAACAAGAATTCAAGATGCAAGCACAGTGATTGAGCTAACCGCCCCATCAGTCTCCACTCGCTTCCGACTGCGCACCTCTGGTGATCCAGAGGCTGCTGCAGCTGGATGTGCAGGGGTTGGTATCGTCCTAAGTCACCGGGCGGAAGTATCCTTGCTTGACTGGATACCTGTTGATAGTCGCCTCTGTGCGGTTCGTCTGGCAACGTCTGTGAAGGAGTCTCACAAGCGGGATGTTGATCGATGTTTGTTTATCGTGTCTGCGTACGCCCCAACTGACTGTAGCTCCGACACCGTCAAAGACAGGTTTTATGACGCCCTGAATGCCCTGCTGCGGCGAGCTAAAAGCTCAGACATCGTGGTGGTTGCCGGAGATTTGAATGCACAAGTGGGCAGGCTTAGCGTATCTGAGACTCAATTAGGAGGTCGACATGGATTGGACTCGGTACGTACGGACAATGGGGAACGATTGCTTCAGCTGTGTGCTGATCGCAGGCTGTTTCTATGCAGTACTAACTTCCGGAATAGCCGAAGTCGTCTGGCCACATGGTGTCCTCCAACGACACGCCGACCACAAACTCAAATCGACCACATCGCCATCAGTTACCGATGGCGCGGATCAGTAACTGACTGCCGGTCGTTTTGGAACACATTTGTGGATTCCGACCACGCGCTCGTCCGGAGTCGCTTCTCCCTACGTTTTCCAGGACCGCGTAAGGTGCGGACAAATCGCTTGGCAACTGAGAGACTGGCAGATCCGGATGTTAGACGAACTTACCAGAATCGTCTTCTAGGGTCTCTTCCAAATGCTCCACCATCAGATGTGAACGCATACTGGGACGAGATTGCCACCTCTTTGCATAGTGCTGGGAATTTCGCCTGTGGCACGGCACCACCAGGCGCACTCAAGCACTGGATATCAGACCGAACGGTGGCACTGCTTAAATCTCGGAGAAATATCCCAGCCGGCCCGGAACATAACTTGGTGCGACGAATTATCAGACGTCAAGTGAAGGCGAGTGTGAAAGCCGACCGCGAAGTGTGGTGGACACAGAAAGCCAAGGAAATGGAAGAGGCCCAGAAATCCGGTAATGCCCGAAGATTATTTCAGTTGATCCGTGCGACCGGTCCCCGGAAACCACCTGTGAGCGAAACTATCAAGGATCGGAATGGAGTGACCATCTCGAATAAAGAAGAACGTCTCGACCGATGGGCCGAATACTTCGAACAACAATTGTCATGGCCACCAGCTGGCGCCCATCTGGAACCCACAGGTGACGTAGAACCCTGGACGGTGAACGTGGAACCACCTACGGCCTCGGAGGTTTATGACTGCATATGTTCTCTCAAGCGCCACCGAGCCTCTGGTCCGGATGACCTCCCACCCGCATTGTTCAAAGATGGGGGTGAAATCCTCAGTCAACGCCTGTCTGATCTGTTTGCCTGCATCTGGGAAAAGGAGTCTGTCCCAGACAACTGGGGAGAGTCGGTGATAGTGCCCATTTTCAAAAAAGGGGCTCGTAGTGAGTGTGGCAACCACAGGGGGATCAGCTTGACCCCGGTCGTAACGAGACTGTTGGCGTCACTTGTGCTTCGTCGCCTTACGGTGGCTCGTGAGACACTGTCTCGAGAGCAGCAAGCGGGATTCCGGCCTGGTAGGGGTTGCGTTGACCAAATCTTCACACTTCGTCAGGTGCTAGAACAACGCCATACGTATAAGCGACCCACAATTCTAGTATTCTTGGATTTCCAAGGCGCATT
Organism: Clonorchis sinensis; assembly: GCA_003604175.2. NCBI lineage: Eukaryota > Metazoa > Platyhelminthes > Trematoda > Opisthorchiida > Opisthorchiidae > Clonorchis > Clonorchis sinensis. Next base: position 32,044,632 of record CM030369.1, on the reverse strand, counting down.
TGACTCGGTTGACCGGTCTGTTCTGCTTGACACGCTTGCCCACCAAGGAATGCCCCGGAAGTTCGTGAACATAATAAGCTCTTTGTATTCCAAGACTTCCGGACGTGTGAGAGTATACGGCGAGCTCTCCAAAAGCTTCCGTACACAAAGTGGCGTCCGTCAGGGATGCCCACTCTCCCCATTCCTGTTTAACTTCGTGATCGATGAAATAATGAGACGAACGCTGGAAGGTCTCCAAAACCCCGGTGTTCAAATAGCCTCTGACGAAAACCTTGTCGATCTGGAATATGCAGATGACATCGTTCTTATCTTTGAAGAGGAGGAGAAGGCGCAGGTGTTTTTAGATGAACTGACCAAAGTCATCCCGTCCTTTGGTATGCACTTTGCACCCAAAAAGTGTAAGGTCATGCTCCTGGACATGCAGTCACTGAACACGCCACTTACAATCCAGGGAGAGGCACTGGAAGTTGTGGAGCGTTTTACATATCTTGGAAGTTGTATTAGTTCTGATTGTAGTGTGACAGATGAGGTAAATGCACGAATCTGCAAGGCTCGGGTCGCGTTTGCTAATTTGAGACACCTATGGCGTCAAAGTGGTGTGTCCCTGAATCTCAAGGGACGTGTGTATCAAGCTACAGTGCGGGCTGTTTTGTTGTATGGCTGTGAGACTTGGCCTGTTCGAGCAGCGGAACTGAGACGTCTTCAGGTGTTCGACAATCGTTGTCTCAGAACCATAGCTCGTGTGGGATGGTGTCGGCGAATCCGTAACGAGGCAGTTAGAAAGCGAGTTTTGGGTTGTGCAACGGGTACTTCCATTGAAGAATGTGTCCAGCACCAGAAGCTGCGTTGGTTGGGACATGTGTTGCGCATGCCTAATCATCGTTTGCCGAAGAGAGTGCTATTTTCCGTGCCCAATTCAGAGTGGCGTAAGCAGAGAGGTGGCCAACCCTTGACCTGGCAGAAGGGTATGAAAGAAATCACGAAACGCTTGGGTGCTGTCGGTGCTACTCGCCTTCCAGGATGGGGACCGCGTGATCCCCACTGCGCCTGGTTGGAGACGCTGCAAGATATGGCTGCCAACCGATGTCAGTGGCGATCTTGTTGTCAGTTTCTATCCAGATTGCCTGAATGAGTGTTTGGAGGTGTAGGCACCTCGGAATGATTGTAGTAAGACAGCAATAAGTCCCCTCCCCGTCCATCTTTATTCTTTTTCTTCACAATAAGGCTTTCAAATAAATCATGTTTGTACGGCAGCGAAGCATCGGTGTTCAACACTGATGTCATGCTGTTGATGATGATGATGATGATGATGATGATGATGATAATCACACACAACTATCTAGCGACAGTCATTAATCAGCTAGGTCTGGTCACGGGGAATCACCTATAGGACCGTTATATTTTCACAGTAAGTATTTTCACAGTGTAAGCATACAATATGTATGCATGTGTGTGTATGATAGCAAAACCAGATTCACTGAATAGTATAATATGGGGCAGGATCCAATGTAGTATAGTACAACACAACACAGCAAAGCAAAACTCAATACAGTTCATTACAAAGTGATACAAATATTATAATACAATGCACTAGAAATGCGACACAGCAGCAAATACAGACGAACAACTTAAAAACCAAAACCAGAGACAGTAGACAGGGAATCGCCAAATTCTGTAATAGCCTTTGTCGGTAGTGCTCAATGGATGGCAGCGACGGCCGTCTGACACGAAACGCTCTTTGCAAGCATACAAATACATTACACTATCACAATAAGAAGTACAACCGATCCACAGGCTTTACTGCAGCTCCCTAAGCCGAAACACGATAAGGTGAGTAAGTTCTCCCAAGCTTTTTGGTAGAATAATTCAACCTTGCATTACTGAGGTGGGTGGGCTTCGTGCAGTTCACACATTTCGCTCAACTTCGCGATTTCACTACCTCTCAGATCAAGCCTTGCAACAATGTTTGCTATTAAACTTCGACCGTGAATATCACGTATGTTTTCCGCATGATTCAAGGAAAGCACCAGATATAATGAAACATGGTTATTTTCCCTTCCACATCTTCATTGGTGTGGCATACAGGTAGATGAAAATATGCATTAAGGCCATAGGCACTTCGGTTTCAATGTTGTTTAAATTCATGGCAGTCAGATACCTGCCTGACTGTATATAGGAAAACAATGTGAAAGCTGGCTTTTGATAACGGATGGGGGTCTGTCGAAATTGTCGGCCAAAACTGACGCGGTCGTAGATAAGTGGTGTTAGACGGATGGTCACTTCCCCTGGCTGGTCTGGGTTAAGTGCAAGAAACAAAAGCTCCTGTCTGCAACGCTTTGCGTACAAGGCCACATAGAAGTGTATTTCATACGCAAAAAGCTGGTTACGTGACTACAACCGATTAATGGCCCATTGAATGTGTTTTGTAAGTTTATCGGTCCTTCTGCATATCCGTATCGATTTGGTTGGATCGCATGGTACTCATCGAATAACCAGTGCTACAACCGAACACCAGACATGGTATTAAGATATTTCAGCTCTTCACAGAAACTTTGTCTTTCCATGTTTTGCGCTTTCCAAGGCAAGAGTCCGTAACGCGTACCTATTCTCCCTACCGGGGTATGCGATGAACCATTTTTAGGTACATAGATTGAAAAACTGTGATTCAGAGAGAGAGAGGAAGACAGTGTTTCCAGTTCTGTACAATATATTATAAAAAGCAAAGCGATAGGGATAAGGGTACATCAAAGTCAAGGTTAGGGGTGTGTAAAAAACAGCATTAAAAGGGAGTGGAAATACAAATATATCGTACACATCGGCCTTCTAGGTACATCAGCTGGAGCTCTGTACGGTTCTGCATTGTACAATCACTCTTGGCGCGGTAGTTTTTTTGGCTCGCGGAATCACAACATTAATTCGATTTCATGATTCTGGCCGGGAGCAAAGTTAGACTTTTGTTTCGAACGCCTTCGCCGTTGGGTCACGTAGCACAGGAGCAAGCACAGTAGGATAAAGACGGGCACGGAAACGGCAATTGCAACGCGCTCACTGAGAGTGAACCATGGTTCTACTGGACCTGAAACGCAAAGTATGGAAATTGATAAATCACCGGTTCGAATGGGGAGATAAGATCGGTCCAACGCGCATCTGATCAGGTGATATTACACAGCCACGTGAGCAGTCACGAGGAATATTTCATGCATTGTTCCCCAACGGTTTGGGACTTGATTTGAATTTCTCACATTTCCCTGCTTGTCTAAAAAATGGGTCGGCGCAGTAATTCCAGGGAATTACTGTGGAAGCCGGATCCGATGACAACTGATGCGAGTGGAGTGAATGTGTGCCCAAAAGCCTATGTGTACCGTACGTCTGTCTCATCCTTGTTAAGAACCATTAACAACGCGTGTTTCCTGAATATTTTGAAAAATTCGAAACGGAAGCAATATTTTGGATCAGAAGACTGAATATGTTTGGTTCCGAGTGGTTGATAAACAATACAGCTAACCGTTCAATAGGACTAAGTGTCACGCCGTTCACACACTGTGACCCGCTGCTGACTGGCTCCTCGGGTGACGAATTTTCAAAGGTCGATGTTTCTTGTAGAGTATTCTCCTTGAATATCGTAAATACGGAGATATTCTTATAATACGCATTCACCATGAATGTCATACACAGAAGAAAAGTTACACAGAGATAAATGCTGCTGAGATTCGGAAAAATTTATATGTCCTAACAAGAGGTACCAATTGATTTGGATGATGTGGCTGTGATTTCAACCTGGCTGCTGGTCACTGAACAGAGGAAATTATGTGAAGCGCCATAGTATACACAACTTCTCGACACCAGGGCGCCCTTATTATAACTTTGAATAAGTGCACTTTCAAAGCACTTTAGTGATCTACGAAAGACGTTTTCGTCATTTGTTAGAACATGGTTGGCAAGACTTTCTTAAGCCTTGGCAGTGGTTTGAGAATAGAACACCAAAACCAAATGGGGTCAGTTTTTAACGGCTGGCACTGTAACAGTGCATGTAGTTAACAGCTCCAAACTTCACACGCGGAAATTCCGTCAGCACTCTACCTCAGTGAACAAACCCGATAATGTGACTTGTCACAGTTGCAGGAGTGCGTCGTGCAATGCTAGTAACAATAGAAACGGGGACGGCTGGAAGTGTTTCGTCTTTGGATTGACACCTACGAAAGGCTGGTTGACAGACGACTCCAACTTGCTTAAGAGTTAGATGGACTATGTACTTACTGAACTGATCGACTGCGATCAGGATTATGAGACCAGATGTATATCACACCCGGTCAGATAGAAAATGCACTCTGCAAACAGATAAAACCGTGAGTTGGTTCAGCAAGGTCTAATCGCATCCGTCTCCCTTGTGTGTCAGATCCTATGAGTCTGCCTGAGCTGAGCAGGTTAAACATCTACACCTGTACAAGCAATTAGGGATAGATATCGTGGTTTGTTTAGTTTATGATGTACATCAAGACTGCCATTTCCGAATCCCGCGTAAAATGCAGCCTGATGATAATAATTCTAATGGAGAGACACGAGCTTGATGCATATTTTTAGATGCTATTAAGAAACAGAATGTCGTTGGACAGGCATCCTGTATTTCACGACTCGGTACATCTAAACACAATGTAGGAAGGTTTTGTCAGGAGGGGATAATCAACGACGGAATGCCGCAAATGTGTGCTAGGGCTTTGCTTATTATTTTGGTAAACAATCAGTCTCAAACGCTGGTGCAATAGACCTATCAGCAATCGCAGACACCAAAAACGTTCATTTGACAATCCGTGTTCTACTAAGTTTGTACCCGAAATACTGGTACGCCAGCACCACCACTTCACCACCACAACCTTCTGTAAGTGCATGCAATATTCAACTCTGCCAAACCGAAATAAAGACAGATCAGCTGGGTCACGGAATTTTTCACCCTTTCTTGGTTATTCTCGTGTCTAACTGAGATTAATGTTTTCACTGTACTGCATTAAAAACAAAAACTGCACAAATTACCCCTAAAAACCACTGAGAAATTGTATATGATCCATCTCAAGGCTTATTTGTTCCAACACTTTTCTCAGATTTTCTTCATGCTTATTTATCCGTTCGATTGATACAAAATATTTGATATCGTCCACGTAGAGTGCTACTGCCCCCGAAAGCGGTTGAGTTGGACCGCCACGGTCTCACAGGAATCGATTATTCCTGATCGTTCCAGTATTACAGTAGACCTAAAGCATTCGGTGTCATATGCCTACCGGTTTACGACACAGCATACAAATCGGGCAGTCAGACAATTCATACCGGATAGTCATTGATTTCAGCTTAGCGCCTGACACTGATAGGATAGGATTGCTTCGAGAAACCTAGAGGGATACGGCGTTTCGCTCTTATTAAAACACAGTAGGTAGGATTGAAGGGAGAAGTCGTCCAAATCCGATAACCAGCTGCACACTGCCAACCACACTTGCGCAGCTGGCGAGTCTGATTTATTTGTAACCACTGCCAACCAGTACATTTAATCGTTAGCTGCGACAGTCGCCAACAACCCCCGTGCTCTGACACCTGGGAGTAAGATCTTCACAATCCGGTTGGCACCTGTTGGACCTTTATTAATGGCGATGAATTAGGAAGAACGATCAGTCTGTTAATTGGTGATCATTACAGGACAAAGCGTGTAGCTACTACCCGGAATTCACTAAACAACACACTTATAAAGCGACAAGGAATATTTCACGCTGTTAGTCGACTGATCCAGCGATCGAGAATCCAGGTGCGCAGGTAAGGCACAAAATAAACAAACCGCTGCGGGCATCCACTAGGTCTAGTAAAGAAAGATAACATAAAAAAGACAACAGCTGGAGAAAAAAAACTTTTAAAAGTATCCACAGTTGAAAGGGTGGTATATCGATTCAGTCCATTGAGCAAAGGTCACCGATTGCCCTCGGCCGGTTGAATATTTTGTATTTCGCGAAACTACTGAACGGAATGTCCCTGGTTCGAACTCAATCGATTGCTCTTGTCGAGAATTGAGCGGTCCGAAAGTATGTCAGCCCTGGTGCTTTATTTGAGTTGCACGACAGCTATGCATCGAAAGGGTTCCACAGACGAACCATTATTTTTTATCTACTTATTCCGCATTTCCACACAGGCGATATGTTTGGTGCGTACAAATTAAGAACTCAATTCCGTAGCTTAATTCTATGTTTTCTTGTTTACTTTCTCCTGTGAAACAATTTACATAGGTCACACGACCTGGTATTTGTCAGACTTATCGTAGACAGATAGAAGCTTCATAAAGTTCATCAGCATCATCATATTTCTGCGTTTGCTGAGAACGAACAACATGGACTATATATCGGATACCATTGTGTCAATCCACCAAGTTTGAAAGAAATGGCCCAGCTTAGTCACGACTGAAGCTTTTGCACACAAATAAAATTGTTCAATGTTTGACTCTCAGAAACAAGGCGGTAGTCGTTGTGACCAACAGCCCGTTGTACAACTTTCTCGCAAACTCCCAGCTGAACTATGAAATGTTCCACAGTCATTTTACTAATAGAATGACATTAATTAACTGACCACAGCCAGTTTCTTTCCTAAATTTAGTGTAAAAGTTTGCAAAATACATTGCTTGTCTGCCTGTCAGCCAGTTTTGCCTTACTACCATGTATCATAGAAGCGGTGTATATTGTTCCTTCCTCCACCTCAAGATAGCACTTGTTACGAGAGGAAACCGCAAAGAAGAGCACTAATTTGGTCGATCCAGATAATTCGGGTTTGAAATAGATGCAGGTAACCTAAAGGGAAAACAGTCCCAAGGGGAACGCTGTGAAATAAGTGGGAGTCAAAAAAGAAAGTACAAAAAATGAACCATCTCAAGCATATTTGAGCAGTTCGTGAAAAAGACTTCATGGTAATGTGCTTTTCCTCATGTGGAGTTGAACGACTTTTTTTACCTAGTTGCTGTTCACAGGACAAAGATAATGAATTCTGTATACGGGTTAGTCAAGCTGGCAGTCGAGTAGACCAACAGTTGGACTTTTTTTCGCTGCAATCAAAAGTGCAAAATCGATGTTGTTCCTAAATAGCTGTTGATGTCGACTGACTGTGACAAATGTTAAACGCCACAGCGTCCATCGCAGAGCTGTCATTCTTATGAAAGGCGAGCATCCGACAGAGTAAGAATGTTTTGAACAGACATGGTGAAGGTGCTAGTGATTCTATGTATGACATCGACAATAACCAAATGCAACAAAATGTAAGACTGCAAGTTTGAAGGTTACCAGAAATATGTATCTGGAAGTTCTTATAGTGACTTCTTGCTGGCGTTCATCAGACGGACGATGCCGTGCTAGCGTTGCGTATTACACTATTTGGTTTCTCAGGGGAAAGTGTCGTTAAAATCACTAGAAAAGTGAACTTTATAATAGGTATATAAATCCCGAGGTTGAGACCGGTGACTTTTTAACCACAGCCTTGTCATACTGGGAAAGTAACCCCCAATTTATGCGTTTATTACACTTCGTGGACTTTTTTTGGTAGCGAAAATTTTTTTGTGTTTTCTGCTGTATCCGAACAGACCCTGGTAAATAGAGGATAGTTTTTCTTTGGTGTAATCAAAGCTGAAACGGCAGGTAAATCGCATAGTTGTCCTACATTGCTGTCCACTACTTATCCTTGTCGGGGAAAGCGAAAATCAATAACGTCTTGAGATCCAGCTCTCCCTCATCATCAGTCGACTCTTTTCATTCTTCTGTCATATGGAATGTCATGGGCATCCAGACGTTGAATGCCAGGTCCACACTCAGAGTAAAGCTTACGCATATATAGGTATCGACTAAATATTATGGACAATGCCCGAGCGTACAGCGAAGTGTGGGAAATTATTAGACGACGACACTAAGGTCGTTAATTAACCACTCTTAGTGCGGAAAACTGGTCAAGAAAAAGATTGGGAAATCGTCCATTGTTATTTTCCCACGAGCATCAATGTGACCCATAATTTTGAACTAGTGACGAACCCACACTAGAATCACTTTTCTTGTTCTCCCACACATGGCCTACCTTTAGGGGAACGTACGCCTTTAGTGAGTTTTCTGTTATTTCTCTGAGTAACTGGATAAATGCTGTAAGAAAAAACGTGATCTGGAAAGTGTTCCTTTTAGTCTCAAGAGACATTGTTCAAACCTCGATTGTTCACTAGACTTCATTAATGGTATTCATAAGTAATTAAGTATCGCATCCAGATTACAAATCAAGTTTATTATTTGCTTAGGTTCACTTAGCGACCGTATTTATGGAAGGAGTGCCAGTAATCGGGCAATCTACGCCCATCTGACGAAAGCAAAAGGTGCGACTGGGTGTTCGAGAATCGACTAATTCTCTCCTGATGCGCTTGAACTACTAACAAGGTATCAGTAACTCATTTGTCACAAAGTATTTTCCAACGGCTGTGGATCGACCATCTACAGGCTGTTGGTTCCCAACCAGATGGTCGGTGCTCCAAGAATGGTTAAGAAACTTTCTTAGGGGTTGAAAAGAGCCTATGTGAGAATCAGTAATTTCTTTTCTGAAAGTATTTTTAAAGAAGTGTCGACAGTACGTAAACCATCTTTACTGATGCGGCACCTGATACATCGGATTAAAAACTGGACTTTGATTATACGTAAATTAGATGGCTCCTTAATGAAGCATTATCGTGCATAGTCCTACAACTGAGGATGCCCCAACCCATTTCCATTAAACACTTGTGTCTATTATCAGAGTTCTCAAACGGCTTCAAAAGGGTCCTCTCAATGCATGGTCTTAATGAACAAAAGAATTTGGGTCCAATTTGTATGTGACTAAGCTGGCCGTCTGAATGAAGTTATGTGAACTGTATGAATGGGTGACAAAGTGGTGTTAGTTTGTACCTCCAGCTGCAGTCGGAACATCTATTCATAATGTGATATGGGGAAAAATTGTGAACAAAAAGCAATGCTACCCTAGTAAATATCTGGAGCTAGGCAGATGGAGGTGGCGTAAATCTTGTCCTCGCAAAAATGAAGGGGCACATTATAGGGAACTCAAGGATAAGTTTCAGACATACGGTAGCGAAGCGCCGGTGTTGAACACTGATGCCACGCTATCGATGCTGATGCTTATGATCAGACGTTTGTATCAAAAATGCAGAAGTGGCAAGTAATAACTGGAGGTTTTGCGGGTGGTGGGATAGATGGACAAAAAGGTGAATAGTGTGGGGATTTGAGAGCGACTGATCATAATTCTCGAAACATATCAGTGGTACATTTCAGATCCTACAGAGCGATAAGGTGTGCATGTAGGTAAGTCGCATCGTTATCTTGATTGTGGTCAAAACAAACTATTGCCAACTGCTTTAACTATGAGCGTTCATTAGCCGAGTGCAGGGGATTTAATGAGTACATGTGAAGAAAAGTGGGAGACGTCAACGGTAGCAGAATTTCGTTCATTCACCCGGGCTCATGCAGCACATGATAAGTTCACGTTAGTTCCACCGGGCGGCGGTAGGTGGGTCATGAGATTGAGTGTGACGGTTTGAGTCACGAATGTGTAGCACCAGGGCGCTCGAGTATGGAGGAGCGGTTGGCGCTAGAATGACCAGGTAGCCCTTGCTTGAAACTTAATAAGGCTTCCGCCGGTTGCGATGACCTCTTGGAATTTGGCGATTTTTCTCAATTGTTTGTTTTCCAAGTCTTTTAACAACTTCGTTCAGGTTGACGATTCCTCATAGATGAGGAGGAACTTAGGTTCGTTATACCTGAAAACGACCAGCGGTTTTATACTAGCTTCACTCGTTATTTTCGTGAAAGGAGACTACTTATGGGGTTGCTGGAAATCCTGCGACAGGTCCCTAGAGTGGACCCAACCCCAGAATTTATATTAGCAGTACGCTGACAGAAACTCGTAAACCTCGCCTATCTGATGAGTCCAATAGAAGGATGAAGCCACTCGTAAGCCGTCGACCTTTTTTCAGTAACCTCAAGAGTTATATGTCCTATCAAGAAAATACACTGCGATATCTCGAATATTGTGCCATCCAAAACAGGAGGTGGTCCTCATTCAGCACAGTCAGTTGAAGAAAAACTAAACCGGACATTCGGACATTCTCGTTAACACCAAGGAAATTTGCAAATGTGAATGTATTTCGTCAGCTTCATTAATCGGTTAATGGTATCATGGTGTCGTCGAATGCATGCATGTATGAACATAATCTGGGAGCAGACGTAACAAATTTTGCTGGAGTCGTCTGGAGTGAGCGAACTTGGAGTAGAAAATGGCATTTAAATGTCAGTCGAATTTCAACACTTTCAGATGGCTACAGTACACACAAATCAAACTACAATCAGATGTCAACTCGTGCTGTTTCTAGATAACGGGCCCGTCTACTATAATCGACAGTCATTTAGTCGCACGGCTTAGGTGGTAGATCTACGTACTGTCGCATGGATTGAATAGTGATAACACGTTGGCCATAGACTCATGCACAAGGGAAGATTGCCCCCCCCGTGGGTGCCAATGCAAGCACACAGACAAAGAGGCCAACGCCAATGATGGGAGTCTGTAGCTACTTTGCGCAGATGCACAGGATTAATATGTCTGTGGAATTACTGTTGAAACACCTGTCCCAGATGTGACAAACAGACGTACACAAAACCAGAATTTCATTGCGTGTGAAACAGAAAATACGTATAGAATTTTCGTGGACCGACAACAAGTGATTGGTTTTGAGTGTAAGACTAATGATGAACAGCACATAGGATCTCACAGTGTCATATGACCGGTGAAGCGTTCAGTTGAAACAGTTTTCTGATTGGGCGAGAATGTGTGAGCCATGTGGATAAAACTGCCAAATAGCTTGCCATCGTACGCAAGCCTCAAAAGAACTGATATTTAACCTGCGAACGAATGAAGCAACGTGAAAGACTTGAATATTGCGATAAAGTCGGGGTTTCGTGCTCCTCACGCAAAGCATCATTTTGTGGACCGTGTTACTCAGTGAACTCGCTGGGAATGAGTTCATACTTATTCAGAGACTTGGCGAAAACGGTAATCACCCTCTAAAAGTTTGATTCCCGCAATGAGAAAACCAAGACTGGGATATAAAGCATTTCGCATCGCCTCGTTAGTATGGTTGTCAGTAACCGTAAAATGGTATACAGCAACTTTCAAAATAATCTCTTAAGTGATTGCCAAGTCAGCCGACCAGAGTACAGTATGATTTGCCTGGACGAATCACGCTACTCATGTGGTTGCTGAAAACTCCTCGACAGCCGACGACCCTTTTCGTCCTTCTTGGATTCATAAAGTAGGCGCAGTCACGAGTTTCCGTCAACCTTATGTTTTAACTGAACCCAAACTGGACGCAATTCGTTAACTACGTTCATCTGCAAACTAGCTTAACAAGAAACTCAACATGAGACTTGAGGCGGCCTGTGTGTAGTACATTCGGTTGAAGAATCTCATGAATGAAAGTTTCAGCTGGGATTCAATTGGGCTTTTCATCAAAACCGAATTCGTTTGCAAGTGAGTGCCTTTCGCAAACCTTACGACTTAGTGTGTCACCAAGTCCAAGGTAGCTTAAGAGTCATATGAAGTTGGGTTTCAACACACCAAAAGTTTGGTGCAGTTATTGCAGCGCCTTCACCAAACCCTAGAATACGTCCATTCCAGTGGCACCGAAGGACAGTAAACGCTGAGATGAGAGTGGCTTGATGACCTATACTGAGGATGTCTGGCTGCTGCGGTGTGGGGCGTTTTCTACTTGCAATTCGACCCAGAATTTTGAAAAAATAACTTCGGACCACACGCCAGTCTCCTTATTCTTGCTGTGTCATTCAAAGTTCTAAAGGAAGGTAACTGTCTACTCTTCTGAAAAGATAGATACCCCAACCACAACTCGAGCTCTTACGTTACCTGGTAGACTTAAAAGCCTAGGTCGTTCATGTACGTGTGGATGTCGAATTGACTTTGAAAAGTCGACCTGTTGGTCAACACCATGGACAGTTTTCCAAGTCCCTGTGTAGCAACACACTCAATTTTGCTGGTTCCAGCCTTCACCCGATTGCAGCAGGTTCGTTTGATGCAAATATTAGGATCGTATAAGAGAGCAGTACATATTGCCGACGAACTCCCTTTGTGCTTCCGGATTGCTTACTTCTGTGAAATCGTCGTCGGTCGAACTAAGCGAACAGCTGCCGGTTTTTTTTCGAAGAGAACGCTTGGTAAACGAGAATATGAACATTTTCTCGCGGACCGCAGTATGTCTGTAATCTCTCTACTGTAACAGTGGATTTATTATGAACTGAAACACTCTCTTCAAAGCGAAATTATAATATTCCTCCTCATAGGTCTAAACATACTACTGGTGAATTTCATTTTGTAAATCTGCATGATCAGTTGTCAGAGCCAGAGCATTTCAGCACCCATAAGTCTAGTTGGTTCAAAAACAACCTAACTAATATTGCTGACGATTTTCTGAGCACCCTCATGATTATTAGGTGCGCTGAAGTCATACATCTGCAGGCCTTAAGGGGGCTCAGATCGCAAAATGTTTTCATGACGAAACTAAATGAAGGTTCGGGTGCCGTCGTTATGGTTACAAAAGATAAGGATAAGTTAAAGGACACACAGCTATTCAGAACGGTGAACAGCGAAGAACATACCAGGAAATTAGGAAGCTAGATCGTGCTTCACCACGACCTGCTTCTGAAATACAGTTGGAATGACGGTGGGGCTCACAGAAACCTGAAGCCACGTTCAATACTTGAGCACTACGGGATTCCAAAGTTTCTTACATCAGATGTACCGTTGCAGCCATGTTCTAGGCACGTCGTCCTCACCAGAACATAAACTGGCACGTTTAAGGGGTGATATTTTAAAGCCTACATATCAAAGGTTGACAGTTAGAATATTACACACGTTGGACCTTACTGACAAGTTGGAAAGTTCCAGTCTTAAAATTGGACACTTGTGCTTTGTGAACGTGCAGTGGCAATGACTAAGATCCCTCCACACAAACATATCACTTTAATGTACCATGATTGACTCTGAAAAGTTCCGTCTTCCCATTTTAAAAGAACTACTACTGTTGTGCACTCAGGATGTTACTTTTACGTTCGTTAACTCGTCTTATCAACAGGTCGACGGTGTTGCTACTGGCAATCCAATGGAACCAGTTGTCGCCAATTTTTAAGGATAAAAAAGGAGAAACATCCCACGCACTGTATTTTGAAATAAATTTGATATCAGCGTGAGGTAGATGATACGCTAACGATAGCCAGAAACATGGAACTTATTTGTTAGTCCGTTTAGATTATGAATGGTGTTTACTCTACTCTTGCTGTAACACGTGGGAAGCTTTCATTTCTGGACATCTCTTTTACATGGAGCTGATGGATCTGGTAACGTAGTATCTACAGAGGGCCTATGTGATCAGGTCAATATATGCACTTCTTCAGTTTCCAGCCGTCAAACTACAAGTGCAACGTGGTGAAAATGCTATTTACAAGAGCGCGTCAGACTTCTACACCAGACAGTGCTGTCAGCGCACTGGGACTACTCATAAAGACCTTGGAACAAGATGGGTATAATTCGCGTTTCATTGGGCGACAGCAAGCATAACATAGCATTTAAGAACCTGGTCTATGTAGAGCTCTTCTTAAATGACAGCACAATGGGAACAGTAAAACTGTGTCCAGCGACGCATACAGTTTTGCATACATACAACCAAACTCACGGGTAACAACTAACCTCGTTAAAAGAAGACCAAATATTGGGCCAAAGCACACTGTGTGCATCGATTTATGTGTAAATGCAGAGCAAACCACACCGGTAGAATCAATAGACCAATCTATTAGAACGAAACAGCATGTGTTACTTTGGGCCCGAATTTATCTTTTTCAAAATACCAGATCCAGTTGCGGGCAAAAACATCGCACTCTTGTTAATCTAACTAAAAACTGAACAGCAGCAACCAAAGGCCTGAAGACCGCACTCTTTTGGTTACTATATTCATGCTTGTTTTAGTATAAAAACGATCGCGACATGAGCAGAGAGGGATATCACTCGATCCCCCCAGCTCTGAGACTTCCAAATTCACAGCAAAAAAACACGGTGCTATTGATTGTACTATATTCCGAACATAAAGTGTGACTGGAGCATAGCTAGATCGTGACCCAGAAAGGAAGATACTTGTTCGTGCGAACTCATAGCCAAGCATTATAAAGAAGCTATTGGTGATAGTAAGAAAACTTGGTGAATGTGAGGAATATTGCCTTTGTAGTTGTTGCTTTTTAGGACATCCAAATGTTAAACGCTGATTACTCGAGGCATATAGTCACCGTGTTCATATTAGTTTTCTATTTTACCCCCAAGTTCTCCGTATTCCTAAGGGCACGATGTAGGACTGAGGCCAGTCCAAACTTAGCTTAAAAATAAGCACATCCGATGACATACACGTTTTGTTACCTCATTCCGTCACTTCAGCGTAGCACGACGATCTCAACCATGATGCGATTTCTGCTGTACATGGGTTAACAGGGATCCGGCGCCATCAGGGCTTGGTGAATTCTTGGTTTGCAAACGGGTTTCCTACAAAATACAATATTGATCAGATGGTAGCACCACGCGCCGCCCCTCCCTAAAGAGGTTTCGCGATAGGACATGAACTCCTGGTCAGTACTTAGTACTACCGAATTGTCGTACAAACCGTTTGACCGTCTCCGGCAACCATGAGATCCCGCTATCATGCGAATCGCACTTTGAGGTGTAGGCGCGGGCTGATGAGACCGACCCATGGTCCGGCAGCCTCTACTACGGCTCCGCCCTTTACAGCTTCTTCACACATTGTAGTTTGCAGGTGGCTGTGTGAAGGCTGGAGATTGTAGCGGCTCCGCTTTGCTTAATTAACTTGCCAACCACTTCGGTTAGTTTGATCAGTAAAAGTACATTCAACATTTCCTGTCATACGTGTACTACCTTGGCCCACATCAAATCAAGTTGTTTTTGTGCATTTATCAAGTGGGAATGGCCGTATAGGATTCCCCGTGATGTTTTCACCTTACGTACGATAAATAGACCTACAACTCGATGCGGTACCTCAGCGCGTACACACAGGACGGGACTCAGCATGTCCACAAACACTGAAGAGACCTCATTGTACCAGCATAGGCCACGCACACACTGCAACAATACACCCCACTTTTCCACTTTTCCGTTACAGACTTGTGTTTGACATTCATTGTGTTCTGTATGTGTCATCACAAGATTCACTCTTGAACAAAAGCCGCGCAGCGCTAAGGATGTAAGCTGATGACCTGGACATGAATCGCATCAGAGTCTACTGCTGAAGGTTCAAAATCTCGCTTATGAGTCTACGGCATTTGCTTCGAACCCGGGTCTTTGGTAAATTTGCGCATTTTTGCCGATGTTTTACAATGTCGCACGCCTTCACCGGCTTCTGTGGATTACCAGTAAGCCATACCAAAAGGACCACGAATCTTGATTACGCTAATGTCGTCGTCCTGAGTGAAGATCCAAAGAAAATACAGCTTATTCTTGATCATATCGGCTAAAGTACTTCGCTGGTCGGACTGTAGATAAACTCTAGAGTAGAAAAACTCTTCCACAAGCGCGGATGTCGAGTCTAGTTCTGTTAGTGTTAACAGAGATCCCATAAACCAAGTTGATTCCTTCAATTATTTGGACCCTTTCATTCTCCTAGATAGTTGGGTGCGGCGTAAAATAAACATTCGCAGCTTTAACGCCAGAAAGGCGTCCTATGGAAACGTTTGGAAATCAGCCATTGATCGAAGCTCCATGTGTGTACTGCGACCATCCGATCTATACTAACATACGCCTGAGACCGGGTCTCCGAACTGTCGGTCTTCGAATATTCGAAGCATTTGATCACTGATGCTTAAGGAGGGTACCCAAATTGCGTTGAAAAAGAGGGACCGTTTTCATAGCATTCTACACCTCTGCAACTGGTTAGACGTGAATAGAGACGAGAGGCCGTTGCCAAAGTGAACTGTGTGATTTTAGGGGTCGTTTTTGATTATCTCAGCTAGGCCTTATTTATCGCCTGAATCGGTAAACGGCTCAGGTAAACTTCTTAACCAACCCTACCAATCGCTGCAACGTAGCCGATGAACAGCTGGCGTACACTCTCGGGTTTGGATTCAGTGCTGAACAGGCAAGCAGGCAGGCCACATCCCTGTATCTTTGTTCTGCTACGTTATTTATGACCGTAGAACCACCCGCAGCGAGTAAGGCGTGTGGCTGAATAGAAGGATTTGAGTGATCTGAAAACCACGTCTCAGCAAGTCAAATTTATGGCTAGAACTTTGAGCCTTGCTGCATAGCTGTTTTAGTATTTCTGCTGTTTCTAAAGCTTCTGTGACCGAAATAGGTATCGATATAGACATTACTGAGGCTGTCGCTTTCCACTTGTTTGCTCACGTGGGCGCTGCCGCGCCCTCCTCTTTGTGAGCCTGAGGAATAGAAGAGAGAACCCATCTGTGCTGATTTGGATAGTTTCAACTTAGGTTGAGATATGCAGTTAGATGCTGACAATATGCTAAAAGATTCAGATTATAGAAAGCGGGAAACTCGGTGGCAGAGACCAAAATGCCTAGTGGCGTAACTGTATCTGGTGAGAGGCATCGTTTGCAGCCTGTATGAAGTCCCCCGTACATTATACCCATAATTCTACTAGGAATACCCCATCGAGTCCAGGCTAAAATTACAATGATCGGTTCTCTCTCAGGGCCTGTTGTTTTTGTCCTGTGCGGAGTAACGTTTTGCCTATCTTCATTCTTCCTTCTTCGTAAAGGGAACTGTTGCAGTTCCACCTTTGGAGAACAGCGCTACGCTATTCAGATAAGTGCACCTGTCTAACAACTACGCATATGATGCGCCTCCGTGTCTCACATTTACCCGGTCAATGCGTGTATGACCTAAAGTCGAAAGAGTATTCAGTGGCAGTGTCCAGTAATTATATCAGGCTAACATAATACTAATCACTGTCACATCTGAGCGATCAGTTCAACCACAAGCAGATTTGCGTTTCTGATTTAATCTGTGCCCTTGTGTCATATGTAAAGCATCGACCGTTGGTGACTTTACGGCACTCGCAAGGAAAGTGCAAAGACAAACAAATAAAAATATTCAGGGAAGTGAAACAGGGTGATTTGTTTTGGATAGGAGTGTAAGCATTTTTTCGGATTTCAGTACTGAAAGCGAATCATCCTCGCAGAATCATCCTCGTATTCTTAAACTACAGGCTAGTGGAAAGGCCACCATATTTTTTACACATAAAGAAACTTTGAGTGATTCTTACGTTCTGTGTTTGAAGTGGAATAACTGTATCGGGTAACTGATTCTGGTATGGCACACGGAACTGAGCTGATTTATTAGTTTCGCACGATTTTTTTTAGGATGCTTATGTTAGCCCGGTGCTCGATAACGAACTCTGGAGATGAGAAAGAATGAGACAATCTCAGGACAAAGCGAAAGGACCAGCCTGCAGCAGCACAGACTACCGAAATGATTAACAGAAACAAGCGGATGACGTAAACGCTCGGGCCACTTTCATAATTTATCGTTTCCCGGAAGACGGGTATCAGCATTCGCGTTAGTTTCTTCCCCTCCTTCGAGGAAGGGAGTTTTACAAGTATAGTTGTGGAAAGAAGCGCCGTGACATTCACACAGGGAGGCAAAGCCATGAATTCACTTGATGGGTTTTCCCAGCCGATGGAATGGACTCATTCTCTCTCTCTCTCTCTCGAGCATTTCAATTCACCGCGGACCACGTTTATAAGCAGTACTGACTACGGTTTCCTCCGACCCTTACTTCATCACTATCCTATTTTGACACATCAGAATTCAGATACCTACCTTCTTTCAATATCGCAGTGATCAAAACGGTAGTGGATTTAGTCGACCAAGCAGTACAACCAACAAGCATGTCATCCATAAGAAAGTGTTTCATTTGAATTCTATTGTCCGCGGGATTACCAAAACTGGAACTGCGTTCAGTTGCGGTTATGTGAAGAAGATACAATGCACCCTATCGTCGACGCAGCCAAAAACTTTCACTTAAGGGCTGTTTCCTCCAGTAACTCTGCACAGCTAGAAAATAGATCTTACTCTTACACTTTCCGAATTCGACCTTTATTTTGAAGCTCTATTAGCTGATTGAAACTGACTGATTTGTAATCACACTTACTCATGTTGCACCTATGTAAAGTCGATCCACTTCATCCTCACTAACGGACACTGACAAGAATGACTACCACCAGATGTTATGAAAGCAGTAGCAAAAATTACCTAAATGAGCGACTACAGTTAAGCTACAGTGCAACAGTTATCCCCAATAACGAACCACCCGCAACAGCAGGGTTCGCTCCTTGTTGGGAGAAGGTAGTTTATTGGGAGAGTTGAGGGTAAGTGGGCTGTTTGACACAAAGCCCATTTGAAACCCAACTGAATAACCGAACGAAATCTGCTTGGGGGAAGATAAAGGCGTCCACTTTGACATGGATAAGCCCTGTTGAGATCATTAGCCATGAACCACCGAGGGTGTATTGGCTCCACCTACTACAATTTCGGTCACCGTAAAACGGTAGACAGGGGAAGATAAAGCCATGCATTGAAGGCAGTGACCAAATCCGTTTGTTGATGCCATCTCATCCTAGTTATTGTTCCTTGGACATGAATAAATTTAATTCGCCTTTATTTTCCCATACGTCTGTTTCCTTGGCATCATCAAGATCGAAAACCCTCAGCAATCAGTAAGATTTGTTCCTTCCTCAGAGAAAACTTCCGTGTCTGACACCTTGGCAACAGTTTCCCTTCACGACCTTTTGCCAAGAACTGCCACTGAGGTCAGCTGGTCTGCCTCGTTTAACGGACGTTACGTTCCCCTATCCTTAGAACCAGTTTCATTAGGGGGCACCTTAGCGGGCGTTGGTGATTGGGGCTCGAAGGACCAACAGCCGAAGGATCCAATATTAAGGCTTTTCACATTCGATGGTATACGCTAGCCGCTAAGCCTCTGCGCACATGGGTAACTCAAAGGACGGTGGCCGGAGTATTTACGCCTATAGCATGAATGGTCTTGGTTACTACTCACATACTTGCTAGTTGTTCTCTCGATACCTCTATGTTACGTCTTTCCGAAACTTTTAGCAGCCTATCAGATGGCATGTGCATGCGAACAAAACTATGAACCCATGGTTTCCTGGTGGTCTCACCAGCGGTCGGTTACTCCATGGCTCTGAAAATTAGGCGTTTCGGCCTTCTGAAGACTGGTGATGTGCGAATGAGTCGGTCCATTGAAAGTTCGATCGACAGTTCACCGCAAGGTTCACAGCTGCCTTGAGCATGTAGCATTGAAGTGAAGTGAAGTGCGGACAGTGGCAGCGTGATTCGCTTATCCATAAGGGGACTACCAACTAAGGCACCGAGTAACTGAGTCCTGTGAGCAGTACATTGTGTGACAGTCTGGGGTTTCCGGCAACGGGTCAGATATTCGTCTGTCTAAAATCCGAGAGAATTCTACGTGACAACAGAATCACGAACCTCAGTGATAATACTAAGAGCAGATGCGGATTATGCGATCATTCGGAAAAGTCGGCTCTCTTCAAAGGCCTAAAGATGTGCGCAGAGTTTTCGCCATTTCGTATCGGTTCATCATCAGCAGGGCCCAAGACCAGATAAAACAAGTATTACGCACGAATATTTTCTACGTGTACCATCATGCACTGCTCAACGCCTTCAAGGCGATACAGCAAACTGCTTCTGAACACAAAGAGCACGTTTACCCTTCTCAGTTTACAGTTTTGGTGATGGGGTACGGAGCGCCTTTCAGCTGTACACCAGTAGCTATTGATGATTCACTGAGCACACACGTGTGGTCTTATTTGTGTGCATTGGACACAAGACAACTAGGGCAGACTCATTCTGTGTACCGTCAGCCGTCGTTCAAACCTCGTCAATCACAAGCTGGATCTTTTCGCTTTAACAACGTAGATAAGGGTTGTGCACCTTTGTGTGCCTTCCAATGCCATCGCTGTCTGTGTATGAAGTGGGAGGGCGCTGCGATAAATACTGCCGGACTGAACACGATTTACTCAGCAGTCATATCACACCCCTGGACCATGTGCGCTGTCTTTGTTACCATGGCACAAGTTAGTCTGTCGTACGTATTCTGGTCGTCCGTTGGACTGTTGCTTTTCTCTTTGGCCATATTAACCGGGCCATTGACAGTCTGGTGGTAGGTGCACAATACAACTCACTCAAACGACCCTGTTAGGAAGGTCATGGACACTGACGCTATGGGTGTAAGCGTAGCCGAACCTACGCGCATGTTCTTCAGACCACAGGTTCTGACAAGTTCAACACACAAAAACAGTCATTCATTCAATCAACTGCTCGATCGATCAGTCCAAGAAAGAAGTCAGAGTTGTGTGCAGGACGCAGTGAGCAGTGGCGCAGTCTCATTTGTCTTCAAGCTAGTCAACCACTATGGTCGTGACCAGGACAACCTAACAGTGGACAGCGGTCGCATTAACTGACTTGGATGTCACCTGCATACCTTAATTGAAAAAGTGACTCGACATGTCACTCAACTAAGTAAGACCAAGTTCGCTTCAGTATAGCTCTCAGGACGACTGATAGGTTGACTCATAAGTTGATTCCAAGGTGAAGTTGATGGAAACGAGGTAGTTTGAAACTTTAAGACAGTTCTGCCTCCCTAGAAAGTGACACAGAGGGGCACTGAAAGTGACTTTCACAGATGGCGAAAACGAGGAAACTGTGATCTACCCGGCAGTTGTCTTAACGTAACTGCGGCAACTACCATCCAGGCTCACCTCCTAACTTAGCTGCACTAAACTACACTTCTGACCCAACCCGTTCTCGGAGAACAGCTTCTCAGTTGATAGGAGGCCAGTAGTGCGCAGCAGGTCAGGTTGGGTGCATTCGGTGTGAGGTGTCGTTGCGCAAAAGGTTTATTTTACCAGAGGAATGTTGTGGTGAAAATAGCGAATGAGGCAGCAGTAGAACACAAGAACATTGGTTTAACAAGACGGATGTATTACACTACTCATAAGGGTAGTGAAAACTCTTCGACATCCCACGACCGGTTTCGCCCTCTTGGGGCTCATTAGATAGGCGTAGTCTCCGATGGCTGACGGGTCGTTGAACGGATAGTAGATAATTCAGATACATTCGTCTTTAGCAAAATACACTCATTTGCATACCAAGCTGGTTTTGACGGGAGACTCACCTGGAACCCAGCTGAATCTCTCGTTTATGAAGCATGAGGCGGCCCGGTCCAGCACATACAGTTGCTTATAAACATCCTAAACGAGACATTCAGTTGGGTTCCAGGTGAGTCTCCCGTCAAAACCAGCTTGGTATGCAAATGAGTGTATTTTGCTAAAGACGAATGTATCTGAATTATCTACTATCCGTTCAACGACCCGTCAGCCCGCGCAGTTTACTACATTGGGCTTAACTGGTTGGGCCACCAGCCGAACTGACACCGTCAGTTGCGATGGAGTGGGTGATCGTTTCAATTGGTGCTGAATTGATATCCAGCTGTCAAGTTCGGCAAGCAGACCGTCGACCCCCAGCTGTCAGATCCAGATGACACTATGAACTGCAAAGTGTCCTCTTCAGATAGAAGGCCTGCCCCAGTTCCATACATTCCGGAGCCTTTTAATAATATACCATTTTCATGGGAAACAACTCGTACAATGTGAGGCTTAACGAGAACTCAATTTACACAAACAGTGGATAGAATGCTCCAATTTCGTTATCCGAATGACTAAAGTAACGAGAGTGGTAATACCAGAGCAGGAGAGAAAATCCAGAGACTGTCTTCAGTAAAGAAAATCTTATTGTGCATCTTATATACAACCACAGGCAGTTTACGCCAAACTGAATTCCGAAGGGCCAGTGAAAAATATCATCTAACACAGAGCAAATTGAACGAGTTCATATGGGAATCATCCAAGAATAACTCTTGGTCCATAATTATCAATCCAATCAGGAACAGTTGAACAGGTGAGCTCTTGAGACAATGATTTGGTAAATAGCCCATGATCAGATCATACGATCTGCCATGGCTAGCTGTAAGTTCGGGACAGTTTGTCTGATAATGGCTACGGAAATTCATGGTGGCCTGAGCCAAGAGTGATAAGCAGAATCGTGTGTTTGCGTGCAGCGCGGCATTGTGCGGAATTTCACGGAAAATAAAGACTGACTGAAAAAGTAGCTAAAGGAAAACTTTCGTGAAGAAAGACAGGGGTTTTTCAATTACTTTGAAAAAAAAACCTTGATAACTGCCCCATATACGTCGGGTTTTGCAGTTTGCTTTCACTGCCTAGGGTCTCTGGACCAAGTAAGACAAACTGACTCCAAACTACCTTGTGCCCAAGTCAAGCAAACCTAACCGTTTGGGCTGACAATTTTCATCTGCCACTCGGGGATGAGTCAGCAAAATGTCTTTGTTTAATCACCTGTCAGGAGTGGCGGGTTCAAAACCTATTGTCCAGTTAAATGCCTACCTTAGTGCCCACCTGCACTTTATGGTTTGCGTTTGGTCCACTACGCGATACATATATATATATGTATATATATATGCGTATATTATATGGTCTTTCTTGCTTGCTAGGTTTTCCGCTTTGAGTGGGTGGCCGGATTCCATGAAGACAGATTTGTTCTCATTTTACGCACGCAATTCAGAATGGTTCAACAATAAAGTGAATGTTAGGTAATGAACGATGAGAATAAAAATAGAGAGAATATCAACAACCCATATACTACCCTGAAATTAACATCTATCAAGATGATGAACAGGTTCACCAGTTTCTCAAAAAAAGGATCAACCGTACAGTAGAAGGCTCCGTGAAGAACAGGCAAGCTTGTGCAAACGATACATACCCAGATTCGTTTCCGTAGAAAGAATTTGCAGACAGGGCCAGTCTAATTGGTTAAACAACACGCAACCAACCGATATTTGATTGGAACAGAGCTACGTCTACAACCTCAAATACTGTTAACTTACGACAACGGCCTCGGGTTAGAAAAGCATGGGCTGCACTCAGAACTGAACAGTCCGATCGATGTCACACACCCAAAGTAGCACTGAATTAAAGACTACCCCACAAATGTTGTGACCCGTAGGGAGCATATGTAATCTAACCCACACAAGTTATTGGTCGGCGTTTACGGCAGCGAAGCATCAGTGTTGAACACTGATGTCATGCTGTCCGAGATGATGAATTACAACATTGATCAATGCACATCGAGTAGTGTGCACCGCTTTAAGATCAGTCTAATGATGACAAGTTATTTTGAAGAACGCATGGAGGCTAATGAAGAACACGTGAAGCGTGTCCGGCTTCTGCTGTGTAGCGGACGACAGCAGTGGAGATGGAGGATAATACCAACCTATGGAGGGGGTAGGGGTTTTTTCGGGGGCAATAAATGTCATTACGTAGGTTTGAATGTTTCCACCGAGGTTGTTCTGGGAAAATCCGGAGGCTTAAATGACCTGGGCTGAGATAATATAGCAGACAGATTGTTCAGTCGGTCATTTTTTGCTTTCTAGCTTGCGAAAGGAAAATGTTTTGAAAGAAAAACTACCTTTATCTCCCAACTTGATTTGTGTCTCTTAATGCTGGGTGTAGACTGTTAGTCCGATAAGATACAAGCGACTGTCTAAGGAGACTGAAGTCTCTCAGACCCCCAGAGATCTTGATAGGAAATCCCTATTTAGGTTGCCTTTTGGACCAGGCGGGTATGAGGAGCACCCACAATCTAACTTTTGTGACGGTCTGGAGAAGGAGATTAGGTTTACAGAGTCAATAAACCATAACCTTCTGACTAACATGACGGGTATGACATAGGTTAGAATTCTCCACTTTACAATACGGGAAAGTGAACACTGCGGCAGAAAACATGAAAATTTCGGGGCAAAAAAACACGGGTCCTTAATAGCTACCCACCTAAACTGCCGGCTTGCGTATAGTTGATTGAATAAGTAATTAGGAAAGGTTCGGTATGTGGCATACCAACATGACTGTGACTTCATTATCCAGGCAAAACGGTCTAATTTGTGAGGGGTACGTGTGTTTATAGGTCTCTGTACTGTGGCATATGCCGAGGATTGTTCGAATGAGAGGACATTCGGGCCAAGTTGCGATTTACACTGAGAATGATCCACCGTTGGATGACACGTGACTGGTAACGAAATATGAAGAAACAACGGAAATAAAGTGACGGATTTTAAATTTTGGTGTTGGCGGGCAATTAAACTGAACACTCACCGGGGCATAGCACGTATACACAAGCTGACCGCTGCTTATTACGTTGTGTCGGATCAATTGGAAAACAGTCATCATAGAAACCGCTAGACGTAAGTTGCACAGATGAGATTCTCTGAGCATATAGATTTGCCGCCTCTCTACTAAAAGTCTGATCAATGAACGCCTGGTCCCGACCGTGATTGGGCGTACATTTTATACGATTGAGTCCAACCAGTGAGTTTTCCCTCGTCCCGCGATCAGACGAACTGCTTGTCTTCATTCGCGAATCGCAGCCGATTCTGACTTGTCCGGTAATAGAATATAGACCGTTAGGACATGGAAGTTGTGGAGCAAAACCGAGGGTTCCAAGTCGTCTAGTACCCGCGTCCGGAATGGCTTGAACAACAGATGGACGTAATGAGAAAGATCGAGTCTGTGGAGATGAATGAGTGAATGAAGTGATTCTTGGTTACTGGATTACGGACTTCATATCAAATGGCATGTTCTAGGGCCTAAAACCATAATCTGGATTATACCATGGGAGGTATGATGAGATTGTGATTGTGGATAGGTTAGCATCATGCTAAAAAGAGGGTTTCTTGACGTTCGTAAAATAACACATAACGTTAACTTCTGGGTGAGGGATCAATGATTATAGCTGAGGATAGCAGTATCCACAGAAACCGCCAGACGACAGAATAAACAGAACGATATAGTTCACGCTGTCGATGATTGATGATGATGGTGATGATGATGATGACGATGATGGTGATTTGGTGATCCCAAAGTTGTGGACTACACTAAACGATGGGTAAACCAGTGACGTGGGGATAGCAGCTAATTTTGTGTACGACGCAAATGAGAAGCGCAACTGACACGCCAAATTTGATCGGTTCGACCGGCGACTAAGAACCATATTGACATTTGACACCTTGATGTTAATTGATGATGTTGATGTGGTAAGGTACTCATCTGTTATATGATTTGACCTAGTTGCAATAATTCACCCAACCATCGACACCATTATTGTACCACCTTAAACAGCCGATGATTCTAAGTAAGCAAAAAACTAATAATTCATGTATACGTCGCAAACCTTAGAAGTGCTCCGAAAACACTACTGAGGTTGTAAATTCATAGTGAACTTGGTGAACGGGATCTTTAAACCGATTCGGGCTGCTCACAAATCGTTTGCCAAAGCTTTCTACTACAAGCCAAGAAATGCAAAGAGAGAAGGGAATGATGTCACTGAATGCAATAACTTGAGTGGCGCATTATTTGGTAAATCCAATACCGTAATAAAACCACCCTATTCAAAAGGTCCCTACGCCAAAACCGAGGTGGAACGAGGACACCTTAATTGGGACGTCACATAACAAAATTATTCGTCCATCCAAGTTTCACATCATGGCCACAAATCCGTTGGAAGGAAATTAATGGTTTGTCTGCTTCAGCTGACAAGTTCCCTAAAAATTCGACCCCACGGTCTACAAGAATATAACTTCGATCCTCTAGCGTAAACGTACCAAGAAGAGGAAAAATAAGCTCGACAAAACTGGAGGACCGCTTCATGGTGCTATCTCGTTCAAAGAGAATTCACTGATATTTTCCACTCATTTCACTTCAGGGCTTTCGCAACTCATTCCACCATGATTTCATTGAGTGTACAGGTTACAGTTCCACGAGCCCTTTTCGATCCTTGTTTCAGGCCGATCATCAGCTCGGATTTTTAAACATAGACACTTGCTTTTTTGTACACCAGCCGTGCCACCATAAACTACAGGGCCTTAATCTGATGGAGCTCAAGGCTACCAGTTGTTCAGTTCAACGTCTTTAGGTAGCAGGAACACAAGCCAACTCTTGAGGGTGTGAAACATGTTAACCACTGCGCTGTTATGTTCACACAATCCGACCATGTCTACTCATGGCTGAAAATGATATTATTAAGCGCTAATGTACACCTCAAAGTTGCATTAACTGTTCAGTACTGCTAATATTCTCAATTTCAGTAAGGAAACTAAGTGCTGAGAGGTAGGCCTAAAACAAACAGATCACAGGAAATCCCTTCTTGCTTCCCCACACCAACCCGCGAAATCAAGAATATGGAAAAAACGTGTAATAAAGTAATCCTTCAGTTGTAACCTCCTTTGGATGCATAGCTGCCATGCCAGCCGATGTAAGTGTAAAGACTAAGATACTGTTGGGTTCCCCAATCATTGACAGGGGTAGTCGGGATGCTGAGGTTCGGCCCAAACCAGCAACCTTCCGGTGAACCAGTTTGTGCTTTATCCACTGAGCTATCTCGAGATCAGTCTCGTAGGTGAGGTGACGCTGGTTGGATTGAAAGTAGTTCAAAGTTCAAGCGTCAAAGATAAAGAAAAAGTGCATGATATTTTCGGTGCAAAAGAAGCGTACCATATTGGGATCTTTTAGATGTTTGTGAATTGAGATGAGACAGAGGGCAATCAAGGAAGTACACTACGGTGATGAAGCTTACTGAATTTTCGCATCTCCACTGTAAGTCGTGTTTCACTGACGCACAAGTGGATTGAGACTGAATGATCAGTTCGGTGACTGAGTTGGGCACTCGACCAGTCAGATCTATCGGGTCCTCAAGGGTCCCTGTTCCGATCAAACGTGGTTTGTCCTCGACGATATTCGTCCTCTGGTTGTTCGGTATCTGAGCGGCAGTCAATACCGTTGTGGTATCGGCCGGTTCGACTGGAATGATTTTCGGTGGATCCAGATAAGCAGGCACTGTTTAGAAAGGAAAATGTAAACCAAGCATTAGACCTCTAATATCCTAACGGAGTGCACCTTTATTATCTACACTTTTAGTTAAGGGCTTTTCACAGAGGTTATCGATTGAGATGATCCACTTTAATTTTGCGCTTTACGGTGCTGTATTTGAGCCTTCCGTTGGTTGGCAAATAAACCAACGAAAATCAAGGACAAGTCAGAGAATACGGCTTAGTTACCCGCTTGTTATATTTAATGTTAAGGACTAGGGGTGATACAGCTCAGTTCCCAGAGGTTTAACCAGAAAAATGCCCTTGCTCGATTTAGGTTTAAGAGACCAGCGGAAATGGCATCTCCATAATTGGTCTACATGAGGGGATTTTTTTTTACTTTAACTGGCAACCGATTGCTTTGTGCCAAAGCGGGCCATATACCGATTTGGAACAGACGGATGTTTGGTTTGGGGAACTCCCAACAAGCATCCGTGAAATAGATAGGAAACACTCGCTAAGGTCCTATCTGAGGAGGCGTTTCCGTAGGCCCTCTCCTACATTCGTCGTTATTGGTGTCCGTAAATTGTCTGTAACCTAAACATCATCGTCAACTAGAAAGTAGTCCTGGAAAGTTGCCTTCTCCAGACGACTGTGGTACTTTTCCTCGGAATACATTTATCTAGAATAAGGCTTCCCTGATTAAATTAGACACCTAGGCCGTAACTTTCAAGCAACAACAGTCGACATCCATGTCGAACGCGATGGCTGACGCTGATGACCCAACAAATATGAAAAGCAATAGAAAACAAAGAGAGATGTCCAGTTTTGCAATGATGGCAGGTCACAGATGTCCAGAACGCGAGCTCCTTGCTACGTATGGAGTGTATCCGTGAGCAGCGTGCTTCATCTCACTCTGACATTGATAATGTATATGAATGGTTACTTCACCTTCCAAAGTACCTGGAATCAATTTGAGAGCTCATCCTGTGAGAAACTGAAACATCAAGGTACACTATAACATTTATAGAAAAGAGCGTAGGCTAACTAAATTAATCGTCTTTGGGTCCAGTACCGGGAGTCGTAGTAAACTCATACTCTTCAAGGATATTCTCCTTCCGTCCCGAAATTTTACAGTGCTGCGCAGTAGTAGGACATCATTGAAGTAAATCAAACCATGCTGCGTCTAATACAGGTGATTGTGAATAACCTAGTAACCATGGCTACATTTTCACATGGTCTTGCGCAATGTTTTAGGGGCACCGACACATGAAAGTTAGACGATTCTCACTATACTGCGCTAATGTCCGTATGTACGAGATAGTGTTGAGGTAAGAAAGGATAGTGCACATGATTTAAGGAAGAGGACGGATACTCTGTCGAAGTTCTGGGTGCACGATTAAGCAGCCTCCAGGAAACTTCTAGCCACTTAACATTTAGATTGATGTTGCTGATGTTATATGAGCAGCTTTTGGGAACGTTCCCTCCCAGTTCAGGCACATCGCTACAGAGACAACGAAAGCTTAAAAGGCCGGATAGTATTTGCCAACTGTTTGTAACTTTAAGAAGAAAATATCGATCATAAAGTGGGTGCGACTGAAATATCTTCGAAATGTGCTGTTTCAGGCCGAACTGTTGTTTGAGTCCCCGACGGGCTCATCGAG
The DNA here is from genome assembly GCA_003604175.2 of Clonorchis sinensis. Classification (NCBI taxonomy): domain Eukaryota; kingdom Metazoa; phylum Platyhelminthes; class Trematoda; order Opisthorchiida; family Opisthorchiidae; genus Clonorchis; species Clonorchis sinensis. The sequence goes on along the minus strand of CM030369.1, from coordinate 32,015,883 downwards.
TATCAACCGATACCGTTTTGAAAGATTAGATGTACGAATGATCGTAGAAAAGAATTACACAGTTCACCACAATCTGCGCATTAACGAGATTCTCAAGATTGTATGGAGCATGTAATTGGGTCACACACATTACGCGCTTTCACACTAACCAGAAAACTGTATCTAAGATCCCAAAAATACTTATTTGGACTATTCATTTATTTTAATCAAAGAGCAGGATGAAGATGAAATCGACTGAAATGCGTTTCATATGAAGAGGACTGTATCGTTTACGGTGGGCTTGCCGAAAACACCGAATTGCTATTACAACTAGCTTTACAATTAGCTTTCTAGCTTTTGACCTTCACGCAACCAAACTTCTCCAGGAAAGTGATAACTGTATTACAAAATGGTACGTATTTGAACGAACGACTTTTTGTTGGACACCACTCGTAAGAGACGAAAAATTTCCCAGCCTGTCAAAACTAAGATACTTGGATGTTGAAAATCATGCATTAGCGAAGAAGCCATATACCTGACAGCTGTTTTCTGAACGGTTTATCCTTCAAGCTAGGCAAGTGAATTCCATTCTGCTAGTAGGACCCTTATCATAGGTATAAAGGCCTCCACGATAGCCTTTCTTCGATTTATTGGTGATTTCATAAGTACACAACATTTCTGGGTAGCAACTGACAGCCGATCCGGGGGTACCCGAGTTGTCAAAGTGGGAGATAAGGAGTGGAAGACCATTGGACTGACTGGCCGTCTATAGGCTACTTTCCTATCAAAAAAGCTTTTTATTCCTATGCGAGAGCGGGCATTTTATCTCATTTCAGCTAGCCTAATCCATGCTGTATTGTAGAATGACTGCATGCGGAATGTACTTCACCCTGGTCTAGCCGAGCTACCAGCGCGTAGCTTCAGCTAAGTGGAAGTCATCTCCACCGGAAAAATGGTGCAGGTGACGAGTCGCTTTGGTGTACCATCCGATCCTATTGATCTTTCAGTATCAAGTGTGAAACACTCCCATCCACAATGTATAGCCCAGGGGATTGGTGGCTGGCAACACTCATACACTCCGCATACACCACACACATATGGTTAGCTAGTGCTAGCCATCACTCCGTTTATTCTGTACAACAATGATCATCGAACATCACTTCTAGCTTCGTTGTAGGCTCTAGTCTGGATTTTTCGACTTTAAGGATGTGTAAATGTGTGCACATATGCATATGTATACACATAAGACACAACAGCCATGCATTGTGAAATAGAACAGATTTGACACATTACATCGAATATAAGCGTAACAAGAAGGTAAGCTTGTAGTGAAAATGAAGAGACGAAGAGACAACCCAAACCACGGACCTAATGTGGTGACCCATTCAAGTCCACTGTATGGTTGGGTGATAGTATTCCCCGAATGCCAGCGGGAGCTGTCAACGACTCAACTGGGAAGGTTACCAGTCCTGTCTATCGTTTTGAATTCGAAAGTTCTTATGATGAATAAAAGCGCCAGACAAGAGTGTGCGGGGAACTTTGTAAAAAGAGGCTACAGTGGAATAAGAGCGGATGAACGTGAGTTGTACAAAAGGCATAACCTTTGGACACCACACACTGAAGTCACATTGAGTGAGAAAAATTTCTGATAAAATACGGTTAGCAGTCATAAAGGGTAAGGAAGGGTGATGTTGACTTGTTGAAGGAAGGTAAAATTATTTGAAGAAATCCTTTGTATAGAGCTTGCGTGATAACTAGTAATTCGACTAGAATATTTCTTGAGATTCCACTAAACCTAGAAACATGGTTGGGCAGCTTGGCGACGCGTCAATAATCCATTGAAGCTTATTCCAGAAATCAATAGAGATTGGTAGAATAAGTGAAGTGGGACAAAAGTACCATAAATTTTTTTAGCGTGATTAACTCAAACCGAAAGCAGTTTAGGTTTGAGATCACAACGTGAGCTGAATCCCACCCTAGCCAGCGCCACTGGCCCACACGGTCGCAGAGAGGTTCGTCAGTGCAACTATCGGGACAGCTTTCGACATTATTTATCCCTCTATACAGTTCAGTTGCCAAAACCTAACTAATTTCCCACGAATTGCAGCCGTACTCTGTGTACCCAGAGAGGCTACAGCCAACTAATCCCACCTCACATTAATGACCTCAGTGAATGAATCTAATGAATACAAATTTAATACAGAAGGACAAACAAGGACTAGATAAGAATGTCACATCGAGGTATTCTAAATGATGACGCGCAGTAACAAATCAGGCCGAGATGGTACAATTAAGGGTTTCCTAATGTCCTCAAACACACCTACCGCAGCCAAAAATGAAAAGGAAGTTACAGGTGGGAAGGTCCTGGGATTCACTCGATATGAATAGATACTGCTGGTTGATATACCGGATTCCTGTTCCGCAAGATATCTGCGAGATGGCTCAAGTGGTTAGAGCGCGAATTTACTGACCAGAGGGTCCGTGGTTCGAACCCCACCTCTGCCTCTCGACTTCCCCTGTCTAGGCTTGGGCAACCTGGCAGTATCCCAGCCCTCGTGCTTCCCTCGGGTGGCTTGGCAGCTAGGCACCGGAAGGGTGTTGCAGCTGAACGATTATTATTTCTATTTAGATATCTGCAAAGCAATTCTAGGATGCGTGCGCCGTTACGGGAATGAAAGATTTTGTTATCCTGACTCGAAGTTGTTGACCGTTGTGTTGCATAGCGTTGAATAGAGAATTCTGCCAACGCCCGCAAGGAATAAATGCAAAAATTTTGGGAAACTTTCAGTCGCTTTTGAAGAGCTCCTTGTAGCACCATCTAGAATACTGTGTACAGTTTGGTCTATATTTACTAGGAGAGATTTAAACTGTGCGTAACTGGTTCAGAGAGTAGAAAGGTAGAGGTGAGATGGTGGTATCAGCTGAGGAAGCTGAAAGTATCCTGTTTCAACTTTATGGATAAAACGTTGTCAGGGAGCACCGAATGCGTATATATTGGTTGCTGGCTTCTATGGGGCAAGCCTTGATTATTTGTTTATCCTCCAAGGAGGTAGTAGTTCATCACCAAACGGACAGCCGAAATCACTTTACTGACTGGCTTTTCCACCAAGCAGGTGTAAGGAACAAGCGCGTGCCTCAAGTAGTCATCACAGACTCACGTACACTAAGAGCGGATGGATGCGGTGGGTGCCACTACATTTCAAAACCTAGCGTAGATGAGACACACTTATTCTTGAGAGTTTGGATATCCAGCCCTGTGGAGAAATTCCCAACCTACTATTTTGGCGCTAAATTCCCGTAGGGATTCAAATTTCTTCATTCTGATTTTTAAATACAGTTAGTTTTTTGTTCTTCAGAGATGTTGCTTGAAGTAAATAAGACAGTAGGTATTATGCGTTTATTCCTAGGCGTTTTCGCGGCAAATCAGCTCTAAGAACAAAAGATTTGTCCACGGATATTTATACCGTAAATTGTGAGCAAGATTTCAGTTTTGTTTGTGGCACGGATTTTGATGAAACCCAGTTTGCAAAGCTGGCCCCTCACGAGCAGTGCGGCCTAAAACCGACCAAAGCATTGAATGTTGGAATAAGTTAGCTGCCTGTTTTTTTTCGAAGTTTTATATAATAAGTCCTCTAGTGTAACACACGAGAACTACGCAGCTACTCAGAGGTGCAGTCTTTACGTCCTTCAGCCCACAAAGACACTGTACTTTCATAACATCTGTCAACTGCTTGTTATAGCGGAGAGGACGACCCATCCACTGAGCAATGACACACCACCGGCATAAGGAAGAGACTAACGGAACACGAATTATAAGTCAGCCTAGTGCACACCATTTTAAATGAAGCGTAGCGAAGGATAAGTCAGCAGCGCAGGCTGAAAAGAAAACTAAATACATGAAGTAAAAAATGCAGATCTACTTCCATAGAAAAAGCGAACTAATGGGATCATATCCCGCGAAAGGAGGATCTGGTGCAATAAAGAGAAACTCAAGATAAAGGCGTACATAAACTAGCCGGTGGCGTTGGTGGGGAATGGAAAGTTGAACAATAAAAATGGGACAAAGTGTTGGGAGAGGTGAGAAGGTCAGTTGATTGCAGTCACTGCCAGATACTTTTGCAGAAATCCCAGCGCCAGTTGATCACTGGGCAACGAAAACTTTTCCGGAACGAATATTCTATGAAAAAAGTCTGAGATTAACCTCTTGGACTCAAACGACTCCAAGTGATCGTTTAGGACTCTTCTTAGTAGAACCAAAACTTTCAAGCCCCAAATTAGTGTCATAATGAACTCAAATCAAAAAGAACACCTGCGTTAACGATGCAAAGACAGTACTCAGGATGCAGGGAGCCGCTCACGGGCGCGCTTACGACACTTTCAGATTATTCCGTAACAAGTTGGTTAGTGGTTAAAGGTTTGGCAAACACAATCTACTGGTTTTTCAGGTTGGAGGTTGGAACATGCGTGGCGACTTGCGCCCTAAAAATGTGAGTTGATCTGATTGTCTTATGCCAGTCACCGTTACTTTGCGGTTGGGCTGTTAAGCCAAACGCTTTGATTGTGGACCATAGTCGTCCCCCTGTCTGGGTCTAGGTGCCCTGGCAATATCCGAGCTCACGTAAATCCATGAATTGCACACATACAAATAACCACACGCCACATCGACCGGTTGGTCGGCCGGGAAATGTCTGCCGCTGCTGACCCCTTCTTTCTCTTTCAAAAGATTTTTTTCTCCCACCCTCGCCCCATTAATAACACTCTTCTAGTGGACCTATCTTTTAGGAGTGCTGACCCAATTTGTCTTGTATCTTTCTTGCTCACAACATCTTAGGATGAGCCGGGTCATCTTCAGTTATCTCGGAATCACTCTGTAAGCATCAAATGGCTGCTTTCATTTTTCGTACTCTGAAGCAAGCTGCTCTTGCTCCCCTACTGCTCTCAAGATCCGAGCCTAGCTAATGAACCAGCACTCTCCGTTTTCTTTCGGCTATGCTGCTGCAACAGGACGTTCAGGGGTCGAAGTCGTCAGAATTCAAGGAGTGGATGGCCGCTAACAAACGCTTCCGTGTGGCGCATTAGGCAAGTTCGCGAAGAAATCTTACAAGATGAAAGTTGATCGTTATTCTTTTATCGTGTTTGTCTGCATCTCATGCAACTGCAGCTGTAGAAATAACAACAAAACTTATTGTGACACCGTGAATGCTCAGGTTTTGTCATGGTTTCCGGAGATTTGAATGCGCAAGTGTGCAGAATTAGCGCACTTGAGACTCAGTAGAGCGGCATACTCGGATTGGACTCGGTAGGCGTGAAAACAAAAAAATGTTGGCCTAATTGTATAATGACCGCAGACCGTCTTATGCGGTACCAACGTCCAAGATAACCGAATTCGTTTGACCAAATCGTGTCCTCCAACAGAGTGCCAGCCATGAACTCTAACCGATCACATCGCCACCAGTTAACGACCGCGCGGATCAGGACTAAATCTCCACACTCTGCCAGGCGCTAGAATGAAGCCATACTTATAGACGACCCACAATTTTAGTACTCCTGGACTTTTGAGGCGCACTCGGCTCAGCTAATCGGTCTGTTTTCATTAACACGTTTGCCCAGCAAGGAATGGCGCGGAACTCTGTGGATATATGTTATTTCGTATTTTTAGACTTCCAAGGTCATGTAGTAGTATATGAAACTGCTTCTCATTAGGAATGCCTACTTTTCTGTCCCTATTCAGTTTATTAATCAGCAGGATAAATACAGAAACGCTAGAAGAGCTTCAGCAAAGTTGCAACTAGAAAATTTGGAATTTGTGGAACAACGACATCATCATCGACAACTTGACATCAGTGTTCGACGCTAATGTTTCGCTGCCGTACATCAAAGAATATATCCAGCACAAAAATCTGCGGTGGTTTAGTCGTAGACTTCGTATGTCAACTCATTTTTTCTAAAAGCAAAGTTGATTTTTGTGGTAATTTAAGAGGAACGAAGGCTAAGCGGTCGTCAGCATTCGTTCTGGCAGCGGGACATTAAAAGGATTGCGAAGTGTGCACGAAATGTACTATTTGTGCGACTCGCATTTATGGATAAGGTACACGTAAGAGTTAACACGTCTCTTTCTAACACGTGTACGTGTTAGAGACGCAGGACGATATAGCTGTTAAGCAGTGCCACTGGCATTCCTGTTATCACTTTCATTCCGCAGTATCTAAGTGAGCGTTTGGGAGTACAGACAACTCCTAATAATTCTGGTAAGCTAGCAATGAACCTCACAACTTCCACTTTTATTCTTTTCCTTTTTTCAAAATAAGGCTTTAAACTGAATTATGGTTGTGAAGCAGGAAAACGAGGAGGTTGAATACCAAATTTTATGCTGTCACTGACGAAGGCGCTCGCCAGATGCGATAAAAACACAAACTGGGAGCGAAGGGATCCTTAGGTGTAACCAGTTAAGTGACCCGAATTTCGGCTGGAACCTATTTCGTTGTGATCACATCCATAAGCCTTTTGGTATCGCCTCTTTTGAAACTATCTCTGAGTACAATTTGTACAAGCTTGTTACGGAACCCACCTTCAGAATCCACCTGACCATCTATAACACACCTCTGACCTCATACTATTCCAGCACTGTTGGACGTTTAAACCTTAACCAGATTTCGGCTAGTCAGTATAAGCGCCCACCACATGGTGTTCGTTCTTCGATGTAACGTCCAACCATTCATGACCAGAGAGTAGCCCACCAGAACTGCTGAGAACAGCAGCAATTATAATTAAATAAACTATAGTTTTAGAGCTTAATTCCCGTCGGATGCAAGAACTGGTAACGAGACCACGGCTGGAAGCTGTTCAAAACAAAGAGATTCCGAACCCTGGCCGACTTGGCGTCGTTCAATCAGGTGGTGAATGACTGATGCAGTACACCTGAGCCCGATGTAAGTAAACAATCGGACGATGGACGATTCAAATGGATTGTAAACTCTCAACTGTTGAGTAATTTGGAGCCATGCCATTTTTGCTGGAGATATAACGGTCCTTTGTAGGATGCCCTTTTAACAACGACAATAACCATCGTTGAAGCTCAAAGTCGACTGAGAGAAGCAGCTATGGGGCTATAGCACCGAAAATGCATCTAAAATAAGGCCAGAATGAGTAGGACGACAAAAGCCACAGTGCGACGAACGGGATAAGGCTACACCACCATCACTTCTCATAGAATCTAGGATGGGAATATCATCTGGAAGACACTCCGCTTCAGGCGTTCAAGTACAACTTTTGTAGTAAAAACGGACTACCACTAAAGTCACTTGCCTACAACTTGGATTGCCAGAGAGCTCCAAATCCTTGGACCGTACGTACACTTCCATATACCCGCGTCAGTCCTTTCCGCGGCTGTAATAACAAAGTTGAAGGAATTTTTCTCCTTTATGCAGTTATAACGACTGTGGTTTTTAAAGAAGCGACAATTTTCCGCCAGTTCCTCGCCGTCTTTCTTCCATATCACAGCAAATATCTGATCATCCACAGTGCATGACAATTGCAAATAATTCCCTTCAATTACTTTCTCGGAAGGATTGGCCCACAAACCAATTTTCTCTGAATTTGTTCCGGAAAGGGAGAGTGAGGTATATGTGAAGAAGCATAGTAGATAAATCCGACAATTTCGCTCAGCGTCTATCATCTGTTGCACGAAAATAACGTAAGACTTTGCATTAGTGGCTAGTTCAAGGTCATATAACACAGTTATTTCTGTTCATAAGTTCCTGATCCTTTTGCATTGGAGCGGAGAGCAGATTGGATAAGGTATTTGAACGCTTCGGTGGTATGGAAGGACATTTCGCTCTTTAGCTCGTTTAAGGAGCGACGTTTCTGGAGTATTCAGTTCACCGAGTTCCGTTACTTCTTTATGCCGATTTGGTCAATACGGTGGTGCTTCGCAGTTCGGTGTTGCTGTTACGTTGAGTGCACACCAGTAATACGATAAGTCCCTCGAGGGATCAGCAGGACTGCTCCTTTTCAGTAGCAAAATAATGGTAAGCTCATCCGTAATGCCATATTGACTGGGGAATGTGAAATCCAGGTTCGAATAACGCTGGAGAATACGGAATTTCGTGGGGAAATGCGGCATTGTCACCACCCTAGCGATGTAGCTTCTCCTAACAAGATGAGTGGAAAGCCGGAATTTGGGAACAAGGGCATGCTTTAACTTATTTTTGAGCATTTGAAATCTCATAGCGTGGGTAAGCGGGAGTGGCTGGTGTCGGATGCTGACTGGGGCGATGGACAAGGAAATGTCGTCTTCATCCTGTGGCATTAGTGAACAGTCGATGATACCAACAATCAACCAATATTTCTATTGGTGGAGTAAGGAAGACAAGGCGTAAAGGCGAAGTCCAGACATTAGGAATTGGAAATGGGCCAGTTGTCTTCAACTTAATGGACAGGAACGCAGAGCCTACGATTAACCCAATGGTGATGTATTAAGCCTACAGGGGACACTATGAAGGCCTGCAATCCGCCCCATCGATCTTATCACATCCTACCTTGGCAAGGCGCAACCACGAAAGGTCTATAAAGAACTTGATGTTCACCGGGGGATGATGTTTTCCAACTATTGCACAAGTCAACCCCCTCCAGTGCTTTGGTGCCAGACTTGGTCCATCAAAGGATCCCGAAGGAAGCGTCGCTCACGTTGGCAAGGCATTTCTACCGGAGGTTTCGTCGGTCACTCAACGAAGGAAGCGATTGTCACGCCGGTCAAAAAACCGTGACCGCCTACTGCTCGACAGCTACAGTCCTATTAGCCTCCAGGATACCGTGCAAGTGATGCAGCGTATTCTGAGGCGAGCCATCCCTGTTCATCGTGATGCAGCGTATTCTGAGGCGAGCCATCTCTATTCATTTCACTAGCGGAGGTTTGATATCCCCAGCACAACACGGATTGCTTTCAAACCGTTCTTGCGTGACAAACATGCTAGTATTCATGGATGGCTTAAGCCAAGCCAAGGACAAAGGCCTCAAAGGATGTCACCTCTTTGGACTTGAGAGAAACATTCGATCCAGTCTCACAAGTTCCGCTGCTCCAAAGGCTTAAGTCTGCTGCGCTCCAAGGATAAAATCCCACGCTGGATCAGGACATTCCTGTCAGATGGAACATTTTAAGTGAAAGCAGGTTCGACCTACTCTTCTTCGGCACCGGTCCTCATTGGAGTTCCTCAAGGCTCTACCTTGGGGCTATTCCTGTCTTTGGTCTCGATCAACGATCCTTCAGATGAGCTGTCTAGTTCATGTTGAATTTTTGCGGACGACTTTAAACCCTGAAGTACCCACGCCAGTGCCCTCGAAATGGATGTGGACGCTACAAAGCAGTGGTCGCTAGGCTGGTACCTTCCTGTGCCTATCAAAGAGTGAGTCCATACGTCGTTCTAGGGACACTCAGCAAACGTCTTTTTCGTGCGTGGTGAGAACGGTTGATAAGAAAATAAAGACACGCACCAAGTAGTATTTGGCTCCCTAGAAACATTTCCTTCTAACGTTATCATAAAAAACCTTATCACAATGCATTCATTGTTCTATGGATGATTCGACGAACTTTCTTATTACTTGCACGAAAATGGCTGCCGACCTCAAATCTGTCGAGTACAAAAAGCATCTCGGGGAGTTCGGCCTTTTTCTCCTGGAGAATTGTCGACTCCAAGAAGACCTAATACTCACTTGTGCCACATTTAAACAAGGTTTGGCCAACGAGCACACGGCGAAGACATGGTAGGTGGATTTTCAACCTCGGAGCGCACACTTTTATTGGGCAACAATTTATCTCATTTTGGATAGTTGGTACGTGGAATAACCTTCCTCCGTCGGTCGCCCACGATACATCCAGTACCCAGTCCAAAGCACATTTAGAGCCTTTTTGTGTGAGTCCTCGCGCAGGCAAGCTTACTGCCCCGCTTGAAGGACTTCAAGGGCAGGCCACACCATTTTTTGCTTGCACCTATCAGGTGAACGAAGGCAGCTGAACGACAAGAACAAATCCGACTCGAGATGCTTGAGCGAATGCCTCGATCCTGTATAACAGTCCGTGAATCCATGAAGAGAGGGAAGTCAGTGACCACGATGAACACACCAACACTTTGTTCAGGTGGCGAATAAGTAAGATGTGTTGCGCATCCTGGAGACCTATTTCGATATCGCCAATTCTAGGGGAGGGGTATGTCATGGTCAGGGCAATGAAGTACGGAGAACCTGGGGATACAAGGCTAATCAGTTCGACGTAACTCCTGCAGTCGCCGGCGAAGACGTTCAAGATAGACCTCAGATCCATTTGAGCGCTGGATTCCGCGTGGGTCGATGAGATCGCTGGTGTGCAATAATGAATGAATTGATCGTTCTCCGATCAGCTGATATTGTATGCTGAGGAGTAGCGCATAACCTAAGGACATGGGAGACAGAGATCTGGACGACTGATAATAAGGAAGAGCGTAGAGCGTAGATGGACGGCCTTATTGTAATGGGCCCTTGAGCAAGTTGTGGGTGGCTGTTATGTCATTTGAAAATCTTGAAGTGCCGGTTGAGTAAAAAATGACTTCAGACGGAGTAGGCGTGTTGGCAGTTTGAACTTGTGGGGTGGAGGAGAGACTGGTTTGGCCCACGTGACCCGTTTGTCGGGCAGTAGAATATTCCTTAGTGAGCAAAAGTTTGTGTCGTTTTTTCGGGGGCACTAGCGCCAGTTGGTTATGGTTGGAAACCTTCAGGACAAAGGCCGAGGATGTGTTTGGGAAAGGGTCAGAGGCCGCGGGATTCAGTTTGAATTGACCGGGGCTTATTGTCGTAGGTGACGATGGGAGTTACGTGGAGCTGAAGTACCGGAAGGGGGTGTTGCGGGTTTCGGTGGTGTCATCGATTGCAAACAGTAGAACTGCGGCCTTCCGTGAAAGGGTCTGCGGGGGCTTTTCGGTTTTGGACGGGTAGGTTGGTTAGAGAAATCGGTCAGTAACGAGCCGGCGTAACTGCGGGGCGATAATTAATTTGACCGAAGTTGCGGGGGTCACTAGTAATGGGCTAGAGATGGTATTTTTTAAAGAATCGGTTTTCAAATATTGATGCTTAACTGACAATGGAGTGGAAGTAGTTGTCTCAGCAGAAATTCGGCAATGAGCATACGGCGTCATTGAGGACACGTGACGACAAGAGCCATAGGCTTAATCAGCTTGAACACCAGCGGCGATTTTGACCATGTGTTGTGTTAGAATAGGCTAGGAACAATGGCATTCAAAGCGTACACTGTTAAAGACACACGGAGTGGGTGGCAATACCACCCCACAAGTCACCCATCTGGTGCAAGATCATAATCTTGGATAGATAAAACAGCAGGTATGCACTTATTTGGAAGCTGCGACCCGGGTAATAGCTGGGATAGATGTGTAGAACCATGGTGTAAAACGATGTTGATGAGAGTGAGCTGGGAACGTTTGGGCTGACTAAACATATAGCCGTTGATGAGCCTTGGTAATACAAAACATACGCCGGTGAAAGCGGGCTGGTTGCGACAGCGCAGCACAGCTTTCTGCGCACGGGCCACCCACCCAGGGCAATCGTTTCACTTTAGGCGAATGACCAACTGACGGGCGCAGCGATCAGGTTTGTCACCCACGCACTTTCGGGGAGTTGGTGCACTTTATATGACCACATAGAGCATATAGTGCCATTATCATAAGAGGCTTATCACCTGAGATACTCAACATATCGGGGAAAACAGTGAAACATTCAAAAAGCAAACCACCTCAAAAATATCATCCCTGACCATTCTGTTCAAAAGCAATGTTAACGTAAACTTTCTCTTCACTCGGTCAGTCAATTATCGTAGAGAGCAGCGGGCCATCTATTGTAGACTCCGTTGCCTCCCTGCGCGTTAGCGCTAACTTACAGGGAGTCAAACAAAGACACCAGTGAGACTATGCAGTTTCACTGTGCACCAAGATCCTGAGGTCCCGTCTATTATAAGTCCGTTTGCGGAGTTCCTCCAATTCGTCATCCTTACTCACGCTTTTCGTGACCATGGCCATAAACCGAACACTCCAATGCCACGGGGCCCAAGCAAGCTGACCCTTAGACGCACACCCCAAATTTCTTTCAAGCCGTAGTTTGAACGAGGGAATCTTTAGTTTTAGTATTTGATGGTATATTATTCGAACCCTTAAAACCTTCACACGCCGCCGCAAGCTTGTCGGAAGTTATATAAAACTACTTGAGGTTCACTATTGGGGCGGAATTTATACTTAATGGTTGATGTCCTCGCATGATGCCTCCGTGGTTAAATTATAGAAAAGCTGGTTTCTTCACGTGGGGTTGGAAATAATTCAAAGACTGGAAGATAATTGTTGCGCCCTCTATGTCCGTCAAACTTAAAATGGAGCAGCCATTCGCAACTTGTATAGGAAAAAGTCTTCCATCGTTATGGCACGCGTCCCACAAAACACAGTCAAGGAATTTGTCACAGCTTGGAGGTTTTTTGTTTTTTAATGATGTTCAGTGCACACTATATCTCGTGCACACTAAGGTCTATTCTTCACCGGTATACCGACACCTTGATATTGCCAGTGGATGAATTAGGGGGTTAATGGACGAAACAATCAGACAGCACAATAGGGCGGCCAGTGCTTTCAACTCCTTCCACAAATTAAACGGTTTAGGACAGTCTTGTGGGCGCACGTAACATGCTTGTCCGGAAAGAGTTAGAGATGGAGTAAAATACGGGCGAGGCTTCAGACTGGGTATGGCAGTCGCGGTACCGTCATTACGATGTCGTACTTGGTTTTGTGGACAGCTCCGTACATGAGCATCTTGGGTCAGTCATTTAGGGACGTCTTGTAGTTGAGTTTTGCCAAGGAATCATGGACCAAGGATATTCTTGGGTCCATCGGGGACGCACGGTGGCCTCTTGCTGCCATTTAAACGAGGTAGTAAGACAGCTATGTCCACACCGAGGACTCAAAATTGGAAAGTGGCAGAAAGGTCTGCTAAAAGCACTATGGTATGAGTAAGACTGTGGTCCGAAATAACAGGCCACCAAAAGTGGTCACAATTCCTAACTACTTCACCGAGGCGGCACTGCTTGATGTAAAAAACTGTAGTCAATGTTCAGATACAGGTAATATGTATGCAGTCGAGGCGAACGGGCGAGGGCGTAGGTGACTGTCAGAGACGTGCATAGGCTAGATTGTGCGCGACTGAGGTAGCTCGGAGCTTGTAGGACATGAGATCAGAGAAAAACGTGAGATGTCTTGTGGTCTTGCGCGTTTGTACGATGAAGAAATCTCAGAATGGCGCTGTTACAGCCTGGAGAAAAGAGTGGAGGCTTTGCAAAATGAGTTGCCCCTGAGGCATCATGTCGCATGTATCTAATGGGCTTCTGTTAACATTTTTTGCTTTGTATTTAATGAATTTTTCGATTCACGGGGGGATTGCTCAATATGTATGCTACAGCCGGGGCAAGCTAAGACTGGGAGCACAGGCGTCTTCCGTTTTAGTTTTTCCTTCCTCCATTACAGAAAGCGGAGTACGAGGCTCAGCATACGGTAGGAATATCTTTGGGAAAGGAGATGCAGTTCAAGTGAGAGTCGAGATGGGACCTCATAATCAGCGTCGCACACGGACACGGGCTCTGAAGTCACAATAAGTCGTCGGGTGAGTCACAACGGTTGTCGTTTTCATGGTGACCGGCAGTGGATGCCCCTTGTTGCCATCATTATATTTGCGCTTTATGACGGATTCCACCTATGAATCATCACACTCCTGACAGAAATGATATAGTTGTTTTGGTAATTTGCCTGCTGTTATTTCGTGACGCTGCATTATCCACAGGGTGGTTATGCATATCTTGGAACCAAGATCATTCATGAAGATGGCCCTCCTATCAGCATTGCACAATTCATACAGTTGTCTTGCACTGTGATACTTAATGGAAAGAGACCTTTATGGGAAAATGTGTTGTGCTCAAGTTCGCTGAACAAACTCATTTCACTTGTCACCTCTGAGGAAATCTAACCAATTTTCCCGAATGCAGTTCAAATAGGATATTTTGTAGATGCTATCTCATTCTTAAAGTACATCGAAAACATCGAAATATGCTAAAGTGCGATTTTGTGTTTTATCTCTGGTAAACGGGGTTCCTTGGCCGCACAATGCTCTTAGCTGCACAACCTTCGCGATTGGAGTAAAACTATTTGGGCGAAAATGTTCGAACCAAAAACCACCTTAATCTACAAACATATTTTCGCAGCTCAACAAATTTCGCTGTCCGCTGAGGCAATCATACCTCTGCCGGAAAAATTCTGGTGGAATACTTTCCTAGCACCACTAGGACCCCGGGATGCCTAGATAATGCTCAGAAGTTTGGACTGGTATTCTGATTTCAACTGCCTGTTTGTGTTAGTCCACCAAGGACACGTCGTGGCTTTCGAAAATTCACTTCCATTGTGCGAATACTGGGTCCCATGTAAACCGCGGAAAACTGCAAATCGGTGATAACACATGACCTTGAAATTTGGCTCACTTAAACAAAATGCAATGAGCAACATATCCCTGAAAAATGCAAGCGAATTACACTAACTTCCCATAAAAGTCACAACTTCAACCCCCTTGGTTTCGACGAAAATAATCTGTGCTGCTAGTGAGCGGTCCCTAGCAATTGTTTTCAGTTCTAGTTCAAATTGTAGCACTGCTGCTCTACCAGGTTCGCTGTGTTGGTTCCTCATTTGCCGCAATTTGCGGTCTCCTTATCAGGAATCAGGCAGGATCTCTTAGTTTTACCTTAACTTCTTGGTGTTGTTGTCCGATACTTACGAATCCTAGTGGTTTGATCTTGCTCGCTCCAGCCTGGTATGTCCCGTAAAAGGAAGGGAAAGTCCTAATAATCGTGTTTCAATGTCATCGTCATCTACCGAATTCAGATCTTGCCAGGTTAGACGTGACCGCAACCGCGTCAAAAGATGCTCACTACTTGTGTGACTGTCCCGCATTATTGGGGGTAATGGGTACCCAGAAATCCCACCACTCATGCTTTTATTCCGTGTGTACCATTATGATCATGCCTGACGGTATGCCATCCACCTGCTTGGAGTAAGCGTTATTGTGTTCACAAACTGTGCCGCGGATCGGATTTCTTTTGAAACGTGACGCGTGACAAAGCTAACAACCACCCGAAAACGCACGCCCAATTTCCCATTGAATGCTCCTATAGCATTACAGTACTCGGTCTGTCAAGTATATCTGTCCACATGTTCATTTCATGAGGCTGAAGCGTGTTAAGCTATTTAAAACAAGCGTCCGATTCTCACACGGCTTACTGTATCCTCGTGTTATGCCTCACCAACGATAGCCAAATATCTTTACAGCTCTGTTGTTTGCCTTTGTGGTATCCCCTGCATGCACAGAAAGTCCACCACAATTGCCGATATTCAAGCAGAAGTGGGTTCCGGCTGCTCATTTCCCAGGTACATTCCCCGTTTTAAAAGCCCGCCAGAGATTTGGACTCAATCAACCTGGCTTGTTTAACATCCTTGCCTGGGTTATAATGAATGCAAAAGTAGCTGCCCATCCCTACTCAAACATTGGTCCGATACGAGGAGCAAGATGGTACAGGATGCATCTTGAACAGTTCCACTTTTTAAACGTCCTTTATTTTTCTTGAACAGAGAGCAGCTCTTGAATCTGTCGATCGTCAAGAACCCTGACGGGTTGCTTCTTCTAAATCCCTATCCCTCATGTGGGTACGGTATACGTACTCCTGCGGGGCATAAGATTATACAGCAAGCCTTCGTCTGAGTTCATCGCATCCAGCGGTGTAAGAAAAGACTACTGTCTGTCATAGCCATTTTCGACTCTGTTATTGATGTGATGCTTGAAAATGACGTGAGGTCACCTTATCTGTCGAGAGCAGATTATCCACCACGGTGGTGCGATACATACCGCTTTATGGGTAGCGGATGTCTAGCGGATGGATAGTCTCTACCTGCAAAGGATGAACAACGTTTGCTAGCGTCTTCGAAGCAGTGGGCGGGTCTTGTAGGAGCCGGGATTTGTCACATGATTTTAGGCAAAAGAGCTCTTTTGCGAGAGATGAATCACTCACGTTTCATAGGTCACGCCGATTGAGACATATACTCGGAGTGTTAGAAGATCAGTGTCAAGTGAATTCGACTGAGAAGTGGATAATACGGGATCTGGGAACGGGTGGAAAATCAGTGGCTAGTGAGCACATTTGGGTCGACAACTACCATCTTTCGAGATGAGGAACCGGGGCTCAACTCATGGTTAGTGACACTAGGACACAGATCACTTATGCATCCGGTAGCCCCCGTGTATCATAGCTATCGCCCTCAATGTGTGGCCCGGTTTCCAGAACAAACTGTTCAATCCATCTCCTCCAATCGATCGCAGCATCTCCAAGGCATTGTCGTTTTCTGGCTACCACACCTACGGTATCTGGAACCAACGTGCCTCTGGTGTATGATTTTACCTAAAAAATGAACAGAACTGACACAACGTCCGTCTAACCTTGAGGCATTAGGTGCCTCAAATCTAGGGTACCACATAAACAGTCAAACGATGAACCACAATGGTGAGCTATGAGTACCTCATAACCCAGGATATACCAGATTGTGTCGAAAAACTTCTGTGTGGTGGGCTAAAGCTGTCAGAGCTGCGAGCTCACCTTTACAAGCTGCGACTGACGTCTTTCAGACGGTCGGTAATTGCACTCCGAAGGCAGGACAACCAAGAATGAGAGCCCAGCTTACATTAGAAGTGCATGTAGTAAGTGGTGAGTTGAAGACAACTTGGTGACTGATGTGGATGTACGTCCAGGTTGTGAAAGGGGGTCGTACGATTGTCACTTATCGGATTCAAACGTACGTACCAGCATCCAACCGGACAGTAGGATGGAGTGTGTAACGACTGTGGATGGACATTGTTTCTAATACAAATTTATGAATGTGAAGTGAAGGGTACGTGACTTCAGTCGGTTTTACGCACATGAATTGTTATAAAATCTTAATCAAGAAGAGTCATATCCTGCTTTGTATCAGCGTCAGCCCCATGGAAGGAAAGACAGAATAACGTGATCTGTTGTGTTTTTGCAAAACGAGTACGGATGCATTGCTCTATAGTAAAACGTAGCAACAGCCAACTTCAGCACACATTGAGATTTGCATGTTTGGAGACCATGGCAGCCATAAGACTGTAGCGGATAACAGCTTGCCTAGCGGAGAATATTGGGACTCGTTGCGATGGTCTTGAACGTAAAAATTTGCCTGGATTTTCCAGTCTCACCACCCACAAAATGCTGCATTAAAAACATTGTCCATGGTTTTAAACATCACGTTTTTAAGCAGTAGCCTTTAGTTGTCAGTTGCAGGAGAAACAGTCATTCGCTAAGTCAGTAACACTAAGATCGAGAAAGATAGCAGTGGGTAACCGACAGATGGATGGCACGTTATCCCATTCTGTGTGGAGAAGTAGCACTTTTGGTGTTCTTTCGGAAACCCAGATCACTCTAAATTGTCACCATTATGATGAACGTTGTTTGCACAGATTTGAAGGCGGGCATGTAAACCTTCCCTTTGGTATTTCGTAGTTGTCATTCGGATAGTCGCTGAGTTCCTTGGTAGCGTTCATGCGTGAATGTTTTATGCTATTTGTGCAGCAACCTGGGCGAATATCCGAAGCAACTAAAACTTCATTGTTTCACAGTAAGGTTGCTCCGTGAATATAACAGTTAAGCGAGATGATATTTTGCGCCGAGTACTTGATGTATGATTAATAGTTCTAGGTGCTTCTGTGGTTCATGTAGACTCTCGTTTGAACGGTCGTCCTTCAGTCCTGGTGAGTCCACATCGAGAGGATAATACGTTCTTCTCGCGTGTCAGATGTCCGCAGTTCGAACTCCGGTACGACCAGGGGTATGCACTGATGATGAGCTCTTTTGAAAGAGAAAAGCGAGTCCAACTTCTATCCCTTTGGTGTGGACTCACCAGATGAGTAGTTTGTTGTGGACCACACGTATTTATCTCATTCGGTCAGTACCGAATGCGACTTCAAAAGCACCAAAGTATGAGTAATATCGTGCTGCACTTTGATAGTGACGACCTGGTGAAACGAATTCCAAAAGCACCTGATGATGCGTTGGAGCGAGAACTCTTTTGAGATGGTGGGGAGGATTGTCATTAAAAAGATAGCAAGTGGGTTAAGTATTGTCTACTTACGCTATTTCAGTAGCTGAACAAGTAAATAGGTTTGAATATACACTTTTCAACGCGATGTCAATTATTCTTGCCTTATTAATAGTTCAGGATCACAACTAGCGTTTTGATATGGAAAGCTTTGTCGTATCGATATGGCCCGAGGTTATTTTTTGGCTACTGGAAGTTTTCAAGTGGTGAGGACCAAGTAGCATGCCTATATGCGTTCACCGGCTGCGGAAACATCCTGCTTTCTATCGCTGGGTACTTGTGTTTGAATTGTGTTGGTTAGTCGACTCCACAAAGCTCATCGTTTTTTCGTGTTCATAGATTTACAAGGGAACCCGTCAGAAAACTTACAAGCATTTCCTCAGTGGGTGGACCAAGCACTTTCGGAGTGACAACAGCAAAAAGCAGGCTTGACCTTCAAAAGAAGGTCATAACTCAATGAGCTGAGTCAGGTTCAGAACAATCAACAAGACTGAGGTGCACTGAAAACCTCTTGAGGTAGGCATACATGCACACAGGTGTCACAAATATACGTAAGAGTTTCTCACTGGAGGTCAACAGTTGTAAGGCGAATGCTCCCACAATGAATGCAGGTGAAAGAAATAAACTATTTCAGCCACGCTTACTAGTTCGACGTGATGGGGATACAAACAGAGACGTAAAACTCGACAAACTTCCTCTGTATGAAATACGCACGACACAGGCCGTGTAGCGGATTTTGATTTATTCCAGTCCACCGACAATGGCTTAATCAGGAAATGTACTGCCTACTCTCACAGTGACTGAGTTTGTATGGTATCGTCCAAGTATATTTCAGCCTCTGAAATCTCAGCGAAGCACGAAGGCGCTCAGTGGGTCACTCACCAGTGTGTTCCTACTACAGGTTACACGAAGCTGGACGCGTATTGGTCCCACTATCCAAATAACTCTAATCTCTGTCGACTTCCCATACCACTGGATTAGGCTTCTACTGGTTCGAGCATGTATCTCCAGAAGCACTCACAAGGATCTATATTGGAAAATATGAATTCAAAAATGCTGTGGCGTGTCTGAGAAAACTGAGCTTAACCCAATGTAAACAGCACGACACCCCGGACACAACTCGTGCTACAAAGTCACCATCCTATTCTCCCGGATGCGACTGCACCATCAAAACTCTTAGTGCTCCAAGCACGCAGAGTATAACATATCTAAGAAATTGAGAAAGAACAGCCTTTTCGTCTTCTTCAGCCTCTTGAACTCACCTACCCCGAACCCCCAACCTCACTGATGACACTGCAAGTGCTCTCTAGGATTGCTTTTTGGGACGTTCCAGAGCACCGATACCCCAGTTATCCGTCTCTCATCTAGATTCTTGAAGGTCACTGCCGAGGGTTACCTCAACTTTAAGTCCAGTACCACCCAGGTATCGTTTTTAAGGCCTCGTATTGTTGCACTGTTGCAGTAATTAGTAATTAATAGCAATTTATCATGTCCGCTATACGAAGATACCCAAACGGTGACACTTGTTACTGTATTTCCCGAATGTTGCCTCATTTTAGCTGTGACTGTTTCAATGTCTCTTCTGAGTGACATTATCATAATGATTACACTCCACGTTGCGTCCGGATTGGTCTCATTAACTGGTTCCGAAACAGTTGGTTGTTATTCCGTTCACCGAGCTTGACAATTTGCTTGCAGACATTTCGTCACAAGTAACACCAAGTAACACCCTCCATCTATAGAATTGTCGTTCCTCCAAACTTCCCAAATTAACCCTATCGACCCAAGTTTTATTCACCTGAACTCCTTCAAACAAAATGTTCACGTACTGGCTATCCATGAGCCGGAGTCGCGATGATGTTACCGTGACTGTCATACGCAATCTGATCTCCCGTTCGAAATTTGTCGATGAACTCCTATCCCCGATACCGTTTCTCGTGAAAGTGCCTTAACTGTGCACATGAACGTAGAACCTACAGTTCCTGATGCGAGTACTGTCCTAACTCACCCAACTTATGTTGCAATCCCTAACGTACATTCAACTTTTTCTGTCCACTAATTCATTTGCGCTTATCTTGACGACCAGCTGGTTTCTCGCAACACAAGTATTTTGTTCAGTCCCAATAACTCTGACAACCGAATCTCCACATGCCTCAGAATCAGTCAGTTTGCCTGCTTTCGAACAATGACTATTTTCATATAAGTGTTTTGTTTTCAGGCGTCTGTAACTGGCGTTTGAAAAGCCATTCGTGATGATTCACTACCTAATGCTAGCCAACATTTGGGAGTGAACGTTATTTATTTATGTAAATGCAAGCCACTAGACGGTTTCGTCGCGATTGCTGTCTCCCCATCTTTGTTTCGCACAATGCATCAAACCCTACGGGAACCTATTCAACAGTCTTTGATCACGCACCTATTAAGATATATCCCCTTGTCAAAACCATTTGGCCGTCGGCTTTCCATTGTCTAGCTCTCTGTTTATGTAAGGACTATATCCATATTCAGTTTCCTACGTTCGTCCTATCCCCTTCCAGGCCTGTTGTTATTAAATTTATAAGCTGAACCAGCTGCTGTATTGTAGGCCTGTCAGCACACCTTTTCCAACCAGTTAGATACTTTTAAAGTTCTACTAGCATTCTGGGCTATTTGGGAACAGAGGTACGTTAGTGCTGTCATACACAGTCTGATGACAAAGTCTCAACTTTCACAGTGCGCTTTTTCTCCCTTGCCGTCTCCTATTCTTGGCTCACACGGATGAAAACCACTACCGACGCGAACACTACCTAATTCGCTGAATCCACCCTTCGTTGGTAAACTACCGCGCTCTCCCAGCCCCTCGTGTTCGCAAATTCTCTTTCTCCATGATGTCCACCCGGTTTCGAGCAGTCTTGTTACGAACTCTGGCAGATAACTGTTTACCACAAAATCGTTGATTCCACTTGTGCTAATTAAATACTATATTGCTGATGTAAAGGTTTCTATTTCTTCCTACTTTTAACATTTCACGCTTCTACTTTTCACACCTCAGCTGCGAAATGTACGACTCCAAATCATTCTATCGAGCTAACATTCCGTTCGCCATTATCTATGTGCAGACATTGACACTGCACTGTGCCGCTTGCGCACTTGTTGACGCCAACTGACAACAATTGAGATTTGTTGTATAATTCTGTTCACTTGTGTGTAAGTTGTACCATGGGCTTTTGAACCCAATTTTTCCTCCTGATATTTGGGATTGTCAAGCCTACTCGTGACTGCAACGACCTGATCATAAAAAAACCGACGTCTCTGAAGAATTTGGTAATAAGCTCACTATTACCAATAGACATAAACATTTAGCAATTCGTAGCGTGGCTATTCGATTTAGTGATGTCTTCATGACGTCGGAGTTCAACACTACCGCCAGAACAAAGGTTTGATTTGTCTGCTGACTGAATCCGGAGCTCTACGCATCAGTTAAACAGTTAGAATATTGTAATATTATTACGCTGAAAACAGACTTCACAGTCATTTCTGTAATTAGAAAGAAACCAGTATCTTGAGAGTGGAAGCGCCGGAAGTAGCGTTGATGGCGATGCACTTGTGCGTACGCGTCTCACCAAGGCAGAAATTATCCTCCGTATGGGGGACGCAACACATGATAGCCACTGTTTCTTGCCGATAAATGGTAGGGAGACCAACAAACCAACCAAGACTGTCGTACTACCAGACCGCGCACTTGGTTCTTTGCTGAACTGCAGCACGTCTCAAAATTCCTAGAAAAAATGTATTTGGAAGGGACCACACCCTAAAAAGAAGGCTTTTAGTAGGTATAGTAAAACTGTCACCAAAGGAACGTTGACGCTCAGAAAGCACCGCCGACCTTTAAAGAACATGAGCTGTTGCAAAGGTGTAATCAATGGGGTAACTTTCCGTATTGTTTGCAAAACCTTGCAGATGCCTTTGATCGGTATTACCTGTGATCACGTTTACTGATTTATGGAAATTCACATTTGTTGAGGCTGATGTGATGAGAAAAAGGCTACTGTTATTCACGCGCTGCGAGGGAATGTAGGCTCAGATTTTCTTGTGCTTAATGGACAACAAATTATCAGCGAAATATCCTTAACATCCCCCGCGTCTCACTAATTTCGGCGCAGCACCCGGCAGTTTAGACACAGGTTACTCTTAGTCACAACTTACACTACTGCGTTCACCGTGGCGCCTGAATAACACCTTACGAGACAACTTATGCCACAAAGTCACGAGTCTTTGAATCGTGTGATGAATACTAAGTCGCCCACAAGGAGTCCCTCCATGACAACCAGTTTGAAGAACGCTTCTCAAGTTATGCCCGTCTAATGTACTCCAAGGCGATCTCAGCGACTCTAATTATGAGCGTCCGTTCAGCAAAGATGGTGCTAGATGTGCTATGGGCATGAAAACATCTACAAACACTGATTAGGGTATAAAGTTTCTATCAAGATCGGTCCATTTTGAACTTATCAGATTTTTAAGCACTCTGACATTTTATTCCAATAAGACCAGTTTTCCAATCCGAAGTGCTTATTGGTTTTGGAAGATTGCTCATCCAAATAATCGACGCACATCAAAAAGTGTACAGAGCACAAACTTATATATTGCAGAAGTTTATCCTATTGACGAAGTCATGTTTTCCTGGATGCCTCTTTCATCATATAACGGGGGAAAGTACTCCAGTTCCTATTGTACTAAGTCGCGAAATCTCCATTTCGTTTCCCAACACCGTTAGTATCGCTGACATTTGTGTTAATTCTTCAGAGGAAATCAGGGACCTGTGTTCCTTGTTCTCACTGGCGTTGAACTTCAATGCTAATTTCTCCTTCAAGTTATCCCAAGAACAAAGGCTGTGCTTTCTAATGCTACTGTCTTCCCATCTTGAAGAGGCTGTGTTTGCACACTTTGCACGCTGTTTGCGACAGATCGTGGAGTTCTGCTCAGCTTCAACTTTGTCACAAAAACCTACCTTCTGGCTATCGAGGACGTTCAACGCTAGTTTGTCTGAAGTTTATCCGCGCAATTTGACCTTCTTTCCCGTGTTCCTAGCCATTGCCATCTAGGCGCCTATAGTTTCGCATCCTCATTCTGCATTGTTTGTGCACTGACATACCAGCCTCATACCACCTCATACCAGCCAAAACCACTTAAGTTCACCTGTAATAGTGAATTTCGACCCTCTTTTCACCTCACCTGGCTACCCACCGTGTACCAACCTGCGCTGCTACTTCCCCCTGATCTGTTGATCCTGTGTACAGACTGGTCTCCTGAGGCAAGCCAATTTGACTCTAAGCCACTCCGCTTCGTCCAGCTATTCAAATTTTAACTTTGTTATGCTCAGATCCTTCCCGATCTTGTCTATGGAAGGAACTTTTCAGCCGTTTGACTTCACCTCTGCTTTCCTCATTTCTTTCTCCTCTTCTCATATTTGTTCAACCAATCATTCAACCATACAAGGCAACGCAGTTTGTCAACTTAGAGTACACGTATGCAACGCTGCAGCGAATGTCGGTTGCTTGCTTGTTTAGTTTGCTAAGGCTTCCTTACGGACCTGACTTCCTATTCGGTCAGAAAATTACTGGTTGCTCGAAATATTGGGAGCTTTAATCAGTTGGTCGTCTGAGAGTCGTCGTATTTGGCTAAGTCCAAACCCATGCGTATCACGTCCGGAATACACCTAGAGTAGAGCATCACCCGATATTGCCGACTTCCCCAATTATCTCTACCGCCAACATCCGTTTCTGTCTACCCGGTTCTCCCCGCTATTCATAGTCTCCACAGCTGATCTCTATTCTTCAGGATTCATCTTGGCCACCATACCGGTACAAGCTTTCGGTCTTTTACGCCTCTTACCCTCGAAGGCCTACTTGTGGGTTCTCAAAACAGCAATTTTTTTATAAAGCATGAAGAATTTTGGTATCTTATGTTGTAAAGGTGGTCGATTTTTGTTCGCTGAGCTACACAGTTTGGCTGCAAATGTTTCGCCACCAACCGAGACGACATCGGCAATGCAAAGCAAGCTGGTGGTGTGTAGTTATATACAAATTTTGTGCCTGTTGAGACAAACAACAGGTTGAATTTTACAGATGGGTGTTCCCCTTTATGCCTTCGAACACAATGCTACGAATGGACGATGTGGCCACGCAAAAGTTTCGTGAAAATAAACTTTATTCAAGTGTGCTCTGCTGCACCACCAACCGGGTATTTGGTCGTGCAGCAGGTACTTTACTGACAGAATACACCTTGCACCATCAATTGCGGTGGACTGGCCATGTGTTATGCATGCCGACACACCGTCTACAGAGACAAGTGCTGTTCTCTGTGCATTCTTAAGAATGGAGCAAACAGCTAGGTGGGCAACGTATGAGTTGGCAGAAGGTGTTAATAGATAATGCAGAGTTTAGGTGTTGTCGGTGCGGTCCACCTCCCAGGATGAGGTCTCCGTGGTCTCTTCTGCGCTTGGCTAGAGACGCTGCGAGAAACGGTGACCAGTCGGTGTTAGTCGTGTTCGTGTATTCAGTTTCTTTCCAGATTGTCTGTCTGAGCGCTTGGAGGTGTAGGTACCTCGAAATTCTTGCGACACACCAGCTCCAGCTCCAGCTCCCCTCCCTCACTCACTCTTTTCTCTCCTTTTCACTCTGAGGCCTTAAATATAATTAGATAGACTTTGTGGTTGTACGGCAGCGAAGCATCATTGTCAACACTGATGTTGCTGTTGAGAATGACGATGATAATAATGATGATGGTGTATTCTGAACAGCACCACCGAACTGTTCTCTTTTCAAACAGAGTTAGTCTGCTGCGCTAATTTTTGGTTCCTAGATATTCAGTCTCGTCTTTATCTTCCAATTTTTGGTGTGAAAAACTAGCGTAAGTAGATGGACTTCCGAACCGCGATATTGTGTTATTACTAACGCGCTGACCTCTAAAATGACAATCCGTATTCTAACACACCTTCGTTGGATCGATGTTTGCTCTCTCTCTCTCTCTGGATACGCTGTCTGACCACGTGCATCATGAGCTATCTTTGATCCCATATCTCCCCATCTACTAAGCCCCATCCCTATCAGCTGAAACCTCTTCATATGACGACCACATCAAATCCCATGTCAGACTTTAGCATGCTCTGCCTGCTACTCTGCTACATTTCTGCATCCCAATGATGTGGGCCCACCCATCTCTTTCCTCTGTCTCGCCACTTAACGCTGACAACTGATTTGTTCATATGCCATACATGTTTCGCAGTCACTTTTTTCCTCACCATAGTACCTAGGCTTCCTCCTCAGAATTCAGTGTTTTTGCCATGCGACATTTTTATCTGTCCAGGATCACTTTGGCCCTGGTAACAGTTTCGGCGTTTTAGGTTTGCGTAGCCACGTTCAGGATACACATGAATCCTAAACTTTGTGTTCAGATTTTCTGTTCAACCCGGTGACACGTGGCCCACTACGAATGTCGCACGCTTAACTGACGCACCGCCGATGTACCATAAAACTGACAGAGCTCCTTACTAAAGTGACGCAGATCATCAATCGGAGCAACTCAAAGTATACCCGGCGAATCAATTTGAGAGACACGACAAGAGCTGTTCTTTTGAACCCAGTTATAGTGAAGATTTCAAACTGAATTAGACGACTACTATCCATTCGGAAAATATGGTGAGTCGGACTTCAAAAACCAAATTAAATGACTAGAGCGCTGCTAAACATGCAGAGCTGCGTAGTACTTTCTTCTGACATACGTGACAAAATACACCGGGGAATAGAATGCTTTTTGCGGCTGTTTTTTGGCGCATGAACTTAGTGGCTTCTACGGTAGAATTTCTCTGCAACCATCTTCAACGATCATGTGAGCCGAGCCAGCCACAAAAAAAACACCCGCTTCATGCACTTCACGCCAAGCATTGCTGTCCAGATTCACAGTATTTTCACCACTCAATTCCCATTTTCTTATTTCTCACAGGAGGGGCCACCACGAGATTTTGGAATAATAAACCTTTTCTATCCAATAACAGCAAAAATGCAGGATGGCCATATTTGTGAATGCTTTCTTCCTGACGATTTTATGAACTGACTTGGAAAGAGAACCTGTCAAATTCGACGACCAAGGGTGGAGGAGTCTAAGCAACTTTAATCCAACCGCACATTGGAAAATGGAACCAGTGAAATTAGCAAAATCTTCTAGGCGAAGTAATATAGGTAGCGTATTGTTTATTTGAAAAAAACTTTAATGTGGCCTGTGATGCAGTCTGTATACATTGTTTGACGTGGACCTACTAAGGGTTTCGGGTAAACACTACTGGGAATGGGCTGAACACTATGTATTTCGATTGAGATTCGGGATCTCTGATGAATGGCGTGACTTAGCACTATTTTTTGCTGTTCAACAATCGATTGGTGGTTGAATATTAGCGTTAATTTCCACGTTATCACCAGGCACATAGTGCAGAAACATTTCCGTTTAATTATCATCATGAACGCATGGTTAACTGGTGCACAGCGTGAATGTGTTTGAAAAATATTGAGTGGCCTGACCTTGAGTATACTGACACACGTGATCTAGATCAACGTGATTGATTTGCCTGGGTCATCTGAGGTAAAGAATGTGAATCATGCAAACGCATGGATGAAAGCCCCTTGAAGTTAAATTGTCGACGCTCGCTACATATCAGCATTCCTAGCCCTGAAGGTTTAGTTGGAGAAACGTATGAACAAATCTGTTTGGGTTCTCGCATTCATTCAGACCAAATGATGGGCGAAGGCTTGCCTCTGTTTTACCGTGTGGGTTTTCTGCCTACAATAACAACGGAGACAATCAGACCATTTGTCTATTCGTACACGACCTGGGCTTGCAGACACCAGGGTTTGGTATTGAAACTGGATATTCGGAATAGTACGGAAGGAAAAAAGACATCCAAATACATCAAACGCAAGCCACCGTTGAAGCACTAACATCCCTGTTTAGTAATTTCTATATTTATTTATTTTTTCGTTCAGTATTAAGTTGATCTTCTGAGAGATCAGCACATTCAAATTTACCTATTGGCATCGTGGTGTAAATTACCTTATTTCATTTTTGGTTGCACAGTAATTTTATTATATGCTTCTGTTCGTATGTGTTCTTGGTATACTTCGCACTCACTGGGTGGTTTATTCATCTATGTATATTTTGAAGAGTGAATTAGACTGAGTGAAGTTCGCTGAACATTGTAAGGATGGAACCTGTCGAGTGCAAGGCATTCTTCAAGGGATTTGTTGTCCATGTAGTGGGAAACGGATTCACACACATATATCAAGCGGCTGTCTGGAATCTCCGTCTGTTTGGCTATAGGCCATAGATTCCTTTACTAGATCGGTTACCACAGAGTAGTTTCGTTCGGCCTTCAGTAGGCACAGAGGCATGAGTTTGGATTCACTATTACGTCGGTTTGGGAAGGCTGACCACGATTGCAACGATAGTGAATGTGTGTGAGAGATGCCTTTAAGAAGTACTGGTCAGCAGTGAGAGGAATTCCGCCTAGGATTCCTGTTTCACGATCAGTGGGTGCAAAATGGCATAATTCATATGAAGGAGTGGCGGGAATCAGCAAATTTCCTGGATCATTCCGGTCGGTGATCGTCGAAGTATATGAGGCCGCATACAGGTTAGTGTACGTTATTTTCCAAACTTCCTTCTTCTAACCTTTCCTGAATCTTTCTTGGTGAAATTGACGTTTTTGGCAAGCAGAGGAACAGCTTAACAAATTCATCATCATCATCATCATCATCATCATCATCATCATCATCATCATCATCATCATCATCATCATCATCATCATCATCAGCTGTAAGAAACCGTGTACTTGTCGTACAGTGGTTGTAGCTGCCACAGTTTCGTCCGCCGATGATTTGGGGAGGTGAGGTAGGTAGCTGCGCATTGGAGGCGCGAGCTGCGTAAATGCACCACTGTCAATGGGCTGTTAAGTCGGGGAATTGGGAAGGGGGCTATGCATTGAAGGCAATAGCTTGGATGCATGAGCGCCACTGAGGGCGCGATTGAGCCATGTCTGATAATGTCTCTAACCATTGTTGTGGCCCGTTTCGGGGTCCCCATCCAGGAAGGCGGCAGTGACCAGCGCAGCTGAGTTTGCTGGTATTGGCTTTTATACTTCGCTGTCAAGTCATTTTTTGACCGCCTCCGGCCGCCTGGCTCAACAAATTCACTAGAACAGCGTGGTTGAGACTTACACATTTGCCGGGTAAAGGATGCCGTTGCCCAAACTTTTTGACTAGAAATTGTCCTTTGTGGTGATGATATTTGAGACAATTTATTCAACCGGCATGAGTAGTAGTTGTGTGGAGACTGTCGCCACATTTTTCGGGACTAAATCGAAGCTAAAAACTAACATTGAGTTAACTTTTGCTTACTTCCAACAAAGATACAGAAATGCGGGCTGGCGCCAGTTTACAAATGTAACGACTGTGGAATCCGCTATCAATGAAGAGGTCTCCGCATTTTTTAGTTACGATGAGCCTTTTTATCCTACCGACTGGTCACGCACATATCCTGATGGACTGTTTAAAGGGAAGTTTAGACAAACCTAGTTTAGTTAATGAACAGCCGTTGTTTCCTTGGGCATAGAAATCATCAAACTAACCAGCTGAGAACCTTCGTCAGTAATGTTTTCAAAGATGAGAACCCAACTACGCGCAATGCTGCTGGGGAGACAGATGTCACTGGTTGGATTCGGACTCACGCTTTGTCTTTCTGGAGCAGCTACCCACCAGCTAGATCAGATGGACAGTAGCCCACGCGCCAGGTAGTCGGGAGTTAGTGGATTTGAATACTATCTGGCGATTCCTCTTATCGTTATTATTGCACCAGGGCTCCTACGAGACTACTCGAATCTCCGTCTGTCCTTTATCATTTCTGCATTCATTTGGTTTGGATTCAGTACAAGACAGCTCACTGTGATGTGAACCTTTTATACTCAATGTAACATTTTCAGCAACGACTACAACACTCATTTGTCCACGTCCTAGAATGCCGTAGCGAGCAAATCATAACAATTACCCCAGAACATAAGTAGGGACGCACAGTGGCCTACGGAAATTATGTTTGCGGGATGTGTACGAGGCACTTAAGGAGAAACTAATATGAGTTCAACCAGCACCTAGCTGATGGCTATAACAAGTGAATATTCGGCATTAATGTGAAGATCCCATTCGAGTTTTGGAAAAAAATGACTGAAGGCAGCCCTACAACACTCTGGACTGATTGCCGGGTTATTATCCAAATATCAAACAAATCGGCAGAGCGACAAGCGATCATGAAAGCGCCCGGTGGTTTTATAAAGTTAACTTAACAACCTGTTTTGTTGTTGTCTTTAGGTCAAGGGGGGACAGGAGACCCCGATACTTTGAGGGACAAGCTTTGATGTGCGCAGACAAGAAAGACGCAAATTCGTAGGCCAAACTTAATGTTGTAGCTGCTTGATGTCCGTAATCTCCTCAAAACACCCACCAGAATTGATTCAAAGTCTGGTGGAAGTCTGCCGCCATAAAGTGATGTGTGTATTTCACGTTTTCTGCCACTGATTGCCCGACCCGACAAGACCATTGATTGACCAAATTATCTGGCTATATTATAAACACAGCATCAAAGTTTTCGAACTCCACTTGCGCTTTTCACCATCACCATTAGCATCAACATCTTCAGCTGTAAAACCACTTACTTGCCGTACAGCGGTTATAGCTTCCACATTTTCGTTTGTCGATTACTTGGAGGTGTGAGGTAGATAGCTTGTGTTAAAAAATTTGTGTTAAATTGTGTTAAAAAAAATTTCCATTCTGTGCACGATAATGAGTCAAGACTCGGTTCGAACTCGCATGTTGGTCTCCCTGCAGAAGGAACCTACCCTAAGTTACGTAAGGACATATGTTGTCACTTCATGGAAGAAGTGACCAGGCCAACACACTCCCATGAAATCCTGTTGAATGGGACAGAATATGGGGGTCATTTATGCAGGCTGAAGCAAATTTCCCAGATCAGTTCAAAAACCTTGATCGCATGACGAATGATACGCCCTGGTGACTCTATAGAAGGCTATTTCCATATTGTGACTTGTTGCATCAGTTAGGATCGAATTCATGCCTAATCGTTGTTGTCATCTTAAAGGTTTAGTGGCCTGATTGTACACCTCCAAAATTGGGCACCAGTAATTGGGTTCATAATCCATTCTTTTGGGTTGCCCGATGACAGGTGAGTCATTTGACAGTTGAGCGCTAGTATTTTCTACTATTGCTGTCAATAATGATGAGGTGAAAACTCTGGAGTTTCACTCAGTAGGATGGAGAAGTATATTATAGCGGTTTAAATTCCTGATACCAGATGACAAGGGAAAGACAGCGCAACTCGAATGCAGGTAGAAAATTATTCCGAAGAAGCTCACAGATGCCCAAGGGTGAGGGTACCGCAGTAGTGAATACGAACCTTAAGTAAGAGTACTGTACACAGCTGGATTAAATCTACTCATTAAAAAACCTTTTCTAGAACACGATGTTTCTCAGCCAAGGGTCACTTCGTTCTATAGCTTAATATGTTTCCTGTTGGAGGGAAGCTGATTTCTTGAGTGTAATTGCTTAATTTGTAAGTTCCACGCTGGGTTGTATCTCAATCGTGGCAAACAATGGTAACCGAAAAGATATTTTACAACCCCTAGACTAACTCTACCGAAATGCACAACAAAAACAAACAGAGTAAACACAAAAGGGTCGTATAAACGAAAGGATATTGGTCATTTTTTCAACCTCATCACTGGCCTGGTTTTATCGGCTGTCTGAATAGAGTTCAGCAAATCCAGA
The DNA here is from genome assembly GCA_003604175.2 of Clonorchis sinensis. Taxonomy (NCBI): domain Eukaryota; kingdom Metazoa; phylum Platyhelminthes; class Trematoda; order Opisthorchiida; family Opisthorchiidae; genus Clonorchis; species Clonorchis sinensis. Next base: position 31,984,823 of record CM030369.1, on the reverse strand, counting down.
GCGATTTTCTAGATTCCGCTTATTTCACCCTCTGTTTAAAATGAAGTGGCCAATGTAACTTACGAGAGTAGCTGGTCAAACGAGCCAGGATAGTAGCAGCTCGACCTAGTAAATGAGGCCTCAGCCCAAAATACTTTAGGTTTTCTACTCTTTCAGCCCTATTTGTACATTGTACTGGACAGAGGAACCTATTAAACCATCCGAGGACACATCGTAAAAGAAATGTCATGCCGGGAGACATCTCAAAGATCTTGAAGGACGTTCACCTGAATACAGACTGTAAATTAACCCAGAGACATACAGAGTAAAACAGCCGGTCAAATTTATTCAGACTGTCCCATTCCTCCGGTCTTGCTAACCCAGTCACTAGCAGTACGTTGCGACTCCTTTCGTAGCAGCCTAAATGGTGGTTTCGTTTCGGAATAGCTTGTTTACTTTCTATATGGGCAATGGCAGTGAAGACTTAGCTCTTTAGAATTTATTGGACCTGTTCTCTCAACTATCAGTTTAGTGGTTGTCGAGACGTGCTTGCCACGACAACCCGAAATATGCTGCGCTTGGTTGGATTTCACCTGGCGTTGCTCTGCAATATTGCAAGGAATGAAGGTGAGATATCCCGTTACCCAGCTAAAAGGAAAACTTATCGGTTAGTTCCGGGTTTTTCAAATATGATTGACCGGCTGTAACCATTTGATAAGTATTGACTCTTTAATTGCTGGAAGCGCAGAGCTCAAGGTATGTGGCAGTATAGTGGACGAAATAAGCAGTGAACAGTTTAACGCAATTATGCGGAATCCCGACGTCGTCGACGGCATGTTATTCTGATCAGGCACTGTGAAAAATGTTCACCTAGGGATTGGCACAAACCGAATTCCCTACCACCGATCTACGTAAGATCGCAAATGTAGATGCAATACGATTTTTAAAGTAGAAAACTCTAGTCTTGTAGATGTAATCCATTTAAACGAAGTCTCCCGATTGGAAGGGACTGGTTCCGTGTAGTTACCGGAGGACTGTATCGCTCACCATAGGCACCTTTGGTCGCGTTCCAATGAAAACGTTATGGAAACACTCCTGGTTAGGACCTCATTTATCGACTATGCAGCGTTAAATTTCTAGTAGACATGTACTAAATTTTACGCTGGTTGCCGGAATTCATACCCACTGTATGCAGTTAGTAGCACAGCATTTCAATCTCCTAGCAGTTTTCACCACGCCTAGTTTGCAAGCGGAATTCCTTAATTCTATGTATTACTGACTCCGCGGTGGGTTGATTCTAAGTGTGCAACCGGGTTATTAGGATGGCAACACACCCAAAGTTTGGGTGCCACCATGTTCCAAGCTGTCATTCAAACGTGGTAATTTAACTACTTGGGTAAGTCACACACCCACAAGGCAAGAAACTTCGTATCTTCTGTCCCATTTGAGAAGTGTAATTTAGAGGAGCAATGCACCTAGCTCCAACGCCATAACGTGATAGATAAGCCTATTTGAAGTTTCTGTGATACTGCAACAGAGAACTATGTAGTAGGCAATCCCACACTGGCTAATGCGACGGCCAAAGGAGTCAGAGAAGGAGCTATTGGTCAAGTTCAAACATCGGCATATCGATTGACAGTCTGAAGAGAAATTGCAGCCGAAGTCTTCAAAATTTGTTTCGGGGAAGTCGAACGATTCAGATGATTACAGTTTGGTGTTGATATACCCACTGCTATGACAATACAATACGGCGTTTAGCTGTGATCTCGTAATCGTTTTTGATTGCTCGTCCCAAGCGCATATTTTATATCTATTCCACATTTAAGGCTGAAGTTGCATCTAACCACGAAGTAAACATAGTGCTTCATTTTATTGTAGCTCTCCTTCCTCCGTTCCAGTAACTGATCACAAATAGACGTAACTTAGTGGGAAGCTGAGTAACATTTCAGAGCTCCTCTTCAATAGGCTTGCCTCCGTGAATGGTTCAAGTCAAACTCTATCAGACTGGACATAAAAACATCTTACTGTTACTTGTTTAGATGATATTCCTGAATTAAAGTTCTAATAAGTTCTAAATCGACCTGTTATAAGTGCTTTTATTGAAGAAGTCTGTTGAAAATTCTTATATCTGTTAAAATAACTCGTTTTCCCCAATACGAATTCGATCTATGCTACGTAAAACTCTGTATGCTCCTGTCGTATAAAGATTCATTTTTGTCAATGTTTTCGTACAAAGCCAACAAAAGAAACAGTTTCTTCGCATTTCCAAGCCGAACATTTGTGGTTAAGACTAGATACTATCCTGAATAGAATGCACCACAGGGGTGGCAATGCTGTATTGCATTATCGACTGTCTTGCAAAAATGATCTCCAAGTGTCTTCATATGTAACTAGAGCCTGTGTAGTATACTACTTGCAGCACTTCATTTAATTCGATTTGTTTTGACAAACTGGGAAGCAAATGCCCTAAAAATTCACTCTTTCCTTTCCATCGATGAATTGCCCTGGACCTCGTTATTAACCGACATCCAACGGCCTTGGAACAGCTCATCTGGGCTTGACTTTGTCGTAACAGCTCTTAATCTAAACATTTTTGCGCAGGGCTTTGGAACTGATTACTCTGGAGACACGCTTGTGATAAACTGCAAAAAGAATCTGATGAAAACCTTGAGCGGTTCCGCGCAAGGTGCACAAGTTTGAAACTGGAACCTCCTGGGGGCCGAGCAGTTTTTAATTTCTGTTTGAGACATAAGGCTCACTCTACGTGTGGTTCGGCTGAGACATTCTACCGTCCAACGTTCCTGGTCAACGCAACAGATCACTGCTGATTATGTGTAGTTTGAGCGGAAGGAAGAGAATATTGTGACAAAGTTGAATTTATAAAAATTAAAAAAAATTAAAGAACGAACATACACGTGGTAATTGTGTGCATAAATATGATTTGGTTGTGAGTGTCCCTTTTTTGTACACCGAATGGAAGCGTTTGTAATGCGGTTTTAGTTCCCAGATAAAACCGCGTATTTTTTGAAGCCTTGAAGAAAATAGCTAGAAAATGTTATTTGATTCCGGTGTGAAAAAAACAACAGAAAAGAGAGCAGCAGATAAGACCGGTTGATTTTCTAGGCGATTGGATTCACGTGGATCCTATCCAGAAGTGGTCGCTCTTGCAAGTTCCCATTTATGAAAGTAGATAAAATGCCAAAAGTTACGGATTCAAAGATGGGTTTTGGAGTTGTCCTAATATAGTAGGGCTTATAGAACAGTTTCACACCAACATTATTGCCGTGGACGAGAACCAGTTACTAGAAGAGCCTCATTCTAAATATTTGGCTCTTCCGTGTTGTCAAATATTGAAGTCAACCACATTTAAACAGGCCGAAAAACAGTCATTGTAAGCATGCCCGGGATCAGGCTAGAGTTAAATAAAGCGAGAGGAACTATTTTTGTTGCATCAGCCTGTCAGAACAACGTTCTTGTTGGATAATTACATTATGGAATCGGGTATTCAGTTCCCACAAGACTAGACGGAGTCACGTGGCTTGTGGTAGACAGGGGACGTCTGTCAGGCAACCATGAGGTTTGTTTTTAAATGCCTACGCAGACTGTACAGACAGCTGAGAATGACAGTTGTCAGCGTACCGTTCGTCAAAAGGAATGTACCCATTCTCTGTGGCAGAGTTCCCAATCACTACAATCTTGGAACTGCTCATTCCTACACCTCTTCTATATATTTTTGGTTTCAGAGTCCCAAAATGTCCGCGCTGTATGTCAGTCGATCGTGGCGTTATGTCTCGGCACAATATTCATCCAACGCATTACGAATAGGCATGATACTGAACAAAGAACGATCATGTTTGCTGAGAATGAATCATAACTGTTGTGGCTGAATTCTTGGACCACTGAGGGCACGCTTTTAGACCAACTGTGTACTACTGATCTGTGTACTGAGTAACTTCGGAAATGTCCGCACAGCTTATCCAATAGGCGTTTTCAGTGGACGACTGATGACACTACTCAGGCCGGTAAGAAGGGAAGTTCCTGTTGGTTTAGGGTATTTTTTTGGTTTATTTTTTCACTATGGCTTGTTACGCAGTCTTCTGAGTCAAAGCAGAGGCCTGAGGATGTTGTGCCTCAGATCACCCGCACTAATTTTGAAAAATGTCCGCAGCACTCAACTCATACGTAGTGCAGACGTGTTCTCCAAAGTGACATCTGTGATAATTTTCCGAGCAAAATCGTCGGTGTGTCCGCCCATCACTAAATCGATCCATATTGTCAACTGTCACGATAAACTGAGAACACTTCAAACCTAATTTTACAACAACCGGATTTGAAAGAAAATCCAAAGGAAATATGCAACATGTTGGAATGTACGGTCTCAAGCATGAAAAGCTTTTCTGCTGATAAAGTGAGCTTGCCTTTGGATGAACGGTGTACAGCGAAAATTATTCCGTCGCCAGCATACTTCCTTGTGTAGAGCTACTTGTGACAATGGGCAGACTTGTTGGCGTTTACTGCTGAAGCATCTGAGTAACGGGAATGAAGGTATCCCGTTTTCCAATAACTCGGTCAGTAAACTCCAAAAGTTAGATGAAAGACTGAAGGCACAAGGCAGTCAGAAGCACCAAGTTGAAACAGGAATGATGAAGGTGAAAAGTTTGCTCATGGAGCCACAAATCTTCTCACAATATCAAATTAGCTGTGAAAACTCCCATAGATTGCATACGTACACATGAACTGCAGTAAATGAAGAGCTCTCGACATATCGTGACGGATGCGCTTTAAGGGGGAGGGAAGGGAATCCTCAAGTTTATTCTTTCAGAGAGGCCACTACTTCGGAATGGAGGTTTTAACTATCCCTGGAACACCATTCCCCATGAATGCACATTAGACCTTGTACAACTGCAGCGAAGATCCGTGATGATGGTTTGTTTCTTTGGAAGAAATACTCAGTGACCTTTAGTGATGCTGTTGCGTCTCTTGATGTATACCGCATAAAACAAAAGTAAATCACTTGAGGTCTGTGTGTTTCATGCCCATAGAACACGCTATGATTTTTAGCAAAATAAACTCATTTGCGTACCAATTCGGTTTTGACGGGAGACTCACCTGGAACCCTGTTGAATCTCTCATTCATGATGCTTTTAACATCGAGTTAAATAGCACCGAGTGATTGTGCCTACGATTATGTTCTTGCTTCTGACTCGTTTACAGTTTCTTCTTTGAATTTCCCAATCACATACCATCGGTCCCGAACAATGGACCCAGGCTGGTCACAGCCTGTCACGTGTTGCCGAATGATTCAAGGATTGGAAAACTCGTCAGACTCCTACGGCGTCCATGTTGTGAATCTAATCTAACGGGTACGTCAGCAGATCAACTAATACTGAGCGATCAGCAACTAGTTTACAGGCAGGTATCAAACGACGGATCTGGTTGTTCGCTGATATTGGTTACTACTTTTGACTACTGTTGGGTTGTGAACAGTTCCAACCGGTAGAGTAAAAACTAGACGACAATCGTCTTCATGTGATGAGAGCTTCAGGTATTCTACGAAGCAAAAGAGTAAGATAAAAGAAGATTTGTTAATTGATGCCTGTTAGAAAATACCTTAGCGGCCACTGAAAGTTTCGGCAATAGAAGGGCTATTGAGCGCTAAATTAATGCGTAGCATATCTTAATAATGTAGTAGTTTCCTCAAATTTATTGGCAAAATAGAAAGTCATGGGCCATCAACAAATCAAAAGGCTTGCAAAAGAGATTTAAACCCGAATCGTTCAAACTCTAGTCTACTAGGTTTTCCATTGGGCTATCCTGGCCTTTGAAACTGAAGACATCTTCAGTCAGTAGCGAAATCCAACGTTTCCTTTCACGAACCACGTTGGTCGCCTGGACCATGTGGGTGGAGAGAACAAAACTGAGCAAATATTTAAAGGTAGACCAAACAAATTTAAGTAGTTTTCAATTGGGATTTCGTCTTCTAAACGTAGCTAATCCATACTGAAACACCGACAAGCATTATCAAAGAGCTGGCGTCTTACAACTCATGGATGCGTCCTGTCTCAGCGAACGGCTGAATGGCTGTCACTTTGTAATGAAACCAGCAGAACAAAGTACATGACAGGTGCGAATGCGACTCTCTTCATCGACACGAACCATCGTGTCAACCCGGTCGAGTCGTTCAACGTGTATACCAAGTGTCACACAGTCGTTCACCCACCAGAACGTACTCTCAACGGTGGAATTGACCGCTATCCAACTACTTCAACCCTTTCTGTGTCTTCAGAAGTGTCACATGAAATCACTGATGGTGTCTTGGCCAACCAGTCACTGCTATCTAACCAGTTCCGACTAACTGATACAACTAAACCGGCATTTTGATGCGGATCATACTATTCATAAGGCTGTTGAAGACACTCCAACGACCCACGATCGGTTTCGCTCTTATCCAGCTGGGCACAATCCCTGAGTTTTCTTTGAACCCGGATGGGTGCGATTTACTCACTTGCAAACCATTTCGGTTTTAAAAAGGCTCAACTGAATTCTGTTGAACCCTTCGTCTATGATATTCCGCTTCAACTGGGTGCGTTGACAAAAGCTACCTCATGCATCAGTTGGTAGGATATTCGAGAACTCGCAGTATAGTTTCTTGATGAAACACCTTTGGACGGCTTTTAGCACCTCCATTTATCGTGTTTTGTTCTTATTTATATCCGTACCTGACAGTTGAGATTTGATCCAAGATGAAATAATTATAACCTCCCGCCCAATTTGCGTTTCTTCCATGAGTGTGTGCTTTCATTGTACAAAACTTTACGTTGCATCAAAATGAGGGAACTTTAGGAGCGCTTTTGCTGTGTTGCAATTCAGTCCATTACTGAAATGTGTCTACAACCCCGTAGCATCAATAACGTAGATTTAACCACTCATAACCTGACTTTACGTCTAATTGAAATCGTCCGTGTCTACCACTGAGATGTCTTTATATGGATACTCGACTTGCATACATTGCCTGGATGAAGTGAGCGAGATTTGAAGTTGGCCGAAAGATATGTTTCAAGTCATAATTATTATAAATCTTTCCATTTGTTCACAATATGGTTATCTTGGTATTCTTTCTTGGGTAACTAATGAAGCGTTCCGCGTGTCTGGAGTTCACTTGTAATGATTGATTAATTGTAGATAGTAGTGGAATTCCCAGCCTATTTCCTGTTCACGATGTGGGATTTCCAAACGAAATTTGAGTGCTTCCTGTGGTTAAAAGCTAAGCTGTTGCGGAACCTCTTTCGTTGCGGTCCAGTGGACTGCAACCCAGTCACATCAGTACTGTTTTATTTTAGTGCATTCCGGCGATAACGTATGACTGTGAATGCGCATGAAACTTTGTGTACAAGTTGAGAACATTCCGGGAGAAAACGTCCAACTATCATTTCGTACCTCTAATTCGGATAGATGCACGTCACAGGAAACAAATGTTTTTTAATCTGCTCAGACGTAGAGGGTAGAACATACAGATTACACATAGCGCTCTTTTCTGGGGAGGAGACCTACAAAAACACCATACACTTTCACACGTACAGGAGATTCTCTGTAGACAGGCTTTAACCTTTTTCACTAATGACAATTCCACATCACTGACTATGGGACTGAAGGTTACTTACTTAACTTTTAGGTTGTTTCTCGATCGGTTGTTTCTGTTTTTATGCTCCGTTTCTCTATCGATCTTGTTTGAGTAGTTTCACCAAAACAGAACAACTGTGAATCTCCACACGAAATGAATAACATGGCATGCTGTTGGTGCGGCAGGAACGTTGCGGTTCAGTGGACTCACGTAATTTGTGTTGCCGATTTTTGATACGCAAGCTGACCTGTTGCCTCTGTGCAAGTATACAAAGCACAGTACTTCAACTAGTTCATTGCTACTGCCGTCGCATAACACACGCGGAGGCAAGTGAACATGGTTATTTGACATTTTGCTCTTGTCTACGGACCACTGCTTTAAGTTAGTCGACTAGTGCTGTTTTTGAGGCTAAGCGTATAAGGGCTAATTAAAAAGGGGAGAACGCTGAAGTCGACGATACAGGGTTTCGAATAACATTAAATCAAAATTTATGAATGCCTTTAAGAATATCGAGGATTTTATCAACAGCTTAGCGCAGCTCAGTAAAGCTGTCTGTAAACCAGTAATGTGGCCTGGCAAAACTAGTAAGGATACGGATGCATTTTCCAGTGTTCGGTACTGAGTGATGCACATCACTAGTGGTGGAGTTGTTGGCACACCCATCAAGGATGTTATGGTTTATTCAGACGACAGCGGTCGTAATTGGAGTATTTCCAGTGGCCACAACAATGCACATTGTCAGCACCATTCGCACCATTTGCGGTTTTCCACAAGGCATCCTCTGATAAAGGCCTCAGTAGCGGGAAAAATAGACAGTTACACACCAGTGGGTACATGGAGCTGAATTGAACTTCTGTGTGTGAGTTTTGGGCACTCGCCAACTTTGTTCCTCACACGGTTGATTGAATGAGAGGCCTATTGTCATTTTGCTAAGCCAGACAACATGCGTTTCCAAACTGAGTCATCAGTGGGCATCGGCTCGGGTTCAGCACATACTTCAGTCGGTCGCTCCAGCCCAAATCACAGTGCGCCTTTTCACCGTGAACACGTTCACCATTTCAGACGTAATTCAGCTGTGTCCAGTGTTCACTGGGGGAGTAGTGGTGACAAGTTCACCTGACATGTCGGGCTCCAACAAAAGTAAATTTGAGTCCAGTGCTTCCCTCCTTGGTTTGGAATAATTGTGCCAGGACTGGAGGAGAACTGCTCAAACGAGAGTAATGTGAACGACAACTACAAATCCTGCAACCACCCACAACCTACCCAAATTAACATCCACTCTGAACGCGAACGCTCTCCGTTGACGGAAATTCGCTACATTGTACTCATGTTATGGTCGAATTCTCTATTACAGTATTCCAACCTCCAGACTGCTTCAGGTCTTTTATTGCTTGTTTTATCATCGCGTCTTCCCCAAGCTTTTCAAGACCCGGTGCCCAAACTTTTGTCCACTGGTTAGCCACGGCCCATGCGGCCTTAGTTTTTTCTGTTTGACACGCATGACCATAATAGTGTCCTCCATAGGAATGAACAAAAATTAAGTGTGCCGAACTGCAATCCGGTGAACAGCAGCAGTTGGTGAGCGCTTGGTGCTTTCACGAAAATGTTCGATGATTTAGAGCACTTCCACAAACGTCCAGCAATAAACGCGGTAATCCTGTTCGGTTCTGTCAAGTTGCATTGTAATATGTTAGCCCAAGGGTGAACGTTACCTTTGTACTATGAAGGGCACCCGACAACGCCCTAAGCATGACACTAATGGGTCTTTTCACAGCCCAGGTAACAGCTTTAAAAGCCGCACAGTCGAGTTGACTATACATTAGGAGCTTATTACCACTATTGTGGTAACTGAAACAAAACAAGTTACCTTCTTTAAAGAGAGAATATGGACGGTCAACTACTGGATAATCTTGTGACCAGATTAGACAAAGTCAACCAAAATAACATATGAACTCATGGTTTATTTGTGTTGGATTTCAGGACATTGTGATCGCGTCGAAAAATTACTTAACCTTCAGTGCAAAGTAGAACAAAGTAGGTTGACGGATACTCGGGGAATGCGCCTACCTGATAAGCGCCAAGAAGGGTGAAACTGGTCTTGGGCTGTCGAAGAGTCTTCAGCAACCGCCAAAACAACAAAGTACTCATTTGCTGGATAGTCAGCGCCATTATCATCTTTTAGGTGATGGAATTCAATTAATAGGTTGAGGAGAAGCTGCTTCGAAAACACCACTGGTTGTCAGGACTTTTTCCCCAAAGCAGACTTTGTTCTTGTAGCGCAGCTGAGATTTATGGGCATCGCGACTCTGTCCAGGTTCCTCTATTTCCAAGACTGTTGCCCAACGGCCAGAGATCTGCCGTCACGTACCATGCCTGTGATCAGTATCATGTTTTTCATGGATGGGAATTCGGAAAATTCTCAGTGAAACCGGAAAAATGAAATATTATATGTTTTCAGCTGCGTGCACGGCTGATTATGTAAAAAAATGCAAATACACCCGGACGAATACACAGAATTTAACAGTAGGAAACAGCTCAACGCTGTGAGGAAAACCTACTTGTGACTAACGTGCACGGTTTGCAGACAGGAGAGGTACGCATGCCTGTTTGACCTCACCAGATCACTCATTCACACAACAATATTTGTACTACTTCCGTGTTTTTATCTCAACCAACTGTGGGTGTTTTAAGCGAAGGTTTCAGAGGCCTGGACTTTATTATCTTCATGGAAGCAACCTTTACCAGCCATTGCATAAGTCCTTCAGAAAAGAAGTTTTTCTTTCAACACTGGCTTTCGTTGAATGACACTACCTTGTATGTGATAGTCATGCTTCACCAGACGATTGACCCGTTATCTGATGATTTTGACAACTAATTAATCATGAATCTCTCTGTACGCGTAATACTGGCTATCTTTTCGTTCACAGCAGCCTCAAGGCTAAGGTCTCAGCACAACTAGCTTGTATGGACGGTTTTTCATAGACTTGTCAAGGCTGGGTCATACTGTTAGGCGTTACACTTAGCTGATCGAATTAGGAAGTCGCTCGTATTCCCATAACGAGTCAAAAGTGAAATGCAAATTATGGAGCGATTTGAGGACTTATACGACTCTGTGGTTATGAAGCATTCCAAGAAAATTAGGTTTCAGTTTACCGGCAGCACTACCCTGATAATTGATTGTGCAAACATCGAGCGGACAGATTGAAGAATTGGTTTCAAGGAAAGCCTTATCACTATGCTAAGATGGGCTGTTTACCCTAGTAGAAAAAGAACCTAGATTTCCTTTCCCCAGTTGAATGAACTTGCGTTACCAGGGGCAACGGTAGTGGAATAAGTCCATTTCATAAAGTGCACTATGATGTTTGTAGGATCATGAAAGAACCAAACCCTCAAACCCAGGAAGATAAATGACCTCACTGGTCTTGTCACACCTTATTGGTATTCTATCCGTATATCGGCGGGTGGATGACAGCTAAGCTTTCTCTAGTAGTACATGAGATGAGAAGTCAACCAAAATCTTAGGTTACAGTTTTGTGACGGAGCAGTTCCTCTTGTTTCACCGCCCTGTCCCAGTTTGCGGATAAAGTCCACGGAACTGTTAACAACACCTTAGGAAAACTGGAACCTGCTGATGTGATACGTCCCTTAGTCTATCCTGTAAATAGGTTGTTACGCCGATTCCGGCTTCCAATTTGGACATCGAAATCAAATATCAGTGCAAAGCAAATGCCACTTTGGGGTGTCACGCCAGGCAACCAAGATGTCATGGCAACCCACACCCCACCATAGGGACTGGAGACAACAATTCAACCATCCAGTGATGTTACTGAACAATTTGTGACAGTCTATCACAACCTGTCATGATATTTTGCGTCTGCTTCTGTCTCTATCAATTTAGACCCACATTATCGTAGGCTTTATGACATGATCAGCATGAAGGGACTTCCATAAACGACTTTTTGAATATCACTAACTGTTTCACTTCTCTCTGTTTCTCAACTGTTAGACTCGAATGAAAAAGCTGATTACTAGAAGCGAGCTGCTCATGAAGTAACAAACACAGTATCCCCCTATGCCAGACACAGTGACAGTTACGGAGGATTTCTGTTGGAATGCTGAGTCGACTGGAAAGCTTTGTAAGAAAATAAAATAAAAGATTAGCCTTTCTGAAGAATCTATCAAATTTTTGAGATTGTGAACTTTCCTGTCCGGAGATGAGCTCGTTTTAAATGTCATTTTATCAAAAATCACGGATAACTTGATTAGTTTCCCGGGACAGAACTTCGACTGTTATTTCGAATAGTCCTTCGGATAAAACTTTCATTGGCATCTTTCCTGTTATATGTTTAGGCTGCGATTTAATAGCTTGGCGACCTTTTTTCGTCATCATGAAAGAATCTTAATCAGTGGCACATGATAAGGCAGGTTCATTTGCCAGGCCTTAGTAGTTGAAAGTTGTGCAACAGCATCGGATTGGTCTTCACTCGGCAAACCGAATGATCACGTATTTTCTGTCCCAAATTGGGTGAAACCAACATGCATTAGTTGTCTGCTAATACCATATGACTCTTGGTGACCAAGTCAGAAGCCACCCCGTTGGATTTTGGCCGTAGCGATGAATCCTGTCTGACCGCAAGGAAGAGAGTGTATTACAAGCAGTCAATACAGGATCTTCTATAGGTAGATTTTTTCGATAGAAATTTGCATACCTTTACTAATCAAACCAAGTGTTTTCAAAGAAACTGCATACTAGACTATAAAGTTATTAAAATACCTTTTCACTTAGAGACAGCTACTGAAACCAGCCTTTTAGTAGTTCATTAGTTCGGATGTGGTACAGATGTCTACCCTTCCGATCTCCTTAGAAGTCGGCTTGCTAACTCCCCTCAGGCGGAAAGTCAGCCGTGAGGGAATTCTAGTATTAAGTATTCTACCTATAAAGAACCATGTATTTGAATACAACAATACACTGAGTTGAGAGCCTCAAAATCGAACATTTCTCAATCGCCCCAACATACCTTAGTCGCAATGTGCTGCTCTAAAATGAACAGTTGGGACGAATCGCTGTCGAATCCACCCTCACCGGTACATTGTATAGTTTTATGCAATGCACGAGTCACGTGGTTACATATGAATGAGGTATCTTGAATTCACGATTCAGCGATGGCAGTACGCGTTAGAGATAACTAATAAGGCCTACGTTCATCCAGTCCAAACACTCATTTGGATTATGCCTAGACAATCATCACCTTATCTGAAAAACACTGTATTATGTGATTTCGGAGGTGAAGCCTCGTAGAATATCAAGTTCCGCTATGTCTAGACGTAATACATTACTCATAAGGTTCCTCACGAGTTACCAGCTGAGACATGAAGCGGCCTGGTGCAGCACATTCAGTTGTTCAAAAATATCATGAACGAGAGATTCAGCTGGTTTTCAGGTGAATGTCCCGCAAAACCAATTGGTCTACAAATGAGTATATTGTGCTATGCCTATGTGCTCTCCAGTCCAAAAGATATCGTCCTGAAAACCAGCAGGAGTGTTCAAAAACGGATAGTGAATAACTTTGAGTTTTTCCGAACTAATGTCAGTAGGTTTATCTAGTGGAAATGGTTGCATCTGAATATGGTGTATAACTTTACAGTGTCTGACAATTATTTTTTTTTGCAGAATTGTTTTGAATCCAAAGGTTAGCTGAGTAGTGGTTCGAGGTAAGTAACTGTAACAATGATGATATTGTGAGAGGATTCTGGAATTTTAAGGGAAATTCGTTCCTGTAAGTGAAGCCGGTCTATGCTGAAAGGCTGAGAAGCAATGTACAGCTGCTTTATCTTCATTGGGAATCGTCAGCAGCGTGCTGCTCACGAATTTCCAGAGAGTCTTAAACCTGTGGCCTCCTGCTTGGTAGTTTGAACACTTGACCATCTGGCCACCAAAAGCTGATCAGGAGTGTGGCTAGTTCGTACTTAGACAAGATATAGCGCTCTTCATCTTTCGGTCATGGCATCCACATCACGTGGTCACACGTGTTCACTGGCTCCTCGGCTTTTCAGCATAGATTAACTCACTTATAAGACGAAATCTTCATTAAAACAGAAACAAGGTTCCTCAGTGGTATTACACCTAAGAGGAAATGTTGAATTATTAGCTCGCTAGCTAACAATTGACCGTCTATTTCTTGATTTGCCTGCAGACACCATTGCAGATTTTATCATTCAGCGTTATCATTTGTGAAGTGCACAAATGCCCACGGTGAAACGCCCAACAAATCGCACAAGTGCATTCACTGGAACCCGGAAATCAGCTCCGTATTAGCCAAAAAATTTACTTCTATCGAAAAGCTGAAGTGTCCTTAGGAGTTTTGCAACCCATTCGAGGTAGTAAGTTGTTGCAATCTATTTTATTGATGTTTCGCTGACAGTAGACGAACAACTGTCCGCATCGGTTGCAGCCAAGCAAGGAACAGGCGGACCAATCTACTAGAATTTGCTGGGAACATCAGCGATTCATAACCGGTCAGAAGGATGATGAAAACGGGATGGATCACCATGAGCGAACGGGTGGACACGAAATTCAGATGGTCATGAATGGTCGTATTTGGGCTACTCCATAGTAAATATACATATACTTTTCTCTTATTCCCAATAAACAAAACAATCATGACGGTCCTGAGCAGTCATCTTTTCGTTAAAGCGTGACTACAGTTTGGTGTTACAAGTAGAATCGACATTGAGTATTCAGGCATTTCAGCTATGGCAGGGCGATTGTGTACAACCGAACGCTGGGATGACTTTTCTATCGGAGTAGATTCGAGCTTCCTCCAGTAGGAGCAAAACGCTTTTCACCATCCTCACATCATTTATGCAGGTCTTCTCAACCGTGTGTGTGTGTGTGTATGGACATTCCACACTTCCTATTGTGGATAACAATCAAATCAACAGTCTAGTTTTGACGTGCGGTCTGCGAACCCACAAATTGCTGATATCCGGACAAGAATGGTGAACACCACTAGGATACTATTACAGCTTGTCAGAGTAGAGCGCAAACAGCCGATAAACTTAAAACTTGACACATCCATAACAGGGCAATCCACATCAAATTAGGCGAGATACACCCAAGGAGACTAACATGTATAGAACTTCATAAACGAAAGATTCAGCTGATATTCAGGTGAGCCTCACGTGAAAACCAAATTGGTATACAAACGAGTGTATTAGTTGAGGGTTATCGTGTGTTGCTGAACTCAAAATCACCGTTGGTTCGTACTTATAAGAGGAACTGTAGTTCTTCTGTCTCTGCAGACGCAAAAACCACTTGTACAACACATACGACAGGAAAAGTTATGAGGAACAATGTTTGCGATTACATCAACTTTTTCCTCGCACATGCTTGGTGCCGTTTAGTCACAAGCTGAGGATAAGTACTGCAGATTCAAAATTGGTGAAGCATCCAAATAAGTGAGGTTTGGAATTTAAAAGGTCTCTAATATCAAGCTGATGTCCCGTTCAAATTAGACAAAGATGGACCGTCTGCTATATTTTGAACAGAGCAAGCTAACAAGACGCACCCAGTGGTATTGCTGACCTGGGAAGTCACTTAATTGACCAGTTGTTTGTGACACCTAACACGGATTTGGACTTGGTCTCAGTTGGATGAATAATGTGACCTTAATGGGCCAGTTTTTCGAGTGCATTTATACCTGGAACAAGTGCAAAGTACTTTGCTGTCTGCAGGTATTACATAGTTGATAGATTACCGTATTCGTTATTATTGGAAGAAAACTCTAAGGGAGGAGGATCCCGACTGGATGTCGTACCACACTCCTTGCAAACCTGATAGACCATATCGGATCTAAGGCTGGAGAAAAAACCTTACAAATCTAAGTAACTGAATGGTGCTGACTGTTTAAGCCTCACAATGACAACGTCACTTGTTTAATTTGAGTTTGAATCTCTATCGCTAGGGACTTAGTTTTGATCGCAAGTTGAAAGGACAAAGCTACCTGAAAAATAACTGTTGGAACAGAGTTATGCACACAAAATTTACTCAGCTACTGTCATACTAAGCGAAGATTTTGCGGCACGACAGCGTGACACGTCAATATACGAGTCCGGTTTCCAGCTAAAAGCCCATACGTCTTTGTCGATAACCAGACTCAATGACGAAGGGTTTCACCAAGACTCTTACAAGTAATTCCGAAAGCTTGGAGGCAGAAAATGGTAAGAGGAGATGGGGAGACAGCAATCAGTGCTATTCCAAGATGTCTGTTAAACGTCTTCGTCTGAGTAAATGCAGCGTTAACTTATTGATGTCGCCTTGTTGACAACACTAATCAGCAACCAACCAGAGGTAGCTATGAGGAAGGGCGTCGTGGATAAAACTGATCCGGTCAACCGATGGAAAGGCTGATTGTGAGCAAAATTAAGAAGCTTTTGAGCTGCAGTAGGGGAACTTATGTTTAGCAAATATATGTAGGACTTTAGCACGGATGACAGACGGTGAATACAGGAACGATCCAGCAATGATCGTTTCTGTTCTGCGGCGGCCACACGAACACAACAGGCAGAATTAAGGTCCCACGCTTTGGCGTTTCGACTGACAATGAATCATTTACTTCAGATGTAGGCAGACGTCCACGTTCGGCCTGTTACACTCCGTCTTTGGGACTAACAGGGGATTTCGACACTGTATCGAACTACTGATTCTTAAACCCTAAACTTTACTTTAGTAAAGTAGACCCAATTCAAGCAGTGATTCCGGTTAGGCACACAAATTTCGTTCCATTTGATCCACTTATATTTGTCCATTTTAAGTAGCTTCCAATTTAGGCAGCCAAACTAGAGTAAGTCCTCAAATTGTGTGGGACCAGTTACTATTGAAAAACAATCAAGTTACCTGCCCACGTGCGAATTTCGGTACGTTATGTTGTTATTAAATCAAATTGCCTATCTGGGTTGTTTCTATGGCCTGAGGTGGAATGCAACAGACATGTTAAATGGTGGTGTTCTTCCACAACAATTATATTTATACTCTTCAAAGGAATAATGTACTCATGCGAATACTGAAAACTTGGAAGTATGGTCCAATAAACGTTTACTTTTTAGTCTGCTTCAGTATCAACTACTAGCTGAGCTAAACCATTTGGCTGTGAATAAATGATCACCAGGTCAATGTATCAGCGCCAACCTCGCGGCATTCCCTTGAGATATTTTTTTCTTGGTCACTTTCCACAGGAGTCCTACAAGTGGTCTCAAACCTAATAATCACATTTGGATTCTGTTGGCTCCCAAATCTGTCGGCTTTATACGCTGAAGCCTGGACTGCAGAGTTGTTTTGGTCAATTTATACACTAGGACGGCTCCAGAAGAATCATCACGGCTTCAACGAGGCTGAAGCGCATCTAGCCATCTATTTTCACCTCTGAAGCACTGAACAGTAAAGTGAGAGTGGTGATGAACTCGGTGCCGAAGATCTATGGTATTGCTGTGACGTGGCTATACATAAACTGCCAAATTGAGCCCTTGCTTGAATGAAGTACATACAAACGAAAAAGTGGTTATAATTTCTAAAGTTGTATCACACAACCGACTACCGACAACCGGCTACCAGGTCCACAGTAATATAATACAGGATGGAGAAAATCCACGGGAATGAAACTGTAAGATGAAGGAAATGAGAATGCTTTATTACCAGTAGGACAAGCTAATGGCATATTTTCGTCAATTCAGATAATTCGATTGGTAGGAGGATAACAAGCCTAAAGCCGGGTGCAAAACGTAGGCATCTGGCCAGTTTTTACTTGTTTACTTCCCCACTACCAATCTTCTTCTTCGAACACCGTAGGCAAGAAACTTCTAAAAAGTCACAGTCGCTTTACGACCCAGCGAGAAACAGTTAAACATGTGAACTTCATGAGGAACAAAGCCCGGAGTCTAAAATGTGACTCAAAACTCCTTGGAGTTTCGTGATATTCACACTGCTGATAATTCTCAATAAAGATGAAACAGCTCTACAGTGCTTCTCGGCGTTTTAGCATACAACTGGCTTCACTGACATGACGAAATACCTATTGGAAATTTCTAAATCTTCTCTCACTACTGATCATAGACTTCACCGTCGGTTTTGGTAATATCTACTTTTATAGTCACCGTGTCCACTTCGGAGCCTAGTTCTCAGTGCTGATTTTTATAATTATTCAACTGTTTAGCGAGAACTTCGAACCAACGAAAAAAGGATCGGTCGACTAGTGGGATCAAATAGACCGTCGGACCTGATTTGCATTTAGCCTGAAACGTGCTGAAACCAAGACAATTTCGTTCAAATTCTCGGAATGTGATGATATTACGATCCAGACACGCCAGTGTGAATCACAGTGGAGCCATCAGATGGTCTCTTTTGCAGGCTGAAGATTTTCCACGGTCCTTCTGGCGAATTTCGACTGAGTTATTGCACGGGTCAGATGGACCCATAGATGAGAATACACTCAAATATTGCAGTAAATCAAAGCTGGAGAGAATCTTCCGCCAAAACATTGTAAACATGTTTCTTGATGGCAAGTAAATTTTAGTGTGCTCCAGAAGTTACACGTTGCGTTACACGTTGCCAGATAATCTTCTCAGTGTATTTTGTATCATCCAGCGGGAAAATACACAGTGCTTCAACCTGATGAGGAAAGGGAACTCAATCGTATTGATAGTCTAGCTACCTTTTTTCCACCTGGTCGATACATCAAATAAGAACGTGACTTCAATGCAAGCCAGGGAGAAAGGCGCCAGTTCTTTGTGAATCGCTGTTCTAGTCACGGAGAAAATGGACGGGGTTATAAATTTTTAATTTTGACTCCCATAGCAACAAGGAAAGTGGTGAGGCGCTGTTTCTTCCCTAGTCGGTCTGACGCACATACGATGTTCCACACTCGCTTCAGAGCCCTCTGGAAACCTCCAGTTTTGCTGAGTGCGCTTGTTGAACTGATGATAGACCAATCAAGAACGCCCATTGTAGCTTTCACGCTCCCTTGATTTTTCTTCTACCAGCAATTTGCTGGCATGTTCAGGTAACCAGAAGCTGATTCATCGAACGGGCTACATCAGCTTAATTGACTAAGATTGAACTACCCTAGAACCAAGCTTTGCGTCCTCTTACTGTCTATCTGACACAAAGTTAGTTACAAAGGGCCTTTTACACCACAGCAAAGTCTGAGGAACGATCGGTAGTCTCGTCTACTGCTTGATTTGGTTGCTGATGCAATATACTAAACTGAGATAGCCACAGCTATAGATGAAACTCTAATTGCTCTGTTAACAAGAAGCTCTGGAGACAGTACCGATAGGACAAGATGAGTCCGTTTATTCGCCATAAGGCCATATAATGCAGATAGCAATGGTGAAGCTGCACTTCCACCCAATATAACTGCTATCGGCAGTCAGAAACCCATTAGTGTCGCAATCATGTTGCTTGCACGGAAGTTAAAATCGTTGATACCTAAACAATGCATTAATCACAACTCCCCTACTTGGATAACCCTCTCATTCACGGTGTTCGATCATAATAGAACAGTTTCCTTGATCAAATACTGTAGACGAAATGCCCTTAGGATCCTTAGAAGCCAACAAAAGTACAATCTGAATTACTCAGTTTGAAGTCCCTGGATAGTAGATTTCGGTCAACAGTTACTGAGGTTACAGAGGTTACTTCTTGACCGACTCAGAAGGGGACAACAGTACCTCTTGAATCTATGCTCGATTGAAGTGAAAAATAGGATCTGTAAACATCTTATGAGAGTTGTCGGTATTTTACTTAATCAGCAGTCTCTGGAAGCTGACTCAACAATGTTTTGTTCTCGCATTGTTGCGCGTTGTTTGTTTGTACTTCGCACTGAAGTCTCTGAAACTGACTTACCCATTCTCATGCACAGCAGTTTTGCTCACAACAAATAGAGTAGGTGTACTAGGTTGCCGCTTTTTGTTTTGACTAGGATTTGTAACATTCCACTAGCTTAGACGTAAATATTGAGCCCAAGGCTATTTCGAATTTGTCGGCGGAAATTATTGTCGTGCATTATATCTTTGTTTCCAGGCCATCTGGCGACCAGGCAGTCTACCACGTCGGTCGATGTGAGTCGGGTTACCCGTATCTCAGCCGTAAGTAACGTCAGCGACTACGTTAAGTACTCATTGCTTTCTCTCAAGCGATCTATCTCAACTGTTCGACCCCAGATTTGCTCATACCAACCGGGTAAACGATAGCAATTGTGTAGGCTCATGTCAGAATGGATGTGAGGGTAGAAGGTTAAAAAGTAAGGATTCAACTTCACTCAGCTTATTTCACCTTCCATCTCAAGTATCTCGGGCGTATCAAACGAAACTGGAGCTGGGGATTCCGGTTGTTATTCAACTCAGACAGCTATTATCAACTCCACGTGGTTTCGTGTAAATACTGTGTGGGGAGAAATCCATCTTTCAGATGCGATAAAATCAAGCCATAACCAGAATTACCGGAAATGAGGAAAATCAGCTGACTGAACGCGATTAAACTAGCTTTCATAAGCAACCACTCGGGTCTGTGTAGCCCAGTAATTGGCTGAGTGAACTATATGCTATCTGGGAAATGGTGATTCCATCATGAGGTCAGTGCCGAAACTGTTTGGAGTTTTTTTTAGTCTTTTGTCCACTTCACCGGAGACTAACCAGATATCGAGTAGCGTAGTTATCCTGGGTTGTAGCAGTGTTCTTAGAGCCAATATAATTATCATAAGTATCACTTCATCTAAAGTACTGAAACGTTATCTGCCTGCTATGCTAAGTATACCATGTTGCATGCTATGTTTTACACTGGTGAAGGTGCAAACTTTGGAATCTGCCGTTTTCACTGTACCTTTAACTAAAGCAACATGGAGCCGAGAAAAGCGCTGTAGCAGCACTATACGGCACTATGTGGCCACAGTTTTGCTGTACACGTCGATCGCACCACACTTAGCAGCTCCAATTTAGAGTTCAAGTTTCTGAAGCCACGAAGATGGAAGACAATTACGTTGGGCTGAATGGTGCACATTTTTCGATGACGAACCCAGTTTCCATGATTTGTGGGTCCCAGTCGGCTTGGCCTTTTAGAATTAGGATCATGTAAGGACGTTATCTAATTTTAAGGTTTACAGGTGTTTTTAATCAGGAGCTGAATAAATTGCGGTTTTCGTTCTTTCTTAATAGTTAGTTAATTTTGCCTATGATGACAATATACAAGCATGTATTTAGTTGCATGGATCCCAAATCACTCACGGCGCCTAAACCTGATTGATGGCCTAGTAGTGTCTGAGCATCGTAATGCAATGATAAAGAAGGACGGAATCTAACATCAAATGTCTACACACTTGGTCTTACTTCAGATCTTCATGTTGGAGCCCGTGAGTGAAAGAGCATCAGTCAGTTAAACAGATTCTCAGGCTACGCATGTGTTTGCAGTCGGGTCGCACATTTGGGGTAAATTTCGAAACTTAAAGGTTTGAACAGCGCTTCTATTTGGATCTGGGTTAGTGATACCGAGGACATGTTCAAACCACTCCATTGGAAATTAGGACCTACTGCTGGGTTGGTTGTTTTTAAACGAAGCTGGGTTAATCAGGAGAATTTCAGTCTCCTTAGTGGTCCTTTTTAGATGAATTATACCCCATTTTCTCCGACAACTCTCGTTTACTGCCATGTTTAGTTTCAAGACACATCACTTTTGATTGCAAAGCTTTACGTACGGCGCTTTAATTGACGGCATCTGGCCACGAATTTGTACAGCGAGACGGAAACCTCTCTTTAGCAAAAAGATGTCAGTTTGGAAAACATGGATGCTTGATTTGTTGAAATTCGGAAACCACGCTCTCCGACTCAGGACAAGTGCAGCCTGTGTGCCCTGAGGTGACCTGAGACATTTTCATGTCATCTTAAAATATTCATCTTCCTTTTCTAACGTGGCATGCCGTCATTTTTTTCTCTTCCGAGTTGCTCACTCCGCACTGCGTCAACAACAGAGAAATGTTGTACTTTGTCTGCACACAAATCACAGAAACTACAACCACCCAATGACTGACGAGCGTAACCAACATACCCGATTGGCCGGTAATGTTACCACGTGATTGGCTGAAATCGAATCGGAACAGGCCACTTAAGTCTTCACAACTCCGGCAACCTGGTCGGTTAGCACCAAGACATGAGCTCCGTTGCCTGTCAAAGATCTCCAGGATTTTTACTTGGGAAGTAAGATGGAAGGGATTGCGCAGTCATCTAGGGGTGCGGACGCAGATAATAAATTTGTAAACCAGTCGTTGTGGGACGAGGACACGTACGGCCGATCCCCTTCTGTTTCCGACCTGCGAGTGGGCGGATTAAGACGTCGTGTGTCCAGTGCATGCTGCTTGAATGTGTTCCTACTGCTGGCCTTACTAATTGCTATCGCTGTGATTATGTATTTTCTCATCAGTCCGATCTCTGGTCGTACTCGCCCTCCCGTGAAATCTGTGGTTTCTACTTTTTGTGGTATTGTACAGGGTACCGAATCAAATGGTGTTGTATCTTTCCTTGGATTACCGTACGCTCTTCCTCCACTTGGTCAGTATCGTTTCAAGCGGCCAGTAGAGCTAACCACAACCCGTTTATGTGCACAAGCATGGGCAACCAATAATTTTTCTGCGAATACTAATTCATACAATGCAACCGTATACAAATCCTCTTGTCTGCAGCTCTCACCAGTCACGGATAAGGTAATCGGAAATGAAGATTGTCTCTACCTAAATGTTTTCGTTCCCGCCATGGCCCTGACTTCTTCCAAAACAGAGCTTAGACCTGTCATCGTGGTACTAAATGGTTTATTTTTCACCTACGGTGGAGCAAGCGGTCTTCCTGTAAGTCAAGGCCAGCAACCACAACCAAGGACAGTGGAGTTAGTTGATGCTATCCACGTGACGCTGAACTATCGCATTGGACCTCTAGGTTTCCTGATGCATCCAGAGACTAAAGAAGCCAATATTGGTCTTTATGATCAGCTGGCAGCGCTACGTTGGGTGAGAAACAATATTGGTGCGTTCGGAGGTGATGCGGCTCGTGTAACCCTCTTTGGTTACGGTTCTGGAGCGACCTGTGCGTTGGCATTAGCTTTCAGTTCACTGGGTCAGAACCTTTTCGATAACTTGTGGATTTCCGCCCCGGCTGTTCGAAAACCGCACTGTTCACTTCAAGAAGCAGTGGAGAACTCACGTCGGTTGTATTCTTGTGAACCAGGCAGTACAAGACCGTGCTCGAATGGGCTGTTAGCAGATCCGAAAGATATCGTCCGTCTATGGAATTGGGCACGTATTGAGTCGTGGATGAAAGACTCTCTCTTCAGTCTTCCATCTTTTGCGCAAATACAGGGCGGGGCTGAACAAGATTGGGTGGACCGAATCTTGATAGTAGACCACGAAATGATTGACCCCAAAAGATGGTATCGACCAATCTATCACCTATCCACAGTATTAGGTCAGACAGCCCATGAAACCGCCCTGTTTGTCAGTCCAATTACTGTGCCCTTTTGGGATGAAAGCTTTTATCGACGGTACCTTATAAATACTCTGACCAGTGGGACAAAAATAGGCCAAGACATGATTGACCAATATCTGATTGTCAGTAACAAAACCACATATTGTTCCCACCCTAGCTCGAGTAATTCATTCGGGTTTGACGTTGAGGCACGGATGACCGGTCTAATAACGGATGCTCGCTGCACCTGTCCACTGGCGGAGACTGTCCAACAGTTGGCTTCCTCACATGGGAATTTCGTATATCATTACTACCTTTTCGGTCAACATCGCAGATTCGACCCCTATTCATTCACTTCCTTTGTATCCCTATCATTCCATGGTTGGGACGGAATGGTCTATCTCCGTGGCTATACAACACATCCTGACTATATCCAATCTATGCTGGATCAAAATGATCATGATCACATGGAGGATTTGGGAAGACAGAGTGATTTACTCAACACTGTAATGCATGAATTCTCTCGAACAGGTCGTATTCTTAGTTGGAACCCCGTTGAACCGGGCAATGCTCCTGTGAACCTGATTGAAAACGGGGCAGTTTGTACTCCACCAAAGTTTGTCGAAGAACGTTGTCGCTTATGGAAGCTGGTAACAAACGGTAATCCACTGGACTTGGCCTGGAGAAGCTGAAACTTATGTATGTTAGTATATGCGTATGAGCGAACATGCGTAGTGATTCGTTGTAAGCATTTTCCTTCTTTCTTTATTACCACAGTCTTTCATATTATGTTATATAATGCTGGAACATGTAGCTTGGTCTAGATGGAGACGGTTATAATAAATAATTATCGATAATACGATTATTTTTATCCTGAAAACTAGAATTGATGAGGCGGGGCGGTAAGCACTTGAATCGCAGATGTATACATCATGAACAGAACGTCCAGATGGACTAAACTAACTTGAAGAGCTTCAGTTACCCTAAAAAAATGACGAGTCTCCGAAGGAAGTCATCTGGTACGATTGTATGATAACAAAACTTTGCTGTCCACTATAGCCCTGGTAAGATCTCCACCAGTTTACATTTTCTTTGGATAGTTAAAGAAAGACGTTCCATACCTATGGAACAGTTTCACACGTTTTTATGGGAAAAAATTTAACACCCTAGTGAGTTTGACTTGGGCTGATTCTAATCACCACTTATTGTACCTATAAAAAGATGGTACAGCAAGAAAAGTGTGAACTTTTGCATACCACTCGGTGGAAAGTCTGAAGCTCATTTGAAATAGGATACACAAAAAGTAGCATATTTGAAAATCTGTTGGTAATTTTAGTTTGGATTGGTCCATATTCGAAATTTGATGTGGAGTTCAGGGGGTTTTGTTTGATCTCTACAATTCCGTTGGGGAAATGAGATTAGAACATGGTTCCTGAAAATCTGTTCTGACAGGGTGATGAGGAGACATACTTTGCGTATCCTTGTCCGTTTAATTTTCATCTTAAAGTGTACAGGTCGTAAACACCCTAAGAACTGAGTGCAGATGCAAGGATTGTTCTTTTAGTCAGGTTAAAACACTGAGTTTTGTATATCAGGAAAGAAGACATGTGTCGCGATATGTATCAACTCTCTACGTTGACAAAACGTGCTTGGCATAGAAAAGTGTGATGAGTCAGTTTGACTTCTGGAAATTTGGTCAGTTGAGAGCAAGCACGTGTTATTTCCAACTTTTTCACGGTTCTGTAGGATAAGCTGATCAATGACAAACCCGCAAGACATGATTTGGAAGCAAAATAAGTCAGTCCAGAAAGGAAATCCACTACGCGTTTCTTTGTGAAGGTGTTGATAACGTTTTAGTTGGGTTATCTGCAAGAGGAGCAACACAGTGAAGTGGAACAGAGCACTACTGATGTTCAGGAACTAGTGGACAACAAAGAACTTTCGCATTGATTCTTTTATCGCCCAGCGCAGGATAGCTGTGTGGTAATAAAAAAAAACGAAACGCAATAAGCCATTTTGGAAAGGTAAATGGTATCGGTTTTATCCGAAAAGTACGGTCTAGCCACATCTGTATGGGCCACCAAGAATCCACGGGCTGGATGTCCCAATAAGACTGATAATCGACGGCATAGACTGACTATTACATGAATTTGGGAGAGGTTTAGCGAGAATGTGAAAACCACTCGTGGGGAAATCAACCACGGCTATGCAAGACGAATTTGCTGACAACGTCGCAGGATTTTCTCTGAAGACGGATGAAATTCTTGTGACCTTTGATGCCAACCCGATATACACCAAAATTCCTAGGGGGGACACCTTAGCAGTAGCCTAACGGTTGCTACTGTTGGATGCAACACTTTAGGAACGGGTTCAGCTCTCGGGTACGAATGTGTAGCTGAATCATGTTCACGACATTCGTGTACTGTCATAAAGAAGATCTAATAACAAGGATCTTAAAAATCCCCTGTTCTGGCAAGGCTTCCAATAGAGGGCTTTAGTCAGGTATGGCTGCTCGTCGATTTTTTTGGCGTCATGTAGATAACACCTTCATGGTGATAAAATGTGGCAAGTGTGATGGTTTATACGAACGCTTCAGTACTCGGGGTTTATCAGGAAGCTAGAGTTCATTTAAGGCACATGGTCCTCTCTGAATTTTATGTCACATATGAGTTGCGGAAAACAAATTCTGTCATTTAGCAGAAACGAACAGATTCATGTTGCGTTTTAAATCACTCGCCCGCTCATCCTAGGTAGGCATAACCCAGTGTTGTCTCATCCACGTTTAGTCGAGTCACAGCGCTGTGCACAGAAGTCGGTTGAATAGCAGTTCAGATTGAGGTAAAACGAGACTTTGACGGTGGCTAGAAGGCAATTGAGACAGATACTGTCTCCAGTATGGGAAGAACCCGTAAGGAATGGATTGGCACACCTGTCATTCCGTGTAATGCGGAAACATTCGAAGTCAACCAGAAAGTGCTAGACACAGTCGACAATAGTATATTGCTCCAGAAAGGAAAAAAAAACAGTATTTATGTAATTGGGGGATCGTCTCGAATGAAGGGATTAGGGACTTTGTATACAGATAAATGCTTTACTGTCTATATAGGTTAGACGATGAAGGAACTGTACACCAGAATCGATGAACACTGGAATGAAATAGACCCGGCCCAAGTTCCTGCAAGTTTCTCTGTAGTCCATCAGTCTTAACACTTACTAACCCTTGCTTATTAGCAAACAAGATCTCTTAGCCGACGCTTAACACTGATTTGTCCTGCATGTAGCAGATCTTGGTGATTGGTTCTTCTTCTGCTTTAAAACCAAGTCACATGACCTGATGAAGCATTTGTGTGAAAATCGAAACCTCGTTCACCAATAAATCCGCCGAGTGTTTTCTGAAGTTCTGTCCTCTTATTTTAGAGGGCCAAAGGGTATCCTGCATATTTCACGGCTTTCCGAAGGATGGACAATAATTCAGGGACTTTAAGGCCGATGATGTTACACCAGTGAGAAAAAACACTTCAGACCTGGCTACAGTACTCCAGCTTTAATAAGCCTAAAAAAGTCTGACAAACTCGGTCGTTTCTGAGAAGTTTGATAATAGTGAGGTGAAGACGTTTAAGATAGTTCGTTATGACTTGGTGTTGCACAAACCGTTTTCCAGGCTAAAGAAGTTACATACGCTTTTTATCGTTTTGATTGCTGACTTTAAAAAAGCCAGGGTGATCTGTCCGTATCAGAGGGGTGGAAAGGATGGTGTTTATAATAACCCACTGCTTGTGAGTTCTTCATACGATACCAAAAGCAATTTAGCATCATAAGAATGGCCAGGATTGTCAACAGTGAGCTATTGCTATTGCGGCCGACATCTTCGTTGGGCAACCCTTATAAATACTCTAATAACGTTGACGAAGAGGCATCAACAACCGGCCAAAATCCTTTACCATCTCAGAAAGGCCAACAACGGAGTGAGCTGGGGGTTCTATTTTAGAACCGTATTACTGGCAACGTAATTGATACTAAGATCATGTATGTGCCTTGGCTGTGCTAGATAAGAGATTATAAGTGCAATCATAAGGTTTCGCTGGCACGTTGTTCCTTCTATCATATCATTTGTTTAGAGGGCAGCAAATATCTTTCACAATACGCAAGGAAGTTTACTGAGATGGTGACCTACAAATTGCCTGCAGCACCTGGCACTGCATTGCCTTCTAATCATCATCAGCTGATAATTTTAAACAAATGATGGCTCTTCACTGTTAACTGTATAACCTCTCGTGCGACAGCTTATATTCAAGATATCACAATAGTAAGGCAGTGGCTATTACAAGCTCAAAATTTCGAACGTTTATAGAAATTCGACATATGCTCACTGCCGATAGTTTCCAAAAAGGACATAGCACCTCTAGCGTGTTTCTTGGATTTCCGGCATAGATGGACAGGACAAATTTGTAATCTTGACTAGCTAAAACAAGTACTAGGGTATAGCATCATATTAAATTCATGCGCAAACAATTAGGTCGACGAACATGATCGTTTCATATAGACTGTCAAACGCAAATATAGCCAAGAATGCAATAGGATAACTTCGAAGTTTGAGCAATGGTTCGTATTCATTTGCTTCCTGATGAACACTATTGTTAGTAGTGGTAGCTCTGAGCTGTTTACATTAACTAATGAATCTCAGAACTTTTTCAGCATAAATCTACAACATACGGTATCCAAAACATTCAGTTCCTCGGTGTTGGGGATAACCCCCCTATCTGTGATAAGCGGCCGATAAAGTTCTCCGGAAACCTTATGTCCCTCGTTAAAAACACTACTAAACTAAATCATGGGTAACCAGTCTATCTTTTTTGTATACACAGACCTCTAACGGGCGATTTCTTTGCTTACCATACGTCAAAACTCACAGCATATGGCTTACAGAACTCTATAAAGCCATCTGTTTCCCTCGATTTTCTTCGTATCCACTAAATTAGGAACATATGAATTTTTTGAGATATCGCTACTGAAATAACTAATATCCGTAGCGAATGTCTTCTGAATGCACTCTGAATTGAAAAAAAGTCAACGGAATCCGTCCAAATACCTCGATGTCTATGGAAGAAAAAGGTGATTCTCCTGCGACAAAAAAGCATACCCACCTCGATGAAGGAATCGCTAAATAACGAATACAAATACACTCTAACTAGCGAAATACACTCATTCGCATTTATGATGTTTTTGAGCAACTGAATGTGTTGTGCCGCCCCATGTTTCAGTTGGTACGATATTCGAGATATCGCGATACATGTATAGAAATGTGCACTACTCGTAAGGTTGTTGAAAGCACTTCGACAACCCACGACCGGTTTCCCCCTTCTTGGAGCTCATCAGGTACCAAGTGAAACATGAGGCGGCCTGGTGCACCACATTCAGTTGCTTCAAAACATCATGAACGAGAGATTCAACTACGTTCCAGGTGTCCCCCGTCAGAACGGAATTGGTACGCAAATGAGTGCAGTTCGCTAGATTCGTGCAATTTGGATTGAAACTGGAAGCATGAATGGTACTGGCACTGATTAGCCTCGATATTTTTCATTATCTTCAGCCAAAAACAAGAAGGGTCACGTGGATCACTTCCTGAATGTCTAACGGCAACAACTCAGATCACTTCGCGTCACATTAACTTCGCCATGTATCTTCCGTACATGTCTAGGTTTCCGCCACTCCGAAATTGGGACGGAAATCCACGACCTTGTCCACAGACTGCAACTCGGCATGTAGAGCACATGACCGAACCAAATTAACATCTGCAGAGCTTACGGGGACATTTAATCCAGACTTGCCGCGATCATCGCCGCATGTGAAGAAATTCCGCCACACATCTAGCGTTACGTGAATACTGGTTACCACACTAAGCAAACATATTGGAAAGCAGCCTTGGTTGGGAAGGGGATGCTAAGTTTTCGCGATCCATACAAATAGGAACTCCGAATGTTCACATGCATTCTGAATGTTGCATATCAAAACCACATTATTTAGCTTATTATGAGGCTTGGCTAAAATTCCTATCGCTAGGAGCATGAATATACATATTATGAAATATGAACTCACAAAAATGTTGACAACTACTGAAGCATTCTTTCACACGTGATGACGTTTGGTTTCATTATTAAAGAAGTTCATTTCCTTTTCTACTCAAAATTTACATGGAATTTTAAAAAAAAACTTACAAGAATACCGAAAAGTCTGCAGTGGAGCTGAAATCAGCTCACTGTGGGAAAAGACAGAAATTGAAGCTCATGTATGTGTACCCCAGGTGGTCGATTCTCCGCCCTTTACTCCCATTCTCTCAGATTCCGTAAAAACGTCCGCTTACCAAGAAGTCAGCCAGCTAAACAGTGCTACCTTGATCGACCCAATTGGCTAATTGTAGCCTAATAGCTTCCCGCCCCGACTCTCTACTGACATATCGACCGCCGTGTTTGACCTATAGTCACAACGGGTGCAGTAGTAAATCATTTGAGTATTCTCTGCTTGACCCGACAAACAAGAGTGACTGAGGTTTGTCATCCGTATCCCGATTCTATTTATTTCTTAATAGTAGTGTAGTATTTGCAATCAACATCTTGTTTTTGATATTTGGGGTCCATCGGAGTATGTGTTACTCAACATCCTGCATCTTACGGATACGTTGAAAGTTTAGATGCATCCAGTTGAGCCAGAGCGGGGAAAACCAACAAATAATGAACTAACCCAAGCACGGCACCATAGCGGGTTCCTCTTGTCACCCAAACTGCGCCAGTTGTAGCCACAATATGACGGCTAGTCCGTCAGCGCAGTTGAGCGAATGCGATGACCAAATATGGTCGAAATGCCAAATGCATGTTACCACGTGACAGGCTGCTTGGCAATGTTAAAGTGCGCGTGAAACTGAATGTGAAACACGCCTAATTCAGTGGATGGTCTGACACGTGTCAGGCTTAGCACCTAGCAAGTCGTCTAGTAAATCCCAATTTAAATACAACCAACCAATGACTCGACTAACTGAAAAACGCCGGGTGGATAAAGTATCAAACGTAATTAAAGAAAGATCGAGTGTGCCGGTAATATATCAAAATATGGATGTGCGTAGGCGTGGGCCGGTGAAACGTGAGCAGGAACCAATAAGTCAATAGGCAGCAGTGCATAAGACAAAATGAGGTGGCCTTTATATATATATATATATATATATATAATGCGCGTATGGCCGACCAGAATGGGAGGGAGAATGAGTATCGAAGTAGGCATTGTGGTCGAAATTAAAAAGTAGGAGACTGAAAAATAGTACACGCACGGACGTGCTATCGTCAGATTTGGGTCACCATGGTTAGCGCGTCATTTTCCCATTGCTTTTTTCCGGTCTGAGACAACTGGTCCCAGACGATGAAAATAAAAGTTAAACAGACATTTCCTACTTTTTTGGTGTGCTTGCAGGGGGGGGGAAGCAGAAAACATTGTCAATCAATGCGGAGACAATGAGCAGGTTGTATTGTATAAAAGAGTTTGAAAAAACCACTCGCATCCAGAAAGACGAAGTTGGACCGGATTTATGAGGGAGGGAATTCCTGGAGTGAACCGATGTGGGGGTGGAAACAGTTGATAGGATGAGCACAGTACAGAGACGCAGTTGCGCAAGGTACCAGTGAAAATTGGCAGGGTAGAGTGGGTCGCATTCATAATCACATTTGAAATCTTGGGTTCTTGTTGGGGCAAGGGAGGTTCACGACGGTCTTGGAGGGATTCGCGGGGTGGACGCCACATTTGTCGGTCGTCTGTGAAGAAAAGAAATAAAAGTCACGACACTGCAGATATGAAGGAAAACACGAAACACTGCTTATTCACTACTGGTGACGACGCTACTGAAGAAGAGAGATTTCTATTGGTGCATTAACCCTACGGTGGAGTGGGTCCCATTAATTAGAGTCGGAGGGTGGGGCCCACTAACGCTTCAAAGTAATTGTTGGTGATTACTCGTGAGTGGTTGCAGGATTTGTACAATTTGTATTCACATCACTTGTTTAAAAAACCTTCCTTGAATCCTAGTTAGAGTGCAACAAGAACTGGACTCAGGTTCACTCTAACTAGAGTGTATCACCATATTGCTCGGAGTGAGAACACGTTCGTCTCTTCAAACGTGGCAGTTCAGATTCGCAATATTGTTCCGCATATTAGAGCTCCGGACTTCAAACTCCCGCGAAGACAAGGTTGTGCACTGCTAGTGGGATCTAATGAGAATGAAATTTCAGCCTAATGCCGCCCTTTTGCTTTAGACTAACCAGACCCAGTAACGGAAGGAGTCTGTTTAAACGGTGATGATGAAGGTAAAACTACTGGACAACACCACAATAATGGCATTATCAGTACTGAAAACAACAACAGTGTAGAACACAGGAGCTTCATCGCCACGAAACCATCTCAACTTATTCAAATAAAACCTTGCAATAGGAGCAACAATGATGGCGGAGGGAATCAGTACCAGCCGGTCATATGCACTCGGGGTGCCAACACTATTAACCTCAGTCAGACAAACCGGAGAGACACTGAAAGCATGAATGCCATTGACATTGTTAATTGCCAAAGCTCTCGGCGTCTCCAGACAAGCAGAGAGAGGGTCACATCGGCTCGGTCCAGAAAGGTGGATCGGACTGAGGGCACCAATAGAGCGACGGTGATGTATCGAAAAATATGCTTATAGATGTCATCTGGAGCGGACTTGTTTGGTGGAACTTACAGTCACTTCCTGGACTCTTACGGAGTAGGCGATTGCCTCTTTGGTAGGAATGCTGCGTGTCAAGTTTAGAATCATTCTCCCCTTAAAACATTCAATTTAATATCTACAACGAGGCATTGAATAGTATGTATATCAGGACGGATTCCTCTGAATCCGACAACCATCTTTTGAGTGTTCAGCTGAGCTCACACGGAGGATACAACTAACTCCCAACAGGTATTGCGTGAATTTTCAGTATGAAATATCCCCATTGCCCTATGTTTGTTTCGCTGTGCATCTTTCCGCACGTTCAAACTAGAGAAGAAGAGTAACACACAAACAGTGGAATCCGTTGTATGTTACCCGCGAAGTCTTAGCAGCTCGTTGCATACATACTACGAATAGCTTTTCAGCTACACTAACATACTTGAGGTGGTACAGACAAGGAGACTTGATCAATTTTTGGCCGCGGGTCGTGAGTTCTTACTATCAGGATATACAAGGCGCTCGAAATTCTAGGAGATATTATTGAACATAAAGCAGATGGGTTGTCCCAAGTTAGCCCACCAAACAAGTGTGAGCTAAATTGCATGCGCATCTAACATCGCTTAGTGGCTGAATGCGTTGTTTCCTCGCTATGAAGGGCGAAAAAAAATTCGACGACGAGTTGTGATAGCCCTCAAAACGGAGGCGCAGGTGAATAGTTGGCAAAGAGCTGCAGTTGATAAGAGGATGTTTCACGGATCGTCCTTACGAAAGACAAGCATCCAAATTTCGCACCAATCAGGGTAATGAAACAGAGGAAAGCATCCTGAACGTCTCGGACAAACGTTTAAGAACCAGGAAGAGCACTTTTAGAATATGGGCCATTCGAACAAAAGTGTTAGGGATCAAATGCCATCGCATTTGAGTTTAAGTAGTAGCTCCCAAGCTAAATTCGCTCAGGTATTCGGCCCATTCCTGTCATGCACTCTAATTTTCTTATGTCATCAATCAGGCAGGCTATGAGGGGGGAAAACGTGCCAAATACCATCGACCCAATTTTGTTCAGAACGCTCCCCAGTAATCCGAAAACTACAGTAGCGCATTGATTCGGCATACATCCTCCACTCCGCACATCATGTTTTGTACTGCTAACAAAATACAGGCATTTATTTACCTTGAAAAACATGTAGGAAAAGAGACATATTTAGGTGTTATAGATGTCTTGAAATACACTAAAAGTTCACACACTTGGAGGAAAGTAGTAAACGGGATCAGAGCGATGAATTTGGTAGCCAAATGTATTGATTACGAATATGGGGATGCATCCAACATAATCCGTTAACGAAAAAGTGCGAAGTCTAAGTAAGGAATGCGAATCGAACGACGGGTGGGAAAACCAACCAAATCTGAGGCGGAGAAACGCGACGACTTACTCAAAATTGGCCACACGGTCTCCGAGGGAGCCAATCTTGGGTGGCGGTGCTGGTGGTTGCAGTAGAGGATCAAACGCTTTCCAGGCAGAATCACTACCCTGACTGACGACACCCGCGCTACCCGAATGGTAAGATGCAGCACCTATTCCAGCTAGATTACCGGTACTGTGCGACGAGTGCACACCATTTGCAAACTGCCCAGAACGTCTGAACAATGAGTAAGCCAGTTACAGCGGATAGGAGGGAGCGGGGTAATGCAAAAGCAAATGAGGTAGGTGAATCGTTACAGAAAATCAACCTGAGTGACACCATGAATTACAAATGGTCTTAGAAATAATACATATTTATTTCTCAGTGTTAGGCGTCACCAGGTTTCCTCTGACCATGCACACCAGTAAAGCTGAATAGGGTTGAGAGATAAATTTATTCCGGTAGCTATGAGTGATTTAGCAAGGCAACCGATATGGTTATGAAGCTTCCTTGGTGGACTAGTAACAACAAATCGTGTTGGCTCGTTTGAGACCATGCTCAATCGTCGAACTGCTTTACAAAACAAGGGAATATCTTACCGTGAGCCATTCGTTCCCCTCATAATCAAGGTTTACTGTTATAGGTTTTTGCTCCTGGAAAACATGTGCAGAGTACGAAGACCTGAGACAGCTGCTAATTTGTAGGCATGGGGATTGGTCGAAGAATCGAATCCGAGTCATACGCTTTTCAGTCCGCAATACAATCTGCTGTACAATCCAATCCTAAATCTCGTGTAAAAAGCTAAAAAAGACAAGAGATTTCGCCCCATAAAATCCAATCAACAAATTTCGATAGGAATGGAATGTCAGCTGAGTAGCGGTGGCGACTTAACAGCGTGATTCAATTGCAATCTAGCATAACCAAGATGAAACAGCTGCAAAATCATTGTGATTTTGCCGAACAGCACGTCCATAAACCATTCCAGTTGCTTGATCGGTAGCCAAGGGAGTCGGTAGCTGCCCATTTAGGAAGGAGGAATGAGAGCAAAGTGGCATTACTTGTTAAGTAGGATGGGGGTGGACAAAAAAACTAAGTAACCCAGCCATTAAACATAACTTCGATGGGGAAGAGGGAGAGGGAGGTGGAATGAGGTGAGATAGGGCGGTGGTTCCAACAGTGTTTTTCCTGTACAAACTTTAATACCACCTCCAATCAAGACTGACATTATATGATTGACTAAACAACAACAGCAGCAGCAGCAGCAGCAGGAAAAACGTTTCACCTACAAAATAGAAAACGCTCTGTAGTACTGGTTTGGTAACTCTGTGCGGAGCGTAGCAACGCCCAAAACAGATAGAAAGGATAAGTATTGCAGTGCACGGAAACGGATGCAAAAAAAAAACAAAAGATGCGGATGTACAGCATACAAGTGAGACAACGTTGGAAGGGATGTATTGATAGATTGGGGACAGCAAATGGGAGACCAAGCATGACATTGAATGAAGATAGTAGTGGTTGGTGAAAACTCATTGCATTGATTAGGCTTTCTGTTAGTACTTAGAAAAGCGTCATTGGGGATGGGTGGGGCATATATTTACTCTGGTGGAGGCATCACTAAGGTTCTAACTGGGGACTCAAGGAACCAAAACCCAGTTCCTCATCACTACGGGCATGGTTACACTTCGGAGCTGGTGTTTTCGTCGATTGTGGAGGATGATGGACTGGGAACACATAACTCGATTGACACATCCTCACTAAGCCCACAATCCTAAACAAGGCAACTCAAATTCGTGGTAGAGTGACGTCTAAACACTTTGGTAAGACCTAACTCGAAGTTTGAACACAGTGACCACAGAAGGACGAGAATAGAAGAAAGTGAACACGGCTTGACGCGGAAAAAGAAGGCTTGGGCTCATCAGAGGAGCTGGTTTGAATTCCAAACTAGCAAGTACTTTTGTACCAATCAGGTCAGAGTGATAGCCAACCAATTCCACCAGCTGGCCGAAAATACCCAAAAATGCCCGGAAACAGCATTCACGAATGATGGTGGCAGCGTTTTGATTATCTTGTAAAAAGGTTCAAACCATCCCGTACTGAATCCTATACCTAATGAAATCTAGAATGAAAGAACGCGTCAAAAGATGGATAAAAGAAATTTGTTTGTGTCGCCTTCAAAAAGGTGAACCATGAACCCAAAATGAAAGGTAAAGTTAAACTGGGCAAGATGCACTATTTGAGGAATACCATCCACACAAACTTACTGTGGTAAGAGCGGGGCAGCCAACAATTGTGGGTTTCCGCGTGAAGGTAGGTTGGGAGCGGGTCGCGAAGGTACCGGGCGACCGGGAGCCGATGGCGTACTACCCCCCATGGTAGTAAGTGGTGGGGTAACCGGTCGGTAAGGTGGATGCGCTTGGGGAACCGGGAGATTTCCAGAGACAGGTGGTCGTCGACCAACAGGTCCATTGGGGGTTGTGTCCTGTTTGAAAATAAAAACCATCATTACTAAAACTGTAGAATCCAAAGAAAACACAAAACTAAGCTGGGAAAAGATGAAAGCCTACCGGTTCCAACCAGTCATCATCCACAGGAGGTGGAAGTGGTGCACTTTTTGTGTTAGATAGCACATCACGTATGATTGCCAGTGCTTGTTTCAACGCCTCATTCATCCGTAACAGTTCATGTCGACGGTTCTTCTCCCCTTCGGATTCTTCCATAAGTAAGTTCTGGAATGAAGGTTAAACAGATATGTGATGATCTCAGGAAGGGAAGAAAAAAACTAAGCCATCGTCTGTAGTCGAAAAAACAGGTGAAAGTGACGCAGTACTAAAAATGTATTACACACATAGAAGCAGTATGGAATGGTGAAAAAATATACTGGACTACATATTGTTGCGCAAAGTGAGAATCTTGATTCTACCAAGACAGGCGTGCACGCCACGTATGGCATACAGAACGAAAGGTACGGCAATGCTACTAGCTGTGTGAAGATGCAGCCAGCAATTAGATTTTATCGACCTACCTGGAAATCGGTGGGGACACGCAGGAAGGACAGTGACTGAGGGGGTGCAATAAACGCTCACACGGTAATCGGCACTTTATCTCAGGTCCCCAACCGAGTACAGCTGCCGAAGAAGTGAATGATACGAACGGCGTCCGAGAACAGTAAAGTCTATCGATGGTGCTACGACTTAGAGTTCGGCTGATTGCTCAGATACCGTAGCTACTTTGTACAGATAATCAGAGATTCAGGAAAATTCACGGTAAATTTGTGCTGTTTGCAGCGTTAACACAGAAACGGAAGACCTAGCGAGATAAAATAAACTCTTAGAAGGCCCAATAGAATCTCTACATATCAGGCTCCTTCCCTGTTTTCAATCAGGTTTCCGGCAGGGTTGATATCAACTGGTTTCCAAGATGAGTATGCCCCTCCTAAGTGAAAACAACTGAAACGCATCACTCCAATATAGAATAATCACGGAAAACCGGTGTAGCTTTTGGGCTTGTTTGTGTAATTTCATGAGGCCCAAGTTTCACGACTTGTAACGAATAAGATAGCTGCTGTTCAAGCGTGTTGTTGGCGTAGGGTTGAACGGGAGAGGGAAACCAAACATCACATAGCCTTCATCCCGTTGTTTTGTGAAAACAGAGAGTAAATTGCTCCCATTGTACGCTAGTTCTGGTGTAAACCGAGGCGGAACGCTAGGGCGAAGCCCTAGCATGTAGTAAACAATGCACTGTTTGAGCATTTGAATGGACGTAATACACTATTCATAAGGTTATCGAAAATTCTTCGACAGTCTACGACCGGTTTCACCTATCTTGGGGCTCATCAGGTATGCGCAGTTCCTGAGTTTCCCTCAACCTTATGTTCCAGTTGAAACCAAATTGCACGAAATCAGCGAAGTACACTCATTTGCAAACAAATTTGGTTTTGTGAGTTAGGCTAGAAACGTTCTTCAGTTGAGCGTCCTGTGCATAACCAACTACTGTTTCACATTGTTGGCCTAGCGAGTGCCCAGTGGAAACACTATATTGAGCCCAGAAACTTCGGGCCTTAAGGGCCTAGCAACGGTGCTAACAACAGGTATGGCCAAGCCGTGTCACAGGCTCAGTTGGGGTGAGTATTTTTCCTCAGTGGCCAAGACTGTGCTCAATGGATGAGATGATAGATGCTTCGGGACTGATCGAACGGAAGTAGACTGATCATCTTTTGGTTACTTTTCTACCAAGCGCCAGTTTACATGTACCTGTTTCAACCTAGAACCAAAATAATGTACTGCATAGGGACGTTTGCACTATACTCTACCAATGTGCCGCACAACATTTAACCTTAACGGTGTTTTGCGACAATAAAAAATAACCGTGCGCAGGAGCCATACCAACCGAAGGAAGGACTGAGCTACAACCAAGTAGTCCAACCCCAGATAGTTATTCAACGGCTTCCAATGCTGTTCGCATAGTTTGCGGAGGCCGTCATTCGGGAAAAAATAGGCAAGTGTAGGATGGCTAACACTCGGATTCCGCATGGTATGTGGTTGAAAATGAAAAAAAAAATGATTTCGGCGTTCTGGCGTCAAACAGCACCGGCTTAATGTTACCCTTCAATTCGGCTGTTGAAATAAGTGTTGGTTCGTTATGAAGAGCTGTCCAATGACACCCTCCTGGGGTGGTTGCCGATTCGGATCGCAGATAAACGGAAAATACTTACAAAGGCGCACTTCGGAAGTATACGGACACCAACGATCTTTTATTCCCATCCGAGTGAATTTATACGTTCTGACCTGACGGTCAGAATTTCCAACAACTAACTTCGGAAATCTGGCAGACTCATTCATCGTAATAGTCGTTCCTTGTAAAGTCTTTGTAACTGTCCAATTTTTACAGACGGAGGCAAAATGGCTATTGTGGATCAGCTACCAAAAATACATTAGTCGTCATTGGAGTTGAAAATATTATCAGATGACAGCATTATTGAAACCATAACAAAGATATAAAAAAGCAACGTTAAGAGGAAGGCAGAGGTTTAAAAGATTAGCTTGTCATATGAAGACAGAAGTACTGCGTTGTGAAACAATTAATAGGATAGCCCGCGCAACCTCTAGCCAAGCCTCAGGACAATGCAGGACCTCATCCTGAGAGGTGAGTGTACCGAATATTAACCGCCTACATATTCATCTTACATGCCATTCACAAGAGCTTAGGGAAAATTAGAGGCAACCAGTCTGGAGGGGATGGAAATAGGTAGCAATCTGTCCACGGGAACGCGTTAGTATTTGGGTGTATTGTATTGATCATCGTAAAGCCAAAAGTAATATACTCATCGAGTACCCTGGGGGCACAGAATACGGACCCACTGTATGGGGACCACTGGAAGAGTGATAATTGACTACTCCAAGAGGGGTCGTGTACTAGGCTGTGGCTGATGGGGGTTGCTGTTGTGGACTCGCCGAGGTAGTGGTTTGTCTTCAGAGTGATCTCTTCGTAGGAGATCACCATAGTCAACAACAAGAACCACGACTGGATAAATCCTGGAGAGGGTCACTAACGTGAATATAGGCCTTCAAAATTATCAGTGACTCTAAAGCAGCAGCCTAGGAACAGAATGAGACATTACGACTGTTGAAACGAAGAAATAGCAGAG
The DNA here is from genome assembly GCA_003604175.2 of Clonorchis sinensis. Taxonomy (NCBI): domain Eukaryota; kingdom Metazoa; phylum Platyhelminthes; class Trematoda; order Opisthorchiida; family Opisthorchiidae; genus Clonorchis; species Clonorchis sinensis. The sequence goes on along the minus strand of CM030369.1, from coordinate 31,945,959 downwards.
TACAAAAAGCAAGCGGTGTATGTAGCCATGACTTACCACATCCTCGCTGCAGACTACAGGAAGCAGATCAGTGGCCAGGTATTCCTTCAGCTAATGGATCAGAAGTGATTGGGAAAGGTTTATGTGGAGTGGGAATTGCACAAACCAAATGGATCGAGTAGATTGACAGGGCGTAAGGAAACGCCCAAAAAATACGAGTAAAGAGGCACAAAATACACCGATATGGTCAAAAGGCTTCGATATCATTCAAAAACATCCAACTTTTCTGCTACCAGAGATGGTCAGCAGTGGATATACTGCTTGTTGGAGTACAGAGGTAGAGCCACATCTAACCGTCATCCGTTCCCCCAATTGACCCCTAAATATTGCAATCCACCACGCCAAGTGGATCTGGACGCGACCCCACACCACCTTAATGAACAAGTTGAACCAGATGAGTTTATACGGAGGTCATAGGAGTTTGGTGCTACTGAGTAAATTTAAAGGTGGGAATTGACACTTATGTAATGGGGAAGAAACGATCAACTGATGTGGCGTCCCTACAGGTTCTGAAAGGCAGCATACGGATTGTTTTGCGCCTCATCCTTCTACTCAATATTGTGTAGGATGAAAACGGGACCATACAGTGCTTCTTGGTTTAAGATGAGCACAAACCTAGTGTTTTACACGGTAAAAATCAAATTCATATCCCCGTCCGGAAATTCCAACGGTCAAGCTTTTCCGAAACGAGCTAATTTAACTATACTAAACTGTACTATACTAAACGGCCTTAGTCCTTGTCCGGATCTTAGTGATCTGGATCTGATGTGCGGCACATAGAACAAGGGCAAAGCCTGGGCCCAAAAGATTCGCATATAACCTCAGCTAAGTCGGATTTTTGCTTGCACCCCGTGCATATCTGCTCTTGAATTGCAGGAAGCTTGCTCTAAAGGTTAATTCTGATTACTATGTCGTGATACTGGATTGAGTCGTTGAATAATGATCCGGACAATTGCGCACACGAACAAGAGAGCCTTCCAGCGATAGGAGAAATTTCATGTAAAAACGTTCTTTTAGGCCTTATCTCGAGGCATGGCAGATGCTAGCCTGTGTGCGAAACAACCTAAAACAAGCTGATCCTCAGCGATTAAACAGTGGAGAAGAGAACACGAAGCTGAATATTCGGGCACCTTCCCCCATATTCAGCCGCCGTGCGATGGGTTAAATACGTTGGAGGTTTGGGAAGAAAAGTATAAATAATCTGCTAAGCCATGGTTCGAACGTCACCGATGAGTGCGGCGCTGATGTACTGCAGCAATGAACCAGCTGCCTAATAACGATTACTTATGCCTGAGTCACAATAAACTCTAAGATACGTGGTCCTGTGAAAACCAATCACGAAGGAGCTATCTGTCCGACAAAATAGACCGAATGTGAGGTGTATATAAAAAAAATGGATTTTTCCATGCCTTTCCCCTGGAGACAGTATACGATTGCAATTAAAAATCCAAAACGAGCTAAGAATTGACATATCCTTGGTGGAACGATGTTTCGGAAGGAAGATTGTGACCGAACATAACCCTTCTCAGCCTCACCGATGTGAAACACAAAAGCGCAAGTGTTCCATTCATAAGCATTAGAGGTGAATAAAATAGTTGGTGGGATGTGTGAGACCGCACACGCACAAAAATAATGAACCATTCATGCGTGCAGGTCGGTAGGTCATGGCTGTCTCCAGTTCACGACGAATAACTGTAATTCCTACTAGGTCTTTGCATGAACTTTCCTAGGTCAGAAATTTATTTGACTCTTCATACAACGCTTTCGAGTGGCGAGAGCAGTTTCCGGTTCCAACCCATGAAATCTCCATAAAAGTTGTCAAACGTCTCCAAAGCTTTGAGTATTAGTCCGACTACCGGCTACTGAAACGTAATTAGTTAAAAAGTATCATAAACAAGAGATTCAGCGGGGATTCATTCGAGTCACTGATCCAAATCAGATTGGTGTTTGAATCAGTGTATTTCGCGTAGTTCGTACAAGTTGGGTTCAAGTAGAACATACAGTTGGCAGGAAATCGGAGACTGTCTGCTGATCCCCAAGAACGGGCGAAGCCGGTCGTGGGCTATTGAAGCGTTTCTACTGACTTCATGAGTAGTTGACTTCCAGAAGAAGTAACCAGTAGAGCCTCATGAATGCCGTATGAACAGACAATCTCGTTTTGACGTTACCTTGCCAGGTTTCCGGGTCTTTTTACAAAAAAGGTAACTGCATTCATCATACCACTTTTCAACACACTATTTCAGCTTTTCAGCTGCTTACGCATCAGTTGTAAGTACAAATGATAGTAGGTGAGATATTTGAGGGGTAGTGTCGTAAACATGCACTCCAAGCAGAAACACCAATTTGAATTCACGTTTGAATAACGTCATTCACATCAAGCCCTTACCAATCGTTCACCTATTAATCTTCCATGCCCTTCATTGCGCCCTGTTTCAGGTCGATTTCAAGTATACTTGTAAAGGTAACATGTGTATCATCAAATCCCTCATCTGGGTCTTTCATTGTGGATTTCTATCCCCATCTTTTAATAGTGTTATGTTTGAATGCTGAATACGACAGTCGGCTGCAAGCATACGAGTGACATAACAAGGCCGATTTCCTGCACACCAGATTGTCAAGGAGGTGTTAAGCATGGTACATTGAGTCGAGCCCAGAAACACTGAACACTCACCTGGACAATTCCGGTCATGTATATGCATCTGACCCAGAAAACTATGGGTTTCATTGAGTACTCAGGGAGGCGGACAACGGCCAAGGCCCGATAACCATCAGTTTAAGTGAATATCTCTTCAATTCCCTTTGTCCCTACCGGGGCCCGATTATTTAGGCGTGACGAAAGGAGTGACAGTTGACGTGCGCGCTTTTGAGACCGTGCGTACGTGTAACTACCAGCGTGGAGCCGTAACCTAGCAACTGCGCAACAAACTGGTGACAGTTCCGGTTTTCAAACCACACGAGGTTAAAAATAAACATAAGTCTGCACCAAGCTAGTCTTGCACTGAGAGCCATGAAGAAACATCATGGGGATAGTGGGAATGACAGAGAGGAACAACACAGAGAACTGACACTGTCGCTGGTGTACCAAATTGTTTAAATAAATCGGGTGAGTTCCTTTAAATGAAGTGAAAGCCTTCACAGTCGCCAGCTGTCAGTAATGGGATTCGGCCGAACCACAGCTTGAAAGAATGAGGTCAGACGGTCCACAAACCACTGACGTTATTCCACCACCCACAACTTTTGCCGCATCCGGTGTTGGAAAACAGCTTCGGTTGCCTCTTGTCAGTCTAATAGCTAGGATTTGATATGTACAACTGACCAATAAAATTGGCTCAAGATTACATACACGAAAATCTCGTCCGGCTACTGCCAGGTGTACTGAACCAGAACCAATTTTAGGTTTTTATGCGGACCGTAACTTCAGCTGTCACTCGCCAACATGGGTTTGGAAACGATGGAATCCGGACTAGTTATTCAAATACGGGTGTGTGTATCGACAAGGCGTGACTGGCGATAATTACTATATTCTTTGAGAAGGCAATCGATCGAAAACAATCAAGTAATCGATCCGAATGGACAATAGGAGTTACCCAATGCCCAGACCAGACCAAGGAAAACAGATAGCAGTGTCAGCAGTAGAAGGCCGCGCCCTATACATACAGAGGCTTAACAGACGGGCACTAGAGAGGGAGAAAAATTTACATAAAACAATAGGTGGGCTGAAAGGAAATCAGCTGTGGCGACCCTGGGACATTGAAGGTGGATGATACTGCTAGAGAATGGGTAGTTAAGTGAACGTGTGCGGTAAACTTGTGTAGTGGACTGACAATAACAGGCGCCGGAAATGTGTATGAGTACAACCGACACACAAGCTACCACGGCACTTGTTGTTTAGATCAACTACGAACTGGAATGACAGAAGGAATAGAGTTGTCAGTGATATGGGGGAGGTGAGGATAAGGAGGTTACACTCAACCTGGAACAGGTGCATTGAACTGTTTACGACCCCATTATTGAGGGTTTAGAGTTGTTTGTTTGTTGCAAAGTGAAGCAATTTTGAAAAGAGGAGAATATCAACAAAAATAAAAATAAGATGACTGGGAAGCTTGGAGGAAGCTTTAGCGATATGGAGGTTGTTGACAAGCAGCCACTCCCAATTGACAGACTTCGGGAACAATAACCCAAGGGTGACCCACAAACGAAACATATTTGAGCAAACTTCGGATCAAATGGATTTCGTGAGTGGAGTCTCTGATGAGTACTTACGTGAATTCGTTGATTGATTCGGGATTGAACTTGAGTAAGCGGCGGTAGATGAGCTAAGTGATCGGCCCACATATGGACATCCTACTGAGTCACATGAGCCCACATCCCAGAAAGTTGCCTGACAAGAATCTGCACTGTCGAACGATGAGTGGCGTTGCCTACACTACGGCCTCGAACGTTCAGTTCCTATCTGGAAGGCCAGAAGTTCGAGCCTTTCCTAATTTTGCGAGCTGTGCACCAGTGATGCTTCTTTCTGATAAGGATGAAACAGCTGGATAGTGGTTTTCGGTTATTCTGCGTGGGTTGACGTGGCAATTCAGCAGAATCGAAACCGGCCACCCTGTTAGCGATGGGGCTTCAGACAAAGAAACAACACAGCTGTATGACTGTCTGGAGCAGCACAAGAGTTTATCCGCAGTGGCGGTGAAACTAATCTGGGACGAAATGTTGCCAGAGTAATCGTATCCACGATCACGTGTCAAATACATTGGGGGTCACTTTTGCAGACAAATCGGTCAGTGTGATAGTATTTCCATCATAAAGAACAGACCGGCCCTGGACGGTGCGTTTACCATTGAAAACAAGTGACAACAACTCAGTCCGCTTTGCAATCACCGTATCTTATCGATCCGACGGACGGATGAGGTTATTTGAAGAGGCAAGGATGTTGTGTTGTGACCTAATGACGAATTTATTCGATTATTGTCTGTGACATCGGTGTCACTGAACAAATAATACAAGAGCGAACGCACGTTTGGCCATGAAAATTGAACCAGGTCATCTAGTTGTTGGACTTTTTCGGTGCCTAGCTGGAACATAATCCGAGGCCAGTACGAGTTTAAAATGCCACTAGTTTGATGACTTCTAGTCCGGAGCAAATGGAACTCACAACTGAATTCGGGCGATACAGTTCTCGTTCCGGAACCAGTTGACCCATGAACTATCTTGCGGATCACATTTAACCAGTTAGCAAGTCTTACAAAGAAGCATCAGATGAGTCAATTGCTATACAGCGCCATCAGAGGTTACGGCGGCCCAAGATTCACCGGCATATAAGTCTTTCTGTTCAAAAATGCTGACCAAAGGCCAGAGGTTTACGTGATCGATCCTAAATAGGCCCACCTAATGAATGCTCGTAGGGACGAAAGCCATCGTGTAGCCGGGGTTTCTGGATCCGACCGCACCACAACACAGTATTACAACAGACCTAAGTCACACCTAACTCATTCACATCCATTGTGAGTTTTCGGGAAGAGTGTAAAGAAGGTATAACCTGATCGAACAGCTTATGAACCGGGTAGACGGTGATCAGCTCCGTCTCAAAGAACAAAGACGAAGGAATGATTCGGTGGTGTGGTGCCGTGCCAAAAAATCTTTCAACGAACTCAATTAAGCACAGGTCATCACCTCATACGGTGGTTACATGAGGATCAAGCGGACGATACTTACCCCATTGACAAGTTCAGCCATTATAATCTTAGGAACCATATCACGTTGGGTTTTGTTGACTATTTTCATGTAGGAATCAACCAAATTGCGAATGATTTCAACCTGTCTCTCCAGCTTTGGGTCATTGGTCTCACCGTCGTTGTCACTCTAAACCAGAAATAGGGAAAACATGATCAGAGTAATGTGGTCAGTTAAGAGAAGACAAAACGGAAGAATAATGAAGTGTAGACTTCTAGGAACTAGACTAAACAGAAAGTCATGGCAAACAGCCCCAATGTGAAAAGCGTACAGTGATCATGCTTTCGTATAATGAGAGTTCAGCCGGTTTCAGCATTTGCAGCTTGACTGTATGGCAGGAAAGTGGAACCAAAAATAACCCGAAATAGAGGTCACGCGACTGCTCAAAACCAAAGTGTAGAAAACCAGGACAAGCAACACCTAGCACCAAACTTGACGAATATTACGGTGCGCAGCGATTTACTGTCCCGTCTTTTTTACTCTGCTTTACACGTAAGAGATATACCCATATGGAAACACAGTCATTCACATTATATTGTCCAAAGTAAACAGGGACCAAAACGATTCGAAGCGCAAACTGTTAAGTTCAGAAACGTGATATTAACCGTCTCGACCACATAGACCATTAGTACGAAGCCGCGTGCGGGTGTCTAAATAATGACTCCTTGGTAGGGTTCATAGAGAAGAGAATGTTGGCAACTTAGGTTTTTTAATTGGCGGTCGGTTTGTTCGCTGAACTTGGTACCAGTTCTATACACCTACTAAAGCTAACCGCTCAACCGTATGCCACTGGACGTTGCGGAGTAGTAGAAGCGAGGCATCCAGCTACCATCCAGGATTCACTCGTCATGAGGGCACATTAAACATTGGCCAAAAACTTGCATTGGCACTTCAAGGACCACACAGTACTGCGTGGAAAACAATCGAGGTTTTACGGACATTGCCGACAACCGTCAATGGGGACTATCTGTCTGCAGAATCATGATAACAACTGACAATATCAGGTGACTGCCTAAATTTCAGGGATGGTTTAGAAGACGAAACGCGTCACCATCATCATCATCGACAGGAACACCAGATGGGCACATTGGTACCTCACTGTCGAACAACCAAACCAATTTATATGAATAACCCTCATAATGGAAAGAGGAAGAAATGGGGCAAGAGGGGGACCAAGCGCTAACCTACAACAAACATCCGAGGTAGAAAGACGCCCACCGCTCGGACAGACGATGTGGATGGAATCTGACAGCATGTTCAAAGATTGTATGTCTCGCACCGTTACCTGAAACTTTGTGGGTGCGAAGCACTGAATGGCCTTGGTCAGTTTGTTTAACAATTCTTATGCTTCCTGCCCTTTTCGAAAATTAGAACAATGTCATCTGCATATTCCTGGTAGACAAAGCTGTCACTTGAGAGTTCAACACCAGGATTTTTGGAACTTTCCAGAGTTCGCGTCGGTTCATTATTAACGAAAGTAAACAAATATGCAGAAGACGAACACCCCTGTCTGACACCAGTGCTCGTAGGGAAGCTTTTGGAGATCTCCTACCTACCGACAAGTATGTGAATACAAACAGCATATGATACCCACGAACTTGTGGAACGTACGTCGTTGCACAACCGCGTTGAAAATTACTAACTAGCCGGCAGAACTGAATGCACTTTTGAAGTCAAGGAACACCAAGATTGTTTGGCATCTACATACATGCGTTGCTCTAACACTTGACGGATTGTGAAGATGCGGACAGCTCCTTCCTGGCTTGCTGTTCTCGGGACCCGTCTGGAAGTACCTACGTAAGATGACGCAAAATGAGCAACACAGTCTCGTTACAACTCAGTTTTAGCTGACTCCCCCGTTGTTGCCATACTCACTACGTGCAAGCTTTTTGGAAATGAGCAGCGCTATCGACCCACTCCATTATGTTGTGACAAGAACCAACTAGAGACTTCACCTCTATCTTTAGACAAACCGAGTGGGAGTTCGTCAGGACCAGAAGCTCGGTGACACTGGAGGGCCAAAAGGCTAATTTCCGAAGCCCTCGAGGGATGCAATTTCACTGACCACTGCGGGTCGGGAATCCGCCTGAGCAGCGGTAGGTGGCCAATTGAATTGTTGAAAGTCTTCAACTTAACGACTTAGGCGTTCTTTTTTAAAGGTAAGCGAATTGTACAATGAATGATTGTTTTGATGGCCAGGGGCCTGTTTGGGCCTATTGCGCGTACCAGCTGGAATAGTTAACGCACATCTCCAGAGTTTTCCGCCTCCTCCATCCTCTCAGCCAACTGGATCCCCCAAGCCATCTATAGCTAATGCCGATGTGGTCTCGCTGTGTTGGAAGTTCGCTGACACGTGGGGGCACCATGTATCCAGGTATCTTCGAGTGTTTCGAAAGGCAATATTGAACCGGAACAGCATACGATCAGCATATAACTGAAACGTCCAGTATTGTCCGTTCGTCTCGATTCCAGTCCAAAATGGTTACCCAGTTGGGCCTTAGAAGCGCTAAGACTACCTACTGGCGGATTTATATCCCCGACAAACACAACAATATCTGAGCTCATAGTTCGACGCAACAATGCGCTCAAAGCATCGTAAAAATTGTCTCTGAGAATATCAGGGCTATAGTCTGTTGGGGCGTAAGCAAATAAGATAGATAATGGGTACCGTCATAGACCTTGTCAAACGATTCACACACAGTTGACCTTCAGCGGTCAACTATTCGACCAGAGACCCTTCAGCTCGAGGGCTTAGAACAATGCCAATACCGGCAGAACCAGATGCAGCAGATTCCGGATCACCAGAAGGGTGCAGCCGGAAGCGACATGAAACCAATGGTAGCAGATACGCAAGAGGAATCTGTTGTCCGGCTTGTTTCAAGGTGTGAACGTTAAACATTTCCAGATGAACTGGGTGAGTGCTCGAAGAATGATCTCGAAGTGTCTACAACGACCAAGGTAAGTGTCGGCGAATTAATCTATCAGTACCTAAAAATTGTCCCACGGAGATGATTCTGACAACATGATAAGAAGGGGGAAACGTATATACAAAAGAGAAAGAAGGGAAAAGTCAGTCTGTTTTCGCTTACCCGCCCTGTTGTAAGCAGTAAGGCGACGGCGCGGCCGATATGGCACGAGATTATTAGTAAATGTGCAATTAATTGAGGTACGTGGACTGGTATACTGCCAAGGCGCCTACACTTAGACAGGAGGGCGATTAAAGTCCTAGGTTAAAGTATTTGGCTCAAAACTTTAACCGCTGAGGAACGGCGTTTGGCGTAGGACAGTCAGAGCAGTCTACTTTTTTAGGGAGCGAGTAGCTACACAGTTTCCAAATCCCACCCTGGAAAACCAGGAGATTGCGTTAGCTAGAAGTCTACCGGCTAAGCAAATTAGTACGACGGGCTCTGTGAGTTTCACGTAAATTCCTCAGCAAAGCCCAATTGGGTTATGGAGGTGGACAAACCATCATACCAGGATAGGGATCAGTCTCTTCTGAATTGTTTACTTTTAGGAAGAGTTCCTTCAACTCACAAAGGAGCGTTCGTCCAATTCCGCAAATCCATTGATCCACTTTGGTAAGGTATACAAATAGGTGTAAACAAGTTAAGGAGAGAAACGAGAAACGGAAGGGACTGAAGTGAGACAGCCGTCAGAAAAGGCATAAAAGGAGTGGAAGTTAGCGACCTTCAGAACGGTGTGCGCGCTCACGCCTGGAACACATCTGACGGAAACAAACACACTGGTGGTGGAACGTTCCATCAACAAGAATGGTACAATGCCTCGAGAAGCGCGTTAAATTATTACCCACCCGCATAGAGCTGTACAGCTCATATGGTAACCAAGGCAACAGTCAGAGATTACCGCTACCGTCACCATTCTACCGCGAATCAGGATAAGCTATTGATAACATTTGTCCTACTCTGTCTTACAAAAAGAGCGCGAATTATACCGCTCCCAGTGCAAGCACCGCAGAATGGACACAAGTAAACCGGAGACATTTTCTGACACACCATAACGTCTTGAGAAGGGCATTTGGTTGTAGTAACCACAAATGTCGAAAGCTTGGCGTTATTGTTGACAGTAAGAACAATGAAGATGAAGCTATATTACGATTTTCAAGGAAAGGTAACAGTATTTTTGATCTCTCGTTTTTGACATTCTTCATCTGGATGCGCTGCACAAAGACGGCCCCATGTTTTAGTTTTAGTTTACCCGAGATATCGCAGTACATTTTCCTGATGGAACATACTACTCATGAGGTTATTGAAAGCCCTCCAATAGCACACGACCGGTTTCACCCTTCTTGGGTCTTATCAGTGGCAGTATGTTCCGTTAAGAACATATACTGCGATGTATTGAATACCGTACCTGAAACATGAGATGGCTTTTGTCCAACAGATTCGATTGAAGAATATCATAAACGAGAGATTCAGCAGAAATTCAGTTGAGTTTCCTGCGAAAACCAAATTAGTGTATTTCAACAACTGCGTAATTTGGTGCTCAGGTAGAACGTAAGATTGACGGAAACTCGGGGACTGCGCCTGCCTGATGAGCCCGAAGGACGAAAGTGTGTATTGTCGGTGATTAGTGTGTTCGCTCGTGAAACCCAATTCTCGGGGTTTTACTGGATAAACTAAAGCCCCATGCCTGCCGGAAGGGGATTAACGAGAGGTTAAAGAATTCGTGCCGGTATATGTGACGTAATGGAACGAATCATTCAAGCGAAGACTTCCAAGAGCGGTGTTCCGGCCGAGTGGACAGATAACTACAAGCACAAAATGTTCGTGATGCGAGTATGGAAGCGTGTGAGCGGTAAGTTATGGTCGAAGGAACAGGAAAGGCATAAAATTTTAGGTGACAATAATACCTCTGTGCTCTTGCCAAACTATATTGAAGACTACAGCGGTAGAAAAGTTATTAGGAGGGAGTTTATTGATCGTGACTCGCTCCTTCGATATCGGGTAGTCACATTCCATTCACTGTCACTGAGTACCTGCAAGGTAACACTAGAAGGTATCTGTCGGGCCACTACGTTATCTCATGAAGTTGCAAGCAAGTTAAGAGGGTAGGGAGCAAACTAACATGTTTACAAATGGTTAGCTCAAGGGTGTTGTTCGATTTCATCGGCATCATCTTCTAGTCCTCGGGCGATATGACTCATGGAATTTGGACTATCAGGCTGGATTCCAATTGAGTGACTTCTACGGCTGGTAAGAACCGAAAGCGTTATGAAACAGATAAATCATAACAGTAACAGACGAGTACAATGAACATCAGTAGAACCCAGGAGCGAAAACTGTCGAACAACAGGCCACATGGTAACATCTTCCATCTTTTTCGAGAGAAGCTGAATATGCTAAGTATTTTGGGGAATATAAAATGGTCATTCTTAAAATGACAGACAACCTTGAAGCAGTGGAGGACATAGACCACTTCGAGTGAGTGGAAGGCGGAGCCCGAACCGGAAATCATACTCAGTTGACAACAGGACGTAGCAGGCGTTGAAGGATTTTCACGTTTGTTCATTGAGTGGCCTACTTTGGATAACGGTGATTCAACGTGTCTCCAACCACACAGCAAGATTTGTGCGAAACAATAGATACATCTACCGCCGATCCTTCGCCTCTCTGAAAAGAGATCATTTTATTTTTTTAAAACATGTGAAGACACTCCGATTTGCTGTCTTCTTCGTGGTACAGCATTCAATTAAAACACTCCACTGAATTATGTCCAACCATTCCAAAGGCATGTGAATACCAAGAGATACGCATCCAAGGAGAGAGTGCATATCTGTTCCAACAGTCATCGTTCTCCGGGGGTGATCAAGAGACTCTGAGTAAGAAGCCACACCAAAGACGATCAAACTCAGGTAAAATATTACACAAGTGACCTCACTTGGGGTAAGTTTTGACGGAGCAGGAGTAATCTAACAAGATTACTGGACGAGAGGTTGAAAAAGACGCCAACTTTAATTACTTAACTGTTCATAGCTTCGTGTTCAATTGGAAAGGTGCATTTTAAATGAACTTTAGGGGTGAACCCTCCCCCACGGTACCGGGGCTGTAGGATCGGTCAAAACTGCCGGCTTTTGGGAATGAGTCATCTGAATGGTAATGATTTATCATATTTAGTGCGTGCAAACCACGATCAAGCTATTTGTGGGTTTGTACGAATGAATGACCAACACCTCTAATTACATTCTGAATCACAGGATAGCAGTTGCAGGAAACAATCAGACAACAGCAATACCCAACCTGTTTTTCAGGAAGTGTCAGTTATGTAGATTGTCAGCTACCTCGTCGGTATTTATAACACTGATTATATAAGGTTGAGTGGTTCCCTATTTTTCTACCCTATATCCTATACCGAGTAAAAAGTCATCAATCGCACTGTATACACTTACTCAGTTCAACTACCCTCAACATTTTCCCACAGCGACGGGAGCTGCTCATGGTTTGGTCTGTCTTACTCAGCCGGTCACCCTAAACCGAAACCTATCTCTCTGTGAGCCACCCACAACGGGTTCTACCCAACCGTGGCCGAACTGATGCCCTAATAATATGCCTGGAACATTTTTTCCTGAGAATACGCAGCTCATGCCTGCTCATCCAATGTGTGGCTTTCTGGTGTCAAAGTGAGACCAGTTACTGTGCATTTGCTTGTTACAAATCCCTAAATGGGTCTCCAGTGTTTCACAGGTCGGACGGGCTGCCAAAAGTGAATTATTTAATCGACGTAGAAGAAAACGTAACAGTGTCCAGGAAGTTTAGCGTTTTCGACAGGTAATCATTATCAACAATCAAAAGTAGTAAACACTGGCGACCAACTGCCATGCAACAACGAGGAAGGAACGCCTTAGTTAGGAGTGGAATGAAAGGGGGGAGGGAGGGGATTTAGTGCAAAAACTCCATACCCACAGCAAAACCCATGAAGAACAAGGTGTGCACGCCTCCAAACAGCAATGAAATAAACACATCGGAGTAAAACGCTACTAAAGGACTGATCTAGCATACATTGCGAATCCTACGCAACACAAGTCCAGCAGACAAGACCTTGCCAAGTTCGGTTATAGTCCGGCCAGCAAGCGAAACACGTCAGCCACTGGTGATGTTTACATGATACATTCTGTAGGGTTTCCAGTCATGTGCAAGGAGAATTGCGTGGGCCACAGCCAGGAAGGTGCGAACATCTCACAGACATGCATATCGCATTTTGACTGCAACCTAGTCACTTGGTCTGATGATGTTCCAAATGATCAGGTCCATCGCGAGAATAGACATCTATTCAGATAAGGCTTCGGCTAATCACCAGTGATCAGATTATCATCTGCATAAGATAACAGATGATCAAAAAATTGCTCGACTGTAACATCCTTTCGGTGCCCTGTTGTCATGCCATCCGAAGGAAGTATTAGGGCTGAGCTGCTGCCAGGTTACTAAAACCTAGATAAGAACACTCAAGATGCCGAGGTTGGGTTCGAATGAAGCGCCTTAACCACTGGGATATCTCGATGTGAAGCAAACCTAAAACAAACCAAACATTGCTGATATCTGGATAGATCTAAAAGAAGGTAAAACTCACGCGAAAAGAATGCAATTCTCACGGGACTAAACTGTCTGTGTTGGAATTTCTGAGCTTAAGTCATGAGCATAATTTCAAAGTTGACTGACGTCTGATTCGACTTTATGCTAGCAACTAGACGGGTGTGGCCTACGTTGTGAAGTGTTTCTAACCCCACCCATAGCAACATTTTAGGGCAGACGGGATAGAAACTCTCCGCTGGTCAAAAATCTATATTTGCTCATTGGAGAAAGTTGGTGTAAATCATTTCCAATAGATTCTTCACGAGGATCATCCCAATACACTGCTTCCCAATGTTGCCCGTTTAGTGCAGTGTAAACTGTCGGTTCAGACGCGACTGACTTTCAAGTTGAACTACTGACAAAAATGTACACAGCGCAGAACCGAAAACGGTTCCCGGATTCGGACGAGATCGGAACCTTGTACTTTCGGAGTCTGTCGAGACACATTTGGGCACGCGCCCCGAGTTCACATGCTGTACGGACGATTCCTAAACAGCCAGCCAAAATAAAACATCTACTAAACCTGTCACGCCAGTCAGTAAGTACTTCTAAATCGGGCTCCTTAATTCAAACTTAAAGAGTCAAACGGTAGACCTGATGGACGAGTCAAGCAAACCAAATGGCTTCCGATTCACCCCCGTTTGCATCTTTATCCGTTAATTTCCACACATCAGAAAGTTCGAATCTAATCCATCCATATTAAAGAGGATTTTAATGTTTATTGTGAATAAACTACAGGGACATATGTGATAGAACCATGCAAAAGAATATTGGGGAATCACGAAGGAGTGTGGGACCGACGGTTAGTTGTGTCTTTTTTAAGTTAGAGCTGGGACCACCTACTACTGTGGCCTATATCACACAGTGAGAGCTCAGTTGTGTGGCTGAACAGCCCAGGCCCTTAGACGATCACGTCGTTCGTGTCATTCAACGGTAAAATGAAGACAATATGGTTCAGTCGAAAGTTCATCGCGAGACACCGATCAGCTGCTGCGGAGACTTTAACGATTCTCGATGTAAGTTACAGTTACACTGAAAATTAATCAGGCCATAGTACTTTTCACTTGCAGTTTCCTGAAATAAGTGATGTGCATCACAATTCATACACTCTTGAATCGCATCGGTAAATGTTTAGTGGAATATTCTATCCCAAAATGTGCGTTTAGGCCTCACCTGAATTTCCACAGATGTCCCTGGCGTCTGAATTCTGCTCAGTAATGTGTTGGCTTGAAATAATAATGCTACCATCAGGCTGGTTATCACCTAGGCTGTCTACAAGGTGAATGAATGCTAATAATTCGGCGTGGAGGAACACCAACACACTGACTTGACCACTTTCATCCAATTCCGACAGAGCACTTCACCGGCATTGAACTGAAACCTAATCTTCCCATTTCCGGATTGCGTTCACCAACGGTGGTTTGGTGGTTGGTCAATAGGTCTGCGTCGGATTTTTGCGAAGTTCTTTTTATTACTTTACTGAAGGTGAAAACTCATCACGCGATGAATCTGTCGACGACCAATCATACAACTCAAGTAGTGAATGGCAAGTAACCACAAGTAATCTATAAACGTAACACATCACTCATAGGTTGGGCGAGATAGCTCAGCGGTTAGAGCGCGAGCGTACTGACCGGAAGGTCCGTGGTTCGAACCCTGCCTCTGCCTCTCGACTTCCCCTGTCTAGGCTTGGGCAACCTGGCAGTATCCCAGCCCTCATGTTTCCTTCGGGTGGCATGGCAGCTAGGCACCGAAAGGGTGCTACAGCTGAACGATTTATATTTATTTTTCATAGGGTTTCTACAGCCCACGACCGGTTTCGCCCTTCTTGGGGCTCACCAGGTAGGCGAAGTCCCCGAGTTTCCGCCTTGGACCCAAAATTGCACAAAATTCTACAAAATCCCCTCATTCGCATACCAATTCAGTTTTCACTCACCTGAAAACCAGCTGAATCTCTCATTTATGATGTTTGTTCAATTAATCGCGACATCTTGAATATCGTACCAACTGAAACACGAGGCGCCCTCGTGCAGCACATTCAGTTGAAGAACATCACGAACGAGAGATTCAGATGGGTTTCGGGCGAGTATCGCGTGAAAATCAAATTGCTATGCAAATGGGTGTATTTGCCCAACCTACTTTGTTCGGTGAGACTCGGCACACAAGTAATCAGGTCGCCGAACAGATCAAAAGCCACCTGACCAACGACCAGTAATTAGGTCTATAGTGGCGCTTCACTTTTATCAACCATCTTCTGGGAATTTTGTTCCACATGGGACCAAGTAGACAGACGACAAAATATACAAACTGATAACACATTTCCGAAAGAAATATTTTATCTAGGGTTCATTCTGTTGTCACATAAAGCTGGGGATTCTGTCGATCCCCCAAATAGAGACCATTTGTACCGGTTCTCACCGGGGTCTTTCTTAGGAAAGCCGCTGTACATAAAAAATGTGGATGACCGTGAAGCTGGCAAACTGTTGCATTTTTTACGCGCTAAAGTCGAAACAAAGTCTACGAGTTCCCAAGTAGTCTTTTGAAGCCTTTTTACTTCGGTTGGCGGTCTTATATGGTATATATATATATATATATATATCGACTCGACAGAACTTCGTTAGCTAGTTATTCGATCGGTCTTGATTGGTCTGACCAGAAAAAGAATATTGTCTTCTATCACTCTACAGCTTCCAGTCAATCTCCATGACTGGTTGTAATTCGCAACCGGATATTGTGATGTACTGAACTTCCGTTCGACTCCAGTGGTTTTCACATACTGAGAGCCCGCCAAATAAGATCCAATAACTGTCGTTCACTCATTCGTTGGTGCTATGAGCTGACTGACCATCAGTCGGACCTACACGCTTCATGCAGCATGCAGATGAGGTTAGCTGCATAGTGCAGTCCAGTGGGGTGACTCCAGGCCCAACGGCTCGGTTTTTTAGTGAGGCTAGACGATGTTTCATACCATTATTCGAAAGCCCGGATACGACAGTCCTGCTCCATAGATATCGCCTTAAAACATATTGGCCCCCTATTTTCCAATGCAGGGAAATTGAATGAGAGAGTTCACAATAATCTGAATTCAAATGACCAACCGGAACATGCCCCCAGTGACGCGAAGCCATGCGAAAGACCTGACAATCACTACAAAACGCTTCCTCTTTGTTGGGTACCATTAGCGGAGCTCGAGATAGCTCAGAAGTTAAGTCGCGAACTTACTGACATATGGACTGATTCTGTCTACGCTTGGGCGCAACCTGGAAGTATCTCAGCCCCCGTGATTCCATCAGGTGGCGTGGCAGCTAGGTACTAAAAAAAGTACTATAACTGAATGTACCTTCAGTGTTCGCTTTCACGAGCCTTCAGGCAAAGGTGGCCATACATACAGTCAAGGACTACCATTACATTTAAACAAGATAAAAAAACTAACAACAAGGAAGAATCATTCCCGGCTTTCTTTTAGCCAATTTCACTTGAAGGACGAAATTTCAGTTGAAACTAAGAAATCACACGGAATGGAAACAGCCTGAAGCATTTCCCGGAACCGCCTAAGTATGCTCACAGGACCGCTCCAATAAGATATAGCAGTACGCGGAAAAGCGCAGGTAGTAGGTACAGCGAGAAGGTGCAAAGTAAGCTGAGATAGGGTACTTTATTGAGACATATGATGCACCCCAAACTGATGTGTCCCAAAGATCGCAATTAGTATGCACATGTTGTTTGGATTACAAGGGCTGCCAGATACCTTCAGTATAATGGTTTATTCAAGTACCTGATCAGATACGGTAACAAAATCTCATACAAATATGGTATCCATTTTCGTGTGTATGCCTCAATGACCCAGATGGCAAACATCAACTACGATGTGGCACATATTCAGCAAGAATGCGGTTTAACTGGGACAGAAAGAAAAGCAATCTCTCAAAAGTTGGACCAGCGAGGGAACTAGACGCACGGTCAATACGCCGATGACAGACAATGGAACAATAGCTCATCACACTTGGGTAGGGTCGCATTTGTGTATGGATATTCAACACCAGTGTTGGAACAGGGGAATAAGGGACGGTTATCTGAACAAAAGTCGCACAAACAAAACATTAAAAGGAATGGAGTGGGATTCACATTACATTTTCTACAACACAAACAAGGACAATCGACGAACACGTGCTGCTCAAAGCTAAGCGGATGGTGTCCATCCGTCCGAGAACAGATTCTGAACCATCCAAAGATAACAAGGATCGTGCAGAACTCACTGCCAGATGTGGGAGCCGAAAAGATCCAGATGACAAAGAAACTGCATTAGGAGACAGACAAGCGAGAAATTCGGAAAAGCAGAAACGGGAACGCTTTGTGACAAACCATACCACATCAGTTTTAGACATCTAGGAAGCTTCGCCAAACCATCACCAAGCGGAAACACGGCCAACTCATTAGGCAACAAGATGAAGAGAATAACCGACAAAATGTGGGAAAAATAGTGCATGGGAATCGAGTTGGCACTGCACGATATTGGGCAAGTTCCGGGAATCGAAAAAAATCAACAGTGGACGTGGACAACGAAGCCGCCAGCTGGCAGAGCACTTCTTAATAAATGCGCTTCCGTAAAAAATCCGTGCTCGCCATGACGGCTAGTAGCAATGGAAAGTGGAAATGTCTCAGCTAGTGTAGTTATACCTACAACAATGGTAACAGACGGTGCGTACTCTTCGAATGAACAACAACCAAACAGTACACTTACCATATTGTCATCGTCCTTCCTTCCCGTTTTCTCCGGATAGACACCAGCACGAAGGAGTGCGGCCTTCCAGGCATCCACCGCCTCTTGGGTGTCCGCGGATAGATCTAATGTTTTGTAATCTTTGTAAACGTTCATTTTCGGGTCTGAGTGGAACAGAACGAAAGTTTGCCGCTTGGAGAAAAACCCCGTATCACCAGTTCGTTGCTTGAGGCCATCGAGCTGAAGCACGTATTTCACATCACGTTCCTGAGCACAAGAGAACAGAGAAACAGCACATAACGAAGGTTTCAAAGAACAAAAGGAGGTAGTAACACATACATACGTGAAATATAGTGAAATGAAATGTAGTGGGGTCTCAAAGAGGTTTGCAATACACCAGGTAGGTAACAGGCTATCAAAATGCGTCCTAGGATTGGAGAGCTCTGACTACGTTCCCTAGTCAACCGACAGCAGTGCTGAATGCACAACTACACTATTCGCCAAAAACCTGTACAGGCAATTTGTCATCACACATCACACACATAGGAGAGAGCGCAAACACGTATTCAGTGGCTGGACAACTAGCCCCAACTTATGAATGAAAATTTGCAATTAAGCAGCCATGTAAAATGAAGCGAACTATCTACACGTTTTGTCATGAATTACAACGAGTCACATTGGAGAACAGGCAAAACATGCGTGCAACTTACTTCCTCATCTTTGAACCAACGCAAAGTCTCCGCTGTCAGAACGAACCAGAAGTAGCGGCTTCCACCACGAAACAGGTTCGGGTTGACCAGTATCAGCCAGCCTTTGCAAATCACCTAGTCGTATGGTGGAGCGAAAAAGTGAGAAAACTGTAGGCATTCTCTCATAATACATGCACCTCGAGTACACCAGAATGCTGAAATGTTTCACAATAAAGTAGTAAGTAGTAGTGGCGGCTGCGCTAACTCAATGACGACAAGCAGTGCAGCAAAAGTGCACGATCTGGCAAACACAAAGTATCGACATTGATCCACAAGCTTCAAGCGTCAAGTAGCCTGACCTAGTGCGCACACAATGAAACGGATAGAATCACGCAATCGTAAGACAGTGAAACACATGCTGGTTTGGCTTGTGCCACAGACGACGGAGATTAAGGATGCTTTTTCCATTTCTACTCATTTATTTTTTATTCACACACAGGGCATGCGAACGCACAGCTGACATTCGATACAATCGGAAGGATAACACAGAGCAGAATAGCCAGTCACACCGGTTATGGTCGAATAACCAATATGTTTTCGAATCATGTGAGGCAGTCCTGAATGTTTCAATGTAATATGGCAAAATACACGAGCTACGGCTCGTTGGTGGGTGAACAGCAGGGCAGAACGACAAATTCGCAAGTGGTCCAGGCAGCATTAAAGCGAGCATAGAGATAACTGCCAAAGAAAATACCTAATTACTTCGAATAATTAGGCTATGGTGTCAATCATGAGTGGCTGATATCCGAAAAGTTATCAGACCGACCCTATTTGGAGAGGTTTAGAATGACAAAGCTGCACGATGACTGTCATCGTCGCTAAATATAGTACCAAAATAAGCCTCTGATACACTGTTACACTAGACCGTTTATCAACCTTCATCTTCCCAACATGAGCTGAGCCATAAACTTGAGGTGTTCCTGTACACTACGCGAAACCGATCAACTTCTTTCCAAGTAGCCGCATGGTACCGAATGATAAGCAGAAGCCGTCGGAGAAAGCACGTGGAATACTAGGAAAAGACAGAATTGAATAAATTCAGGATAAACGAAATCCGTGGAAGAGCTATTAGCAATTTCAATCCGGCTGTCAACACACCTCGGTTTCCTAGAGCAGGATTGCTAAAGAATTCCAGAGCATTTGTGCCAAGCTGTTGCATCAAATTATTCGTCGTTTGGTTGAAAAATGGTGTCACTGCAAATTTAGATCGAATAACGATACTAGCGAAAAAAGTCGTTAGGAATTGTATATCACCTTAAGCTGCCAAAGTGCTTTGATGAAACTAGCGAAGGCATGACCTCGACAAACCTACGGGAGTGGCGTAGTAATACCGCCTTATTTTAAACTACTTATTAGTAGTCTACTTTGTCAATCAACTGATGACGAGACGGAGGCACTGAAAATGACGTGAATCGAGACGCGTGACTCAAACGCGAGTAGTTCCAGAATGTTTGGACCACTATCAGATAGGATCTTAACGCAGAGAAAGTCATGCACGACACTGTTAGCCCGTCAGTACCTCAATATAATCGACTTGGTGCTGAAAACCAAAAACTCCACGCTGTGATGTGCACACGAGGAACCGTCGGTGCCAGCTTTCAGTCGGCGTAAGCAGATTGCTTTGTAGGGTACGGAATGTGACAAGCAGTGGCGAAGATCAGCCACACGAAGAAGCAACCTAGATTATACTGTTTTTCCCTGATGAGGGAAGAACTGAAGGATTATGAAACGGTTTGGATACAACAGATGAGGTGGAATAGATGTGCCGACGACGCCAAACTGGCAAAATAGATCTACCTACACAAAGAAAAGTAAGAAGAAAAGTAAGTATTGTTTAGCGATGGTAAACATAAACGCGCCATTAAATAACGACGCAGTGATGTCATCTGGGATAACGATGAAATGGCTAGCTAAGCAAATAAACCAAAAGCCATCTAGGTTATCTGAGCTACCAACATTCTCCTCAACAATGGAATCACCATACTTGGGGTACCAGAGATTAATCAAGAGTTCCGTCACTACTCAACCGATCACAAGTTCGGGTAAACGAAACAATTTAAAATTACCTAATTGAATCAATTAGAATTCAGACTACTCCATGTAGTTGAGTTGCCACTGTAACATCAATGACAGCCACAACGAGTGTTGAGCAATTTTATCGGTAACTACCGACGGTAATCGGACTATGGACGAACAATCAGAGCACATTAACGGAGATAACCAAGACAAGGATAAGTGATATTTCTGAAAATCTGAACCCTGTCACTTTCAGGGAAGGACCCCAACTAAGCCGCATGCGTTCGGTAGAAGAAACATCTGCCGGGTGAATTCTCACTTGCTTTACCGCTTCTAGTTGTCACTGTATGATGGAACACACCACTAAGTTTAGTCGCCACGAATGACAGTGGTGTAAGAAGAGCAGTGGAAAAGAAGCAGGGATACAGCTGTTTCACAATTCACGTGAAAACGATCAGAAAGCAATACAGAGGAGATGTTTGAGTTACACACATAACGAGAAACGTACCTGGTTTCCAAGTTTTCCTCTGGAGGTGTCATTAGCTCTTTGTTCAGCACTAAATATCAGGAAGTAAACAAGAGTGATGAAGGAAAAGTTCGAGTATCCGCAAACATACTGACGCAAACAAAGCATATGGATACTTTCAAGAATCAAAGACTTCTACGTTGGTCAGGATTATCTTCAGAAAGGTTATTTAGGATGCTGAAGTACGTCGAATGGTATTCGGGAGAAATAACTCACCCTCGATAGATGAACTGATCACACTGCATAGGTTGCGCTGGCTTGGCCACGTGCTACGTATGCCAGTCGATCGACTTCCTCGAAGGGTTCTTTTCGCACAACCACGTGAAGGGTGGAAACGAGCCAGAGGCGGTCAAACAATGACTTGGCAGCGAAGTATAAAAGCCACTACCAGCAAACTCCGCTGCGCTGGTCACTGCCGTCTTCCTGGATGGGGACCCCGGGACGGGCCATATCAATGGTTAGAGACATTGTCAGACATGGCCCAATCGCGCCCTCAATGGCACTCGTGCATCCGAGCTATTGCCTTCAATGCATAGCTCCCTTCCCAATTCCCCCACTTAACAGTCTATTGCTAGTGGTGTGTTTACGCAGCTCGCGCCTCCAATGCGCAGCTGCCTACCTCACCTTCCCAAATCATCGGCGAAACTGTGGCAGCTACAACCACTGTACGACAAGTACACGGTTTCTTACAGCTGACGATGATGATGATATTTAGGATCCACTTGTAAAGGTGTTTTAAACGGAATGAATATACGATGCGAGAAAAGTCACGTGACTGCGAGCAGCAGGATTCACAGAGTTGGAATCGGTCCGTCAGTCAAATATGAGAAACAGTATGATCACATTTGAAGTACAAGTCAGCTAGAAGAGGTAATTGGATAGTGTCTTGCACTTGGGCGGTTGGTCTGCCGCTGAAGACATGCAAAATTATACTGTGCATCACCGCAGTACTCTTCACCGGTGGGTTCTTGCTATTTGTTTGTGTCAATACAATTGCTGAGCGGCATGCACATGCATTGATCAACTAGAGGTGAGTTACAAGGTTCGTGAGAAATCTGGTGTATATATACGAGGAGCTTTTTCCACAGCTAATAGGTGGAATGGAGTTCATTGCCCATGAACTAAGAGTCCTACAGACTTTTGCAGAAGATTAAATCCCAGCAAGAAACATTTCCTTATGCAGTACAAGTACAACGAATAGGTAATTCGTGAACGAATGGGTAAACTGAAGCAGTTACTTTTTAAGATAAAAAAGACTCCGAAAACCAATCTGACCTGTTGCACTGAAGTTCCTAATCAATTCATTGAACGTATCATGGTAACCTGGTAGGGTCAGATGCGACTTGTCTGGAGTTACTATTAAGTAGGACGTTACATCAAAAGGCGGAGGTGTAACGAACGATAACATTGTATAGTGGTCTCGCCTCAGGAGAGACGGTCCCCCAATTAAGACCACTTCATTCTCGTGCGAGTTGGCTTGAGGGACAATGCCTCAACTCCCAGACTAGACCATCCAAGGTGTGTGCGGGGAGTAAACTATGTTTAAACGATAGCCAGAGTGTCAAATTTGTTTTTTTTTTCGCGATGGCACCAAGTGGCGATAAACCAATTTTTTCGACGTCGTTCGTGATTCCAAACATGGCTTTCAGCTGCATGAACACTAGAGTAATCCCTCGAAAATGGACCCATCTCAAGAGAGGCTTCCGTCATTCCCGATTGTGGTGATACACTGAATTCCATCACGATAACCTACCAGGATGTGGAACCAAATAATGTACATACCAACGGAAAGTTGAACTTAACGTGCGAAGCACAGTAAGGTTCAAATATCAGCCGCATAACCTGTTCGTTCCATTCGGCGTGAAATCTTTAGATTTTGTGTAGTCCAATGGTTTTCACAATTTTCAGCTCGTCATTCTCTAGCGCACAGTTTACGGCACCATCATTCCTCACCCATTTTATACGTAATACATGAGCAGCGGAATCAGACCTGATAGGACGTATACACTGCAATCATGCAATTATGCTCTTATAAACGGTCATGCTCAAGAGAGACCATTCCCCTGCAGGACACGTGACGAAATTCTTCCTCAAAAAATGCGATTAGTTGTGTGACCTCCCCTAAGACCATTCTCTCGAGAATTTCAGCGGTTTGTTCTAGGATCACATGCACTGAACGATACCGCTTATCCGGAAAGGGTGAGTTCATAGTTCGGATAGTACATGCGATACTGATGACGTTTGTCTACGTCGGAAACCCTGCGTCGAAACATCGGATGTGTTGTGATCGCATCATTACCGTTCATTGGTTTCCACCATTCCGCGACATTGTGCGACCATTAGGGTATTATGAAAGCCTAATACGGGCAAACAAACAAGCGCAAACCATGGAGAACATGGCTGTATGCACTGAAACTGCTATAGGTGGACAGGTGTGATTCGATAACAGTAGGTGTCAGTTAGCATTAAACAGTTTGTTTATACGCCCGTAAGCAATATGATTCACAGATCCGTTTCACTGAGCGAAGATGAATGTGAACAGTATTCTATATGATGGCGTGAAATTGTAAGTAGGGTAATTCAAACCGTCACATTGATAAACGAAACGAGCTACCGGCTGAATAGAAATACCATAGTTGCAAGTAAATAGAGGTCTTCTGAGAGACCAAATCTCCAGCTCCAACAAACGGCAGTTTTCACAGCTTCGTGGTGCAAAGTATCATCACAATACACATCATAATGTGACATTTGTGCACTGGGCTTTCATGTGTTAACACTAATAGCATCTTTCAGTGCCTAGGTGTCACGCGACCTGAAGGAAGCACGAGGGCTGGGATACTGCCAGGTTGCCCAAGCCTAGACGGAGGAAGTCGAGAGGCACAGGTCGGGTTCGGACCTTCCGGTAAATTCGCACTGAGCCATCCTGTCCCTTGTACTTCCTAAGTGATTGTGAGTCTCGCAACATGGAGTTCACGTTCGCGGCACGCAAGTGTTACAATTCCCTTCTTTTGTAAAAATCACATTTCAAGTTAGACCGATTATGATCCGTTTCTTGTGAGTATCAGAGTGTTTGGTTCCCACCTATACGAGAATAGAGCAACGAAACTTAGTCCCTGTTTGCGATATCTAGAGAGGGAATGGATATACTACGATTTCTCGCTCTATAAAGACCACCTGAAAAGACTGATCAAAAGTGACCTCTCTGAAAGGATGCATTTGTTCCCATCCTTAGACTACTTAAAAGGACTGCCCAAAAGCGGTCCCTCCTGAATGAGGGCTTACAACTGAAATGCGCTTCAGGATTAAGAAGTGTTGTTTTTCGAGAGTAGTCCCACTAGAGATGGACAGCTGGAACTGCAAAACGATGAGGCCAACCTCCGGAGATCACAATGTAGAACCTGCCACACTGCGCACATAAGTGTCATCACCTGTCACAAATTTAATATAATTGTGTGGGTTACTGCATCTTTACACAGTTTCGACACTTGTCTCCACCAATGGAGAGAAAGTGCAAGCAATGAGACAGCGCACGAAATCGAATGAAGACGCGGATTCCCGGTTCGGACTCAAGTGACGTTTGTAAGGTTGTGGATTCCTAACTAGGTTCCCCCAACTCTTACCATGGAGAATGTTTTCATAGTGGTCTTCATAACGGGGTGGTTTTTGTGCTACAGGCGATGTAAGGGGGGTCACAATATTAATGCGTCCTTTGGCGTATCAGTGTATTGTTATGCAAACTCGAGGAGCGTACACAGCTATTTTCTCGCATTATCGGATATTGCTCCCGCTAATCCAGGTAGCACCAAGTGAGTGATAATTGTTTGGGGGTAGAAGTCACAAGTTGAATTTTCTGCCCCAACTGCAATACTACCGCCCAGTCCATGGCTAGATCTATCACGTACACGGCGGAGTAACTACGAGCCCTTTACGAAGAGTTCACGGGTCGAAAAAGCACTACGCAGTAGATAAAAGACATCGAACAAAAAATTTTGATTTCAAATCATCATTCAGATTTAGATCTGCTGCACAGGATCTTGTCACATGTGACAATACCGTGACACACGTGCGATGGTTGCGATGGCAATAGAGTTGACGACAGACACTGGAAGGTGTGAGTCAGTTTAGTACAGTGGTCCAAAGGTCAGACACCGCGATGAGCTGGTGCCGAGAAGCCACCTGAAGTGAAGGAGTTTCAGTTACGTGTGATTCTCTATTTGTCTGACTACTGTGGAATACAGTACCTCGTCCTGGTAAGGAAGAAGAACCAAACAGGCTTTTGGAAAATGTTAGGAAAAATAAGGTCAGAGCGAAACTTCGGGGACAGTCACGAATACTGCATCAAGGCATGCAGGATTTATTGCGCATTTTTTCAAGTTGTAGCTGTGTCCAACAGTGCAATGACTTGCGAAAGTACATGTGAGTATCCTCCTCGGGGATGCCCATCAAGTTCTGGATATTGCAACAATTGACTTCAGCTTCAATTCATCGCAGCAATATTCCGATTTCGCTACAGGTTCTAGATGATTGACCAAAAATTCGCATTCTATTGCCCGCTTCAGCTTCGACTATTAGATTGGTTTACTTCAGCAAACTACGCCAGCGCCACACCCGGTACCAATAACCTCAAGGTTTTGTCCAACTTTTCCTCTTCATCATTATGTTCGCAGAAGATGGAAGATACTCTGATCTCCAACAGATAAGTTTCCCGGGGCGAAATTAATCCAACTGTTTCACAAGGACTTGGTAAACAATCGGTAGTTTTTTAACTGGGCAACTTTTCGTTTTTGAAACAAAAGTTTCAGCAAGCCAAGTGAGCAGTCCACCAAGTTAGCCAGGTTTCAAGACAGAACCAATCAGTAATACCTTTTCAGATTAGCATATTACATCAGTGTTGAATGTCAATTAAAGGGTCTTCACAGTGAGTGTGGTTGCCTAAATCTTACGGTTGACGGGTTGGTTTTCTGTCTGCCTTAAATCCTGACCAACTTGGCCTGACGAAACTTTGGTGTCAAAAGCGAAAGGTTGCCCAGTTAAAAACTACCCATTGTTTACCAAGCCCTTATGAAACGATGAATACTCGATGGGCTCCAAACTTCTTCCAATCAATCCACTTGTTTTTCTCTAACCAAAATCCAGTGCACATCCAGTGTCTTTACTGCGTAAATACAACCATTCACTGATCCAACTCAATATCGCAGAATATCCTTAAAATTTCGTTAGAGGATTTGGAATGTGTCGGCATTTATTGATGGAAGGGATTTTGTTCTATTAGAGAGAGAGAGATCAGAGTGTAGAGATTTTTTCGGTAGAAT
Source organism: Clonorchis sinensis (assembly GCA_003604175.2). Taxonomy (NCBI): domain Eukaryota; kingdom Metazoa; phylum Platyhelminthes; class Trematoda; order Opisthorchiida; family Opisthorchiidae; genus Clonorchis; species Clonorchis sinensis. The sequence goes on along the minus strand of CM030369.1, from coordinate 31,919,281 downwards.
GAAGTTGGGATGGAAGTGATCCATACTGACATCCGAATGTCCATTTCAGTGGTGGCACTCTAAGGTTTTCCGTTGCGATTGTGTTGAGCGAACCAGCATTCAGGTACGCCTCCGGTCATCATGTATTCCCATTTGACCAAATTACAAGTGACAGCAGTTTCTCACCAACGTCGCAACAACGTAGTTCGGCCAAGGGCTCACGGCCTTCGTTAAATCACATCAACTTTCACCTTGTGGGTTGGTACGCTTCAGCAGCAATCGAAATGTTGGTGCATAGCCCTTCAAGTTGAAAGTTCCGAACAAATGTCAAGCGAATAGGAAATTAGGTTGAACAAGTAAAGTTGCTTTACGCAATGCCTCCCCTCATTCTAACCAGCCGTTAAGAGCTCTCAATCGTGAGCAATACAAGTCCTTTGTGAAACGGTAAACCCGTACTTGGAGCGATAGTTCAATAATCGGGATGTTATTCTGAAGAACTTGGACAAACCACTGATTATATTCATCTCTCGTGTCAGGTGGAGACATTTGAAGGCATTAACCACGCTATGCTGGGCTCTCATCATATTGTTTCTTGACATCTTTGCCATGAAACACGCGGCATTTCACAATGGCTAACATAATACAAGTCACGTGACTACAGTCTTTCCACTTCATGTCGTTCATCATTTCTACTCGATGTCACGCTCACAAGACAAAGAAATCTTACGAGCATGCGAGGCAGCTGAGCATAAGCAAATGCACACTCGTGAGGTAACCAAAGTCCTACGGCCCGCTAATACAAACATACGCATAGGTCTTGATTCGTGATGCTGATAATTAGTAAAGTTGTTGCCAACTCTATTCAGGTAGACGAAACAGATTAATACCCATAAGGAATAAAACGTCTGTGTGGTCATGTTTCGCTTTTCCCTTTTTTCTCCATCACAACGAGAGATACAGATGGTCTTCAGTTGTCTGGTGTTAATACCATGTTCATTTGAAAATGAGTGTACAACTCCATTTACGTACAATTTAGTATTCGACTGGGAAATAAGGGTGATGGTAACTCGGGGACTAGGTCTATCCGATAAGCATTGGGAAGGGATATAGTGGGTTGTCCGATTTTCAGCAACCCTAAATAATGAGTGCTGTGTCTATCTTTTGGACCACGAAGTGCGACAATCCACTGAAACAAAACTGATGAACGCGTACGACCCAGTTCAAAATCCTTTCTGCGCGCGCAGCAACCAACTGATCAAGACAGCACGCAGACAAACAGCAATAGCAGCACACACAACCAACTTACGGCATCGCAGCCGTCATGTGACTTGTGTTCGGTATGTCTTGCGGATGGGCAGGTGTGCGAAATAAAGGCCAGCTGACAGCATAGCGTGAGATCACCTGATATTCTACTCATTCACATCAAACACAATTCAACGGTTCCACAAAGCTAGCTTAGGTTCGATAGAGAAAGTGAGCTACTTCGACCGATTAAAACCGAGCGTCTTCAGGGTAATCAGCATCGCTGACAGCAAGGACAGACGCAACAATCAGAATGTAGAAGTAACTATGAAGCACGTGTTCCCTGAGAACAACAAAGGTTCCCAAACAAGGTCCTCTAAAGTCAACCAACAAATAGCAGCAAGCCCATATATATATATATATATATATTCGCTACTAAAGCGAGACTGCATGAACGAGAAATCCGTATGTTGCTATTTGCGGACTCCTTATTTGTTTACTTGGAGGCGGAACTGCAACGAGCATTTGCCTGGTCAGCCTCGCTTTGGTCCAGAAATAAATGCTTTTAAACACTTGCCTTTTACCCACTAGATTAAGGTTCACAATAAATATTCTGCATCCAAATGAACGATGTAGCGTGCTGTAAAGATTTATGCTAGCTTGGCAGCATTGCCTCCATCACATTGACAATCGGTACTGAAATGAGGGCGCAGGTTGCCCAAGCAACTACTACATGCGGTTTGCAGAAACCAAACCCTGTACGGGAGCATCAAGGTTACAGTTTAACAGGTTGTTCAACCGCATCCAGTACTGCATGGCAGTGAGACACGAACGGCGTACGGGCGGCATTTCAGAGTGCGTTAGATGTTCCGAATATAATGGCCAGATAGAACCACAGACAGATAGGCTATCCCGCATGCGATCTGAAGTGAGAGGTAGCCTACTCACCGTTTGTAAGAAGTATTACACGTAAAAGTCTGTAACTTCAGATTGAGTAAAATGAATGGAACCATAAGAAATTCAACACAACGGTCTAACAGTCTTGTATATAACCCGTAGAAATGTGGAAATCTCACCCATAGTGGATGTATTAAGTTTGCTAGTTTCTATACTGATTCATTTGTGAATGTACAATGGGATTAGCAGGCACCCTCTCCTAGTAAGGTTCAGCGATAAAAAAGGCAAGTCGAATGTGGTCGATGGTGTTTTTCAGCTGCGCTAACGAAAAAGACGTTCTTCCTACCCGTTTAATTCTAACAGCTTTAACGCACGTTCGAATGACTGATTTCGGGCACGGTGCCGAGTTTTGAACCGAAACACATCAACATCAAGTAATCTTCGGACAGAGACGAACTGTCTGCCCTTCGAAGATACAAGTGGATACGTTAATTCGGACTATTTACCTCAGCCTTTTAATCTGGTAAGATTCGCCTGAAAACAAGGTACAGTCTAGACACGGCAACATTGACAGTCGTAAATGAGTAACATATAAGTTTGTTCGAAAGACTTACTTCCGAAAACCGATGAAGTCCTCATGATTGGTGTTTGTATAGGCCAACTGGAAATTGATTAGTGTTTGTATTTGATCTCTCGTTCTCGATTCTAACTCACGAAGGCGCATATTGACCAACCGCACAACTTCGTCCCGCAAAGCTGGAAACCGTACGATCTGCGTGTTTACGTGTTGACCCCGGGGGAAACAAAAGAAGCAGTAGATAACAAGGTGTGTTAGACCTAAAGAACTATGTGAAAATACGACAGTGACACATCGCTACCCAGTTTCAGTAGACCACATGATGACCCTGAAAAGAGATGGTCGCAAACAATACGACAAGAATAGTATGGCATCACTACACAAGAAAGAATAAATTCCATTGTGGATGCAACATATGAAGGTGAGGTGGGCTTGTATGGCGATCTATTAGCAACTAAGTGAGTAATGACAGGCTACCAACGAAGGAATTCACCAAGTATTTTATTCAATGTCAAATATCAAAATGTCCAATCAAATTAGAGTATAATCGTTTAAACTGGAGGTTCACCAGGAATAGCGAATATTGTGGTCTAGTGTGAATATGGTGGATAATGAAAACAATACCCTTGGACATTGGAGGTCTATAGTACTCGCCCTTGTTGCTATCCAATGAAACGTTAAATGCCAAGAGTAATTTAAACCCTGTGCGGTAGATAGGTATGCTCGCACACGGTTGTGTCCTCGAATTTATCCCCCAACTTCTTTACTGAGATCCGCCATTCTTCTTTTGAAGAAATCGCACGAGTTTACTTGTTATCAGAATGGTGTTAATTGAGTTCGTTGGCGGTTGGCCTGCAGCCGTTGGAGAGCCGGAGCAGCAATACTAAATAACGATGAAAGGACCTCGGCAACAAAAAGGCTGCACACGTAATTCATGATGTGCTGTTCGTACACCAGGTAACCGACTGCTTCAACGTGCCCTGTTTGCTGAAACCTGCTCTGACTGGAGGGAGAAACAGAGTGGGCAAGCCATGGCCTGGAGGGGAAGTGTGAAACGTTAAACCAGTCGTAATCGTGTTATCTCGTGTCTTGTGCGAGGCTGGGTAACCAGAGGCTCGCTTCATCAGTGGCCAGACAGATGATCCATTAGGCTATATCCGGCTATCCACCGGTTTCTCTAGGATTTTTCGTCTCATTTCATGGACTTTCAGTAATTGCCATTAAAATGCTGTGACAGCCTGAACGAGTATACGAATGGTCAGAAAAATGGACTGAAACGATATGGGTTGAGAGACGCTGCAAAATACCATAGCGACAGAAATAGAAGAATCCACCAGGCTGGAGAAACAGAGAAGAGGTATTAAATCCTATTTAAATGGTTTAGACTTTTCCATGCGTGAAGGGATTGGTTTAATGTGTCCAAGACTAGCTGAGTGATGCAGAATAGAAATGACAACTTTTGTTAGGCCAGTTGACCAGGGATGAAAGTTAGTAGCGCACAGTTCACGCACAGGATGAATCGTCACAGTCAGCGACAGCAAGAAACAGGGCAAAAGCTACTATTGGGGTTGAACTATCCTACATCAGAGAAAGAGCAGGAAACACGCTCATCCTGAAACGGTGCCGAAGAAGGTCCACATCCGCATCCGCAAACGGCAAACAACTTACACCTTGTGTTTTGCCCTTGAATGCAGGTGATGGCAAGAAAGTGTCAATGAAGCGGGACGAAAAGATGTACTTTTGGCTAGAGAATTTATTCTGGTGCTAACAGAATCAACCTATATTATGCAGTTTGTTGACAGAAGTTGAACATACGATTAGTGAGCTGTGGATTGCAGTGGCAAGACAGTGACACATAAGAAGAGAATTCAGTATGAATCAGATAACTATAGGATAACTTGGTGGAAGATTGTATGGTATATCACGATTCAGCAACGCAAAGTTATGTGCACATGCCCCGGTTGACAGGCATCCAGGAGCTGTGTGGTGATCTACCTGATAAATAGAGCACATTTCTACCTGACATTTTGAAAGCGTGCTATAGAAAAAACACACTAAATGTTTAATAGCTACACCCGTTTCACAGGTACAGGGTGCAACAAGGGATGTTAAAAAGGTGAATCACTTGTTCTATTTACTCAGAAATCTTGAGTAGGTCCGACGAAAAGTTACTAGCCTAACGACTCAGTACGAAGACTAACTTAAGGAACAAGTATGATGATGAATTTCCACGGGTGATCGGTACCAGTGCTGGTCGCTTTGTCACCGTCGTACCAAACTCATTCTGTGCAAACAAGTTGATGACTGGACAATGCCCTGCGAGGGAAGTCGTTAAACGCCGCAAGGCAGCAAAGGTGTAAAACATGACTAACAGTGTGATTGTTATTGGGTGGAACTCTATCCCAAGTAAAGATCTTTGTGATAAACAATCCCAAACTGAACTTGCCACGCTAAACCAGGCAGTGTGAAATGATTACAGTTACAGAGATGTGATATCAATCCAGAACTCTTGTTAAGAAAGAGGTGCATCGACCGCATATTATTTATCGGGGAAGATGGTGTCTCGACAATTTGTTATGATCGCTAATTTATCACAACTAATTAATAAAATAGAAATAAATCGTTCAGATGAAACATCCGTTTAGTGCCTAGTTACCGTGCCACCCGTAGGGAGCATGAAGGCTGGGATACTGTCAGGTTGCCCAGGCCTAGACAGGAGAAGTCGAGATGCAGAGGCCGAGTTCGAAACACGGACCTTTCCGGTCAGTAAATTCGCGCTCTAACTTCTCAGTCATCTTCAACGTGGATCTGAAAATCTTCAAAGAATGCGTCGGGATGTGGCAACCAAGCTAAACGCTCATTAGGACATCTTTAAATTCGACTTCGAGATTTCCATGAAAAGATCTGATGAATGATAGTGGCGCAAATAAAAATAAAAAGGCACAGATAAGCACCTCTTATCCTCTTACGAGCTAAGACGGGGAACACTATGGGCAGTCGCGTATACAGCCTTTTTGGCAAACGGTATTGAATAGAGGGGGGCTATCGACCGGTCTCAAAATCCCGTTCCACTATTCGCTGCATGGGAAAGGAAATAAGACGCAACAACGTCAACAGCACTATATGGCATAGCATAGCATATCACCGTCCACTGAGTGCCACAATACCAGACTGACAGAGATCGTGAACGTTTGGAAACACCGCACACAACTGGTGTTAATTTACACAAAGCCGGAATTATCGCGATTCCCATAGCAACTGAAATGACGTGTCTAGTCCACGCCACTCAGCACCCGCATTAAAAGGCGTGTGGTTGTCAACCCCTACTGTTAAGCTGATTAATTCGACTAGTAGGCGAGTGACTTGCAAACAGTGACTGGAAGATGAAGTAAAGGTCAGTGCAGACAAGCACGCACGAGTGACACTTCGGTCGGCGACTCCGAAGATGATGTTACCACCCGAATTACTTGGTAGTCATGTTGATTACACAGATCACTGCTGTTTCAGTTGACGGCACCATGCTACACGGTAATCTTGCGTGCTGGGTACGAGGCTATTGCGCAACGTAGTGTGACGTTAATTCAGCAGTCAAAAACACTCCCGGAATGCTGTTACAACATCCAAGCTTGCCAATCCCCAAGGAAAAACGTAGGAAGGAAACAGAGAAGCAGAAGAAATGAGTATAGTTAGCTTTATTAAACATCCCAGTTACAAAGCGACTGAACCTTGCCGCGGTGTGACGCCTTGTGCAGCAGATGAGCTACACTGGTGGGGGTGCGTGTAACACTCACAAAGCCTCTCGCATCGGCGAATTGGTATAGGTCTGAGAAACAAAGACTCCTGGTCCTGCGGGTTGGGGGTTGGAGCATGTCACGGGGCAATAGCAGCAGTGTCGCCTTACTTGCAACATACAGCAGGGCGGGTAACCGATAACGGGCTGATGGTGAGGCTTCCCTTTTCCACTTTTATATATTCGTTTTCCTCCTCTTTCCCTGGTTAGACACCTCTGTAGACCCATTCACGAGGATTTGACTCATCTGTTAGCTGCCCACTGCTGTTAGCTGTAATATCTACGGTTAACTCGGCCGCCAATTCAGAATCATTTTTCAAATACCGACGATCAGTTCATCTGGTGGTCTTTAACGTTAGCACTATGAAAGAAGCCAGACAACGGATTACCTTTGCACCCGAGATTGTTCGTATTATTGAAAAAGAACAGGAAATACATTAACTGAAAAGCTGATCAAGGTTGTTGAGTCATTCGGCATGTGTTTCGCACCCACAAAGCACAAAATTATGTTGCGGAACGTACAGTTTTTGAACATACCTCTAAGGATTCAGGGAGTGACAGAGGAAGTTGGGGAGCGCTGTACGTATCTCGGAAGTTGCGTTAGCTCCGGCGGTAGGACGTTGTTAATGTACAAATCTCAAAGACCAGAATCATTTCCGTCAATTTACGCCACTTGAGGCATCAACAGGACATGCCAAGGGCAAGTGTATCAGACTACAGTAGGGGCTGTATTGTTGTAAGGCTGCGAGACTTGGCCAGTTGGGATGGATGATGAGACATTCTAGGTCTTTGACCATACCCCATTTCGTTTGAACTAGAACAGTATGTTTCACCAACGCAGCGTTACAGAGAGTCGTGGTCCGAAATCTTTATAAACCTCGTTTCTCCGGAAGAGATCGGATATAGCGCGAGGAATGGTTACGAACATATATTTCTGAAGCGTTTTGGACGTAAACAGAAACACGATAAGGTTGGTTGTCAGCATACGGTTCGCAACACATCGACAGAAAGCAAGTGTCATCAGTGGGCTCCAGTGATATCCGCTCGCTGCTTCGAAGGATGGATAGTTTGGCTGAGTTGCGTGGTCGAAGATAACATCAGCCAACAGGATTTGTAATTTTACGACAAAGGCGGCTGCATGCTGATACCCACAAATACGGCAGCGAGGCATCAGTGGTGGACACTGATCTTATGCATTCGATTATGATTATATTCACAATGGACTTATCCAGGTGGATGGCTGCAGTTGGTTTTGGCTTATCCTGGAATTTCTGGAAGTCACCAGGCGGTGTGGATCCATACATGTCCCATGTAACGTCTTCTTAAACAACATCAAATTTCCAGGTTTGGAAATGTAAACTTCACTTCTTTAGTGGTCAGCAGTCTTGTCTCCTTCCGAATTTATATAGTTCCGCAGCACCATTTCATTTGATTTGTTTGCATTTGATGGGCCTTCATCCACTGCTCTGATAATTCATTTGGAACGGTCCCTTGCGTCGTTTCCGGTGATCTTAACCCGTCCAACTGTTTCTTTTTTCACCGTCCTTGGGCTTGTTAATATCGTACACTTCCCAAGAAGACTTGATGCCAAACTCGACTATGTATTAGTTAATAACGCAAAGTTTTGAAAAGTGCAGCCAGGTTTCCTTTGGTTCATCCGATCATTTAATTATGAACGCCTCCCCAAAGTTGCACTCGAGGACAAACCACAGTTCTATAAGAAGGCTTCACGGATACTTAAGCGAAGAAACTGTTGATATGAAGATACCATCCAACTGGGGATGAGCTTTCGGACACCGATTTTTCACTTCTTCACTTGGTCGTAACAACAAGACGATTCGATTGCCTGTACATGGATCACACCAATGCTTTTAAAAGCATCGACAGATGGGCGTCGTTGCAACTTCTCTCCAGAGCTGCTGGTGAGGTAGGTATGGTCCGGTTTCTGAAAGACTCCTTGACAAACTGAACTTAATGGACAAACCTGTGGTCAAACCGCAATATTACAAGTGATACAAACTGGTGGTCTCCAAGGGGTGATTCTTCTTTTCTCGTTTTCCTATCTTATATGGGATTCTTTCAGTCAGTTAAAGTATGCTATCAAGGTGGTGCCTGCCTGGATATGTGCCACCCCGAAAAGCTAACGTGAATATACCGGCCGTACTTGATGTATTCATGGGATGGTCACAGCAGCGCTCATTGTTAATGTCCCGAAGAGTCAGAGCCTGAGAATTCCACACATTTCAGGAGGACCATGGAACACACTACTAATGAAGTTGCTGAAAACTCTTCGACAGCCGAGTTTCCGTTAATCTTGTGTAATACTTGAACACTGAATTGTACACAATTGGCAAAATATACTCATTTGTAAGGTAATCTGGTGAAAAATAGCATAAACGAGAGCTCCAGTTGAGTCTCCCATCAACACCAACCCATCTTACAAATGAGTGTTTTCCACCAAGTGCGTACAGCTTATCGTTCGAACGGAACATAATACTGATGGAAACTCAGGGGGCTGGGTCCACCTGATGACTCCTAAGAGAGGTAAAACCGGTTGTGGACTGTCCAAAAACTTCGAGTAGCCGTACGGGCAGTGTTCTTTAAAGGAAATAAGTCAACGGTCTACAGAAATTCTCCAGAAAGCTTCTTGACTTGACTTGAAAATTTCAGCATCTGCAAAAGGGATAACTGTCAGCCAACAAATCCTCGCAAGAGTTGCACACACGCAGTGCCGGATCAGTTAGATTCTACACTGAGGAGGTTATGTGAGAAGCCAGGGGTATACATGATGAAGATATTGAATGCTGTCCACATGAAATGTACGGGGCGCGGTGGCTCAGGCGAATTTACTGACCGGAAGGTCCGTAGTTCGAACCCAACCTCTGCCTCTCGACTTCCCCTGTCTAGGCTTGGGAACCTGGCAGTATCTCAACCCTCGTGCTTCCTTCGGGCGGCGTGGCAGCTAGCCACCGGAAGGGTGTTACAGCTGAACTATTTTTTTTTACATGAAATGTAGCAGACAGCGAGTGGCCGATACAAAGACTGCAATAAAGGATTCCCTTATGCAAAATGCGGCCTTGCTGCGTAACCTAGGCGGTTGCGTCAGGCTTAGTGGACAAAGTACAAAGTCATGATTTTCCCCGTTAAAAGACTCGAAAAAGTAGAAAAAGAGGAGAACGTTTGTAGCAAACCGTTGGTGACGAACCGCTTGCAACAAAATTGCCAAACTCAGCGAACAATTTGACCATTAATATAAAAAAATGAACTACTATTACGGAGTTTGGAAAATGGACCACCAAACACAACAATATCAGTCTTTAGGCCCCTCCCCCATCAAAGGCGTAGACCGAATGCAAATATTCAAACAAGAAGCGATAAATCGGAAAACTACGGCAAAGCCTACACTGAGTTCTTAAACTGTGGCTATGTCACGTATGACCCACCACGTATGAAAGATGAATAGGGCGACAATGAAGATGTGTACACGATTGTGATGCAAATGTATCTGTTCTACATATAGTTTGGAATCAAGCCAGTGCCGACTGAGAGAACATTGGGTGTGCGTCCACGCGCGTTTGTGTGCAGAACAAGGAGACTGGAGCTGACAAAATAACCAACACTTGAATACTAGGTGTGGATTGTGCATGGTAGGTACGCACAGAGAAATTGAAATGCGTCTCTTCTCAGGATCAATAGTGCCAACATGAGTATTGCTCCTCCACTTGGTGTAACTGGATTTACACGAGAGTAAAAGTGACACCATGTGCGCTTGTGTTTTGCCGAAAAAATGAATAGTAAACACATGCATACCACCGGATAAAAAGGACTATGCACGCAAGACACTGAAGCTGTACGATGATGATAATGATGAATACAAACAAGCCCAACTGACCCTTTCGCCACATTGCTGAAGAATATCCAACAATTTCGTTACAACCAAATCGACACACCGCATAGATGGGGGACCAAGCATTGTGATCAAATTCCGTACCGTTGCATCAAATGCCTTGTCAGGAGTGAAGAGGCCAGCTCTGGAGGGAAATATGCAAAAGAATCGATGGATAGAAGGAACGAACAGCGTCACGGGATTGGTGCACTACTGACAGGAAATCACCACCGTCAGCATTGATGAAAGTAACACCCGAGTTAAAACGTCACCTGTCATAGAATCACGTTAAATTATTTGAAAAATGGTAGCGGGAAAAGTCTAATACAAGTCTAACACAAACACATAAAGTACCAATGACTTTAACACACCGACAATCTGGATAAGACCTGGTATATTAACTTCGCTGACCCCATTTTGAAAACGCGTGGCAACCATGATGGTAACCTGAATCATTCGGTTACACGTCACCCGGCACCCCGTAGTCAGAATAGAGAACCACGACTCTAATTGCTAGAAAAAAATTGGACATGATCAAACCACCGGAGCTTGTTAAGTTCGATATAGCTCAGTAGTTGAAGCATGAAGTTACTAACCGGAAGGTTGGCGGTTCGAAGCCAAACCCAACATATCAGCTGTTCCTATCTAGGCTTGGACAACCTGGCAGTAACGCAGCCTTCGAGGGTCCTTCAGGCGATATGGCAGCTGGGCACCGGAAGGGTGTTATGGGTGAACGATTAGTATCATTTATTGCCGAAGCTTGTGAAGCCCGAACCAGTCCTAAAGTGAAGCACCCACATAACCGAGCATCTCCCTCATAGTCACACATCGACGGGAAATCAGCAAATGACGCGTCAGACCATGGAGAATAGTAAGCTGAAATGTTAGCAAGCTTCTAAACCTGGAATTCAACCACGGATACTTTAGCTCAGGAGCTTCCACCTTGCCAAAGCACTATCGAGAAATGGGCTATTCAACGGCCGATCCACCAGTATAATTAAAAAGACGGGGGCGAGATGACTCAAGTGATTAGAGCTTGAATTTACTGACCGGAAAGGTCCGTGGTTCGAACCCGACCGCTGCATCTCGAGTTCTGTCTACGCTTGAGCAACCTGGCAGTATCCCAACCTTCGTGCTCCTCTCGGGTGGCATGGCAGCTGGGCACCGAAAGGGTGCTGAACCATACCACTATAATTAAAAAATAGTCGACTAACTGGTGGGACGTGGGAAACCAGAGAAATAACCCCTGCAGTTATGGTGTGCAGGGAGACTCGAGGGAGGATCGTTGTTGCTTAGTACAACAAGTTGACTTCCAAGACAGTTCTATCAAGATACTCATTAAATGTCAGAGGAATTCTTGACTGGTGGCGTCAACATCAGCATTCAGCCTTTTTGTGTGAATATTCGACCACAAGACCACTGAATGTCGGCGAGGTCGCTATGCATGATTGATGCCAGAAAATTCATACCAGCAAGCAACGAGTACGACGGCGCACGCAGATCCCTCAAACGCCAACTAGTGAAGAGTCTAAGGAAAGACCAAGGGGTTTGATGGACATCGGAAGCTCGGGAGATGGAGAAGGCTTTGACTACCGGGAACAGCTATGTCCTATACCAACTGATACGATCGACTGGTCCCAGGAAAGCAGCGATCAGCGACACGATAAGTGAAGAAGACGGCTCATTAATTCACTCCCAAAAACGTCGACTGGAAAGATGGGCCGAACACTTCGAAGGGCAGTTCAGCTGGCCTCCTGCAACGCAGCCTGTGGAGATAATGCATACGGGCCAGTGGAATGTAAACCTTGATCGTCCTTCGGAAGAAGAAATAAAGTACGAACTATCCGTACTAAAACGTGGAACGCACAAGGCCGGACGGTCTGCATTCAGCCCTCTTCAAAGAAGGCGGAGAATCTCTGGTGACCCATCTGACAAAGCTATATGGAACGAAGAGAAGATGCCTGCATAATGGGGCATGTCGACAGTTATCCCAATCTTCAAAAGGGGTGGGCGGACCCTGTGCGAAAACCACCGTGGCATCAGCCTGTTAGCTGTGGTATCGAAGGTGCTCTCTGGTCTTATCCTTCGAAGGTGGACTGAACACAGGGAGAAACAAATCCGTGAAAACCAAGCTGGGTTCCGTCCTGCAAGAGGATGCATCGATCATATCTTCACCCTCCGACAGATTCTTGAACAGTGACACTGCTTCCAGCAACCAACAATGGTTGTGTTTCTCGATCTGAAAGCTGCCTTTGACTCTGTAGACCGCCAGGCGCTATGGCAGAGTCTGTGGAGCAAAGGTGTCCCCATAAATTCTTGACCTTCCTTAAGGCGCTGTACGCCAACTCCCGCGGCCGTGTGAAGGTCTACGGGAAGCTCTCATCTGAGTTCACCACATCAAGTGGTGTCAGACAGGGCTGTCCTCTTTCACCTTTCCTGTTCAACTTCGTCATTAATACGATCATGGAAGACTCACTATCAGCCTCTAAGGCCTGTGAGGTCGAAGTGCTCCCGGGACGTCCGCTCACAGATATCGAGTATGCAGACGACATAGCTCTTCTTGGATCTGATGCCGTGGTAATGCAAGCAATATTAAATGATCTAAATAATTCCGCCTCACAGTTCGGCATGCGCTTCACACCTGCAAAGTGTAAAGTGCTATTGCAAGACTGGGTGGGCCCGAACCCTAGCCTAATGCTTGCGGGTGAACCGATTGAGGTAGTAGACAAATTTATTTACCTGGGCAGTTGTATTAGTCCCGGTGGTCTCGCGAAAGATGATATTTCCATCCGAATTGAGAAGGCCAGAGCAGCTTTTGTGAACCTGCGTCACCTGTGGTGTAGGCGTGACATCAGCTTATCCGTCAAGGGTCGAGTTTACAATGCTGCGGTCGGCTCCATATTACTATACGGATCAGAAACCTGGCCGCTGCGCGCCGAGGACGTCAAAAGACTTTCAGTGTTTGACCATCGATGTCTTCGGAGCATTGCCCGAATCTGGTGGGAACACCGGATCAGTAATGCTGAAGTACGTCGAATGGTGTTCGGGAGAAATAACTCACCCTCGATAGATGAACTGATCACACTGCATAGGTTGCACTGGCTTGGCCACATGCTGTGTATGCCAGTCGACCGATTTCCTCGAAGAATTTTTTTCGCACAACCACTTGAAGGGTGGAAACGAGACAGGGGAGGTCAAACGGCGACTTGGCAGCGAAGTATAAAAGCCATTACCAGCAAACTCAGCTACACTGGTCACTGCCGTCTTCCTGGATGGGGACCCCGAGACGGGCCACATCAATGGTTAGAGACATTGTCAGACATGGCCCAGTCGCGCCCTCAGTGGCGCTCGTGCATCCAAGCTATTGCCTTCAATGCATAACTCCCTCCCCACTTAACAGTCCATCGACAGTGGTGTATTTACGCACCAATTTATCACCTCCCGCCTCCAACGCCTAGCTATTTACCTCACCTCCCCGAATCATCGGTGAACGCAACTGTGGCAGCTACAACCACTGTACGACAAGTACACGGTTCTTACAGCTGACGATGATGATGATGATTGTGTGAAGATTCATTTATAGCCCTTGCACAATCAAGTGCGATCCGAAAGATACTTGGAGGCAGCGGGTGGTTAGAAGGTTCTCCATAATCCGCAGACCACGCCCTGACGTTATCGTCCAGCTGTAACACCCTTTCGGTGGCTAGCTGGCATGCCACCCAAAGGAAGCACGAGGGCTGGGATACTGCCAGATTGCCCAAGCCTAGACAGGGGAAGTCGAGAGACAGAGGTCGGGTTCGAACCACGGACCTTCCGGTCAGTAAATTCGCGCTCTAACCACTGAGCCATCTTGCCTCTGAAGTTATACCGTGAGGCTGACACTTTTCCGATCATCATCTTGGAGTATCTAATTGAAACAACTTTAGTTACTAACAGCTTTGTGATGTTCCAGCTTGTACGCTCAGCAGTTCATGTGTGAGCTGCTGACTGATCACTCCGTCGTTCGAACCAACTTCCAGCTCTTCGATTGCTCCTGGCTTGGCCTCGGTAACTCGACCATACGCCACTTCTGGTGGTTTATTTAAGTTGAATGGTAGCTATGGATGGAAAACTGCCATTGATGAACGACTTGAATTGCGGAACGCCTTGTTCTATTCCTAGAAGTAGCCAGCGTTGTCTGCAAGCGCCCATTCGGGCTACCAGCGAGAGTCAGAGATCGGAGAATACATGAGTTGGGCAGAACCCCTCCGCATCTTTGTGGCAGGACACACGGGTGCCGCTGGAAGACATTTTAATGAGCCATAACAAGTCATATAACGTGAAACTGCTGCATTTCGGGGCCATGCAACGAGGGTGAAAAAGTTACGGCCCAGTTATAGCAGGATAATATCAATCCACAACCAGTATTTGACGCAGTAGTCAACGGACATCGTATACACTTAAAGTAGCACTAAGCGAATTCCTCTGTGAACCTGCAAAGCTAGCCTGAAATTTGTGTGTACAACCACATGAAACGCCGAATTGTCCAAAGTAAAAACACAAGCCTACACGAAGCAAAACAAAAAGAAAAAGTCGAGCATTTTAACCGCAGTCGACAGCACGGTACACATGAGAAACGTGGTGGATATGCCTTTGGCAGTGAGTTCCCCTCGCCTTCGAATTACTATGCAATCCCTGTTCTCAAAAATAAAACAGCTACAAAAACGTGATTTAAATCAGCGTCGTCAGCAAGTAGCGAGTATAGAGCCTCTTCTCTACACAAAGGCCTCTATAACAGTCTTTCTATCATAGGGTCGTGGAACTGTGCGTCCACTTGTAACAGACAAGTTACTCAACTGTTGTTCGGCAAAAGCACCTTGATAAGGTCATTCAAAGTGGTTGGAAAGCGTCCTGTTTAAGCAAAAAGTCGACTGCATTGCCACACCATCTGCAAGGAGTCAGATAGTGTTTTGATATTAGGCATCTTGAGTGCCTGGGCTCCACCCAAAGAATGAACTGAATGCATAATTACCCCTTCTCCCACTGGGGTTTCTGAGCGCCCAACTTACTCGAATTGCCTTGACCGAAAACTGGGCTGCATTGAAGACCCGAATTCCTCGGAACTCCCAGAAACCCTTCTATCTCATCGTCACGTGATTTTTTCTTTTCAAAAGTGAGAACAACATCAAAGCAATATTAACCATCAGGATGCACCTACCTTACAGCATGAATGTTTTGAATGGCGATACTGATTTCCCTTCTCAGGGTCTTCTCATCGAATTGAATCTAAAACGAACATGTGCAGACAGCTGATAGACACGGACTGTGGCTGTGTTGGGCCAACTGTAAGTAGCAATACTACACAATGACACGCAACATTTCATACGGATTAGAGAGATGGTTGCAAGACAGAATACAAAAACGAGCCTAGTGGTGATGGACACCTCTTTGGGGCGAATGATAGGATCACTTGGGAAGAGCGAGTGTGCCTTGTGAGGCTAACAGCTAGTGAGAACAGAGCAAAACTTTCAGGTCAATGAGGTAAAAAGAAAGTTCGCGGTTGTTCAAAGTAACATGCAATGTATTGGACGTTGGAATTAGTTAAGACCAAATATTACGAAATGGCAACCCATCACTTAAGCTTTCGAACTATTAATGCCACTTAACAAGGATCTAGTGACTGCGACCGTCTAAAGACCAGGCAAGCATGGGAAATTGGACGTTTAAAAGCAAAGACACTCTATGGATCTACCTGGTATGGTAATTATTTCCAAAAGGTAGTTAGAACGGAAAGAGTCGATCGGATAAACTGGCTCGAAAGGAAGTCAATTATTCCTAATTACCAACCCAGCAGCTATCTCTCAAAACTGTTCAGCTGTAACACCCTTTCGGTGGCTAGCTGGCATGCCACCCAAAAGAAGCACGAGGGCTGGGATACTGCCAGGTTGCCCAAGCCTAGATAGGGGAAGTCGAGAGACAGAGGTCGCGTTCGAACCACGGACCTTTCAGTCAGTAAATTCGCGCTCTAACCACTTGAGCCATCTCTTGAGCTATCTCTCAAAAGCTACAACTTTGATGCACAGGTCATGCTATGATCTTGCGGGATACGTCGTTCCAACCATACTTCAAACGCTAAAGAAGAGCATCCAGACACGGGTGAGCGATCCTCTCCCGGTGCTGCGAGTAGTTCTACTACGGGGAGGTATGGGGGTAAGGTCGCACTGTTCTGTGCGATAAATGTGAAGGGATTAAGGTGGCATGCATCTGAACATCGAGTCAGCAATGTTGAGGTGTGCCAGATGGTTTTCGAAGGGACTATTATGCAGTGGATGAGCTACTCACCCTCCTATGCCATTTTAAAAGCACCCGTTGTGCATAGTAGCTCCAGGAGTCGGGTATCAATATCTTAATCTCTGCACCCTCATGCCAAGCCAGCTCAATACACCCAAGTGGGCCAGACTGTTGGGTCAATGACATCTGAAAGGGTATCCCAGGTGAACCTTGCCGATCGGTGCCTTGCATTTTAGAGGGTGGATACAGGATGTCTGAACAGAACCCTTTATCCTCTCACTGCCTTGCGGGCCAATCTTTTAGGTCAAAGGGTTAAGGTACAGGACATTCTACAGGCGTCGCCGGGTCGTTTGACCGTCAGCTATCAGACAGATGTATCTTGTCCAGCATACCAAAATGAACCAAAATAAAACTTTAATGAATTCACGAGATCCTTTGTACATAAGAACTTCCAACATCCGAACTCTGCATCGAATGAGAACAGATAATACCCACTTGAAACTTATGCTCTTTTAAAGTCGACATATGCGGTCTTCGAATCAGGCATACAAAACTCAGGCTCGGTTATGCAACCTGAAACACTCAGAATGAGCCCAGCTCTTTCACGTCCTACTCAACGGGTTTATGATGTAATCCATTCTCTTGATCAAACCCTCCACTTGCTTGAACCCATTATTTTCTGCGTCTACCTCATGTACTTGATATTCACCCACAACCCCTCGTGAACTTTTGACCCCTGACATATCGAACCAATTCTGACGATTTTTTCACCCGCGCTTTTTGGCTACTTGCGTTACCACGTGCTGTGCCCGCAGATTTATTGGTAATTCAAATCGGGCTTTCTTTGGACTTGCACCAATTCGTGCAACTGTTAGATGGAAATCCCCACAATCTCATATGCACATTTTGTACTTGTAATACCGCATTTTGTTGATAAACCTCAAAACTTCGCAATTCTTGGCTTGTGATTTCATACGTCACTCACCTGGGCTTTCAAGAATATGTTACGTAATCTACAATGGAGGTCCTGAAGAGATGGCGTGGTGTAGGTGTTGTACTTAGCCTTAGAGCTGAACGCGTCTTGCCAGATCGGATTCCAGTGGAATTAGACTTTGCGTCAGGCGCTTATCCAATTCAGTGAAGTTCAGTGGGATTCGTCATGAAATTTCGCACGTTCGTAGTAAGAACTTGTGTCCCCATGGACAGCAGTTTTGGGGTTGAGACTGTCTAACAAGGTCGGTCCGGATTAAATCGCCTGGCAAAAAGCACTGACAGTGGGATTTTTTTGTCAGGAGGGTCAGATTCCTGAAGATTATCCCAGAATACCCGAAACCTACTGAGACCCTCAAACTCCACTAAACACCGATCATCAAGCAGTACTCTTAAGGACATAGTATCAGAAAGCCTTGGATCAAGGTCAAACAGTACCCTTAAATATATAGCGCGAGGCCGTTGTGCCTTCACACTCGCTTGTTGCAATAGAGCTGTCGGCGAGTCGTTTGCCGACACAAGGCATTGGAGCGGGGACAGCAGTCAGATATAAGACTTCGGTCAATAGCCTTTTGTTATTACTTCCGCAAGGCAGATTACGGGTCGATAGTCGATGCCCGGACAACGCGGGGAGAAGGAGTGGGCGGATCCTTCACTAATTGTTTATTGATAGCTGAAATCATCCCTTCATAGCGTAAAAATACACCAGGTGCGGACGGATTACAAAAAAAACCTTCAGCTGTAGCACCCTTTCGGTGCCTAACTGCCATGCCACCCGAAGGAAGCACGAGGGCTGGGATACTGCCAGGTTGCCCAAGCCTAGATAGGGGAAGTCGAGAGACAGAGGTCGCGTTCGAACCACGGACCTTTCAGTCAGTAAATTCGCGCTCTAACCACTTGAGCCATCTCGCGGACGGATTATACTCGGTCATCTTCAGATAAAGCGGAGAAGCTCGGACAGTCTGCCTAATGAAATTATTGGTGCCACATGGCGGGAAAAAGTCACATATGGAATGCGGCACCCTCATCATTATCTCAATCTTCAAAAAGAGAGTAAACTAGCACTGTGGAAACCACTATCTGCTATTGAGGGAAAGTTTAGTACAACAGGATGTATAGATGAGTGTTGTATCGTTCACTGAGTTGACGTCTTCCGTGCGTAGTAGATTGTAGCTCTGCGTAGATGTTCAGCACTGTGTCGTTTGATGGGTCCATGATGTGTTTTGCCCTGCACTCTCTGTCGTTGTTCCTCACGGATGAGCTGAACATCGGGCCAGGTTTTACCCTGACGACAGGTGTACAGATAACTCTGCTGCCCGACGGATTCTGGAACCGCAACACTGTTTCCACCAACCAACGAAAGACATATTCCGTGATTCAAAATTGCGTTGGATTCTGTTGATCATCAGGCAATATGGCAGTGTTAGTAGAGCAAAAGTGCCTCCCACGGATTTTCAATCTTTTCTTAGGACGTTGCATGTCAACTTCCGGGGACAAGATAAGGCCTATGGCAGGCTCTCCCCTAAGTCCATTGCATCCAGTGGTAATAGCGGAATCCGTTCTCTGTTCAACGTCCCTTCAAATGGTCATCGACGTGGATAAGGAAGACTTCTTCCCAGCCTTTGATGCTTAAGGGGTCGAAACGTCTCCGCTCACAGACATCTAGTATGCGGACTATGCAGTCCTTCAACTGCAAACACTAGTAAACAAACCAAAAAATTTGGTGTGCACTCCACATCTGCAAAAAGATGCTGCAAGAACGGGTGGGATCAAGCCCGAAACCCTTGCCTGCAGATGAGCCCATTGATGTGACAGGTATCTGTTTTATTTGTTGGTGATTGCAGGATTTGTAGAATGCACGCTCACATGACTCTCGTTTGAAAAATCGTCCTCCTATCTTGACGCAATCTTTGTGGTGAGTGCACACCAAAGGGAGGAGGAACTAGACTCGAGCTTCACCCTTATCACAGCTCATCAGCAGTGCGTATCCGCGGTCATGTCGGGGTTTGAACTCCGAACATCTGACATGTGAAGCGAGTGCTACCACTACTCCACCAGCGCACGCTGGACGCATCTGAATTTTTACGTCTGAACAGGTGAACATGTTTGCGCTTGAGTGATGAGAGCGGAAAGTCTGAAGCCTTGAACGGCCACCTAGTAACACACCTCAGTTTTGCGATCGATTGGCCCTCCTGTGTCGGTCCCGCTAGTCTACCTAGGGATGACACCACCAGCCGGATTGGGAAGATCAGAGTGGCTTTTGCCAACGACCGCATATGTGGCATGAACGTTACATTAGCTTGTCTGTAAAGTATCTACTGTTGCAGTGTGTTGTTATGTGAGCCAAAACCTGGCCATTTATAACCGAGGGCTTCAGTAAGCATTCCGTGTTTGAACTCCGACGTTTATGAACCGTTGCTCGATTCCGGTGGGAACTTCGGATCAGTTATACGGAAGTGCGCCCTGTAGTCTTCGAAAGAAATAATTTGGGCAAAATATATGGGCGGCAGAGTGTGCTGGTTTCGTCATGTGCTTCACAAGCTAGTCGGTCAACTTCCTAGAACAATCCTCTTCGCACAATCATGCGAAGGATGTAAACTAGTCATAAATTGGCAGCAAAGGACGAAAGCAAACTCAGTCGTGTTGGTAGTTGTCGCCTCATTGGATAGAAATCGAAAACGCGACAAACGAACGGTTAGAGATACTGGCAAGCATGAACTGGCGCGTGGATTCGAACTATTTTTTTTCCCACGCACAATTTGTCCTCTGGAAAATCCCACCAGTAAAAAGACCTACTGCTATTCCTGGATTCACCCGTCATCAATGTGTAGCTACTCGCTCTTGTTTCCTTAGTCATTAGTGAACGAAACTGTGGTAGACAGAACCATCGCACAGTGCGTAAGCGCCTAATAATGTTGAGACGGTTGGCTAGAGAAATGAAATCAGCTTAGGAGGTGATAAGCCTACGAGTAGAATTGAACTGTGTGAATACAGTGGCCAATCATCACGGCGCAACGATATCGCCTTGCAAAGTGTCGGTGAACCAGAGTCAAAACTGTGACACAATCGGCAACTTTTAAGGGTCACATAGGGGTGGGGAGAAGCCCCAAACTTGGACGTTTCACTAGATCGGATTAAACTATAGGTTCAGGATGGACTAACAATGCAAATCTACGCGGTTAGTGACTCCAAATCAAAATTTAACGGGACCCGAAAAGCGCTTGACATCTGCTTCAACTTTGCCGGCAATCATCAGTAGTGTGCACAACACGATTGGTGAAAATGAGCTGTGCCTCACCGATGATAAAAAAACAGATTTATCGAACACGATGAGAACTCACCTTGAGCATATCGTAAGGAAAGCGCTCGTGGAATATCCGTCCAATCTCAGCACCACCCGAAAGTGACTGTGTATCCACATTACCCAAATTGCCATCGATGATGTTGGTAAATTCAGTCTCGAAATGTCGGACCATCCTAAAGTAGGCAAAAAAAACAGATAAATCTAGACTGGACTGTTCGAGTTACACAGGGTGTGATATGGAATTGCCGAAAAAAAGTCGGGGAATTACGCAAGATAGATCGCCAGGCTGTCATAAACAAGGACTTTAGGCGAAAATAGCTAATGAACGTCCAGAGAACGCGGGTCAAATAACACTTTGCTATGGTAACTTCATCTGACGTACAATGTAATTCATGAATAAAGCGCAAACGGCAAGCTTCCTCTGCCTCATCATTGCGCCATTACCTTCACCATCAACATTTTAGCGTTGAGTTGCGCCTTTGGGCAACTGGCTCATCGTGGTACTGGGTGACTAGTGATAAGAAGAACCAAGAAAGCAAAATGAAAGGGAAAGGTCAGAGCTATATTATGCGAAACGCGATAACTGACAGATTCAACCAGAGATGTTGAAGGTGATGACTGTAATACCTTCGACAATAATTGGCACCCAGTGATGATTTATGCTTCATATATGAGCAAAACAGTAAGTCATTTGGGTCAGATGGAAAATGGCGCGCGCATCTCAGCTATCGTCTGTGGATAAGGAAACCATTTGTGTTTACAAGAGTGTCGGAATAGTGATTGGATAAGTTGCAACGAGATTTACTTGATCGGGAATTTTAATGAACAGTTTAAATGACGATCCCTCAAGATAGGGCAATATAAATCGGAAGTTGTCGAGTGTCATACGCAACCGGCTAACGAAAATCTTGAATAAAGTAAAGCCCTTGAATTTGGATTCGGTGGTCAGGTGTCCGATAAGTGTTTTGCGCATGCAAGAAGCTCCTTGACTAATCAGAATGCACATGAAGTAAATACATTAACTTATGGAAGCGAAACTTGAAGAAATTGGTGCTTAGTGACGTTGAAAATTAGGATCATGAAGGTTCGGACGGCTGGGTCTGTTGTAGCTAAGGCAGTCAGAAAGAGTAAATTCACAGTGGCGAAGACAAAATGAACTACTTTTTTATGGTTTTGGATTCCACTTCTCTGATGGATAGGTGTAGTCTCGTTAAACCCGATTGAAGAATTCGACTTCTTAACGTACATCTATTCTTCAATTTTCTATTTGGAGGGCAATTCATAAGGGTGATATGAGAATGTGAAAAACCTTCCATCCATGCTGTTCAACCTACGACATCATTGTTGCTCTCCCGGTATATATGCTTGAAAGATCGTCGCGGGCGTAGTTAAGGATATGAAATTAGTCGAAAACATATCACACTGGAAAATGCGGTTGGTATGTAGAAAACCTTCTGATGGTGACGGAAAGTAAAGAACGTTGCACAGTTGAAGTGTGTTTGATTTTGCACCGAACTCTGAGGTGGTTTCAACCGTGCTGCGTAGCAATAACACAATTGCTCAGGAACTCTTCACCCACCAAAATGAAGTCGGTCACAAATGCAATGAATGGCTACCCTGATCGGTGCGTTGAGAAGTTGAATGCAAGGGAAACCGGGGAAAAACAGCTGGTCCTAAGTGCTTCTCACATTATATCAAATAGGGCTATAGAGACTGGCAATCCATGCGCCTTAGAGAAGATCCAACAATTTGTGGATGCAAGATCGCTAACGACTGCGACAGTTCGTTATGCTAGAAAGCGTCTCTAACTGCCGAAGGAGGCTGTTACCTGGTACCTAACCTGGTAGAGAAAGTCTAAGTGAGGTGAACAGGACTTTCATAGCTCGATAATATGTCGTCAGTTGGCCACCACTCCTTTCTTTCCTGTTTGGTTGGGAATTTGCAAACAATACTCGATGCAGTACTTTTCTCAATATCCGAAGAACCTGACTTCGCCAGTGAAGACTAACATTAGTATATCGGTTAATGGGCGTACCTTTTGTCCACAGCAAAATGTGCTTACTTACCATTCCGTTACCAACCCGATTAGCATGTTTGATAGAAAAAAGCTTGCAAAGGCCGTGATGATAGAAAACCCGAGAGCTCATATGTATATTCTTAGTGAGGTAAAGTTTCCGATTTGTGTGACAGGACTGGCCTTCGGGCGACAACCCGACAACTTTCCGACACCAGTCGACGAAATTCAACATGTGCAGAGCACGGTATGCTTGTTCTGTAGTTAATTTTATCTGTAGTATGAGGACAGTAGAGAGGATACATTTCCCACACAAGGACTTCATCAACAGTGTCGATCAGATAACCTACCATGTCAAGAGCCGAAGAGTAGCCCCGATCCAGCTTCGTAGCATGAGTTTGCACTTTAAAGGGGTAAAGCGGACTCCCAGACTCAATTGTTTGCATTCAGGAGGGTGAAAAACCGCTTATCCAACCTCGGAGATTATACTCTAACCCACCTGGAGTCCTTTGTCACATCGCCAATCACGAACTTGAAAAGGAAGAGGGAGACCGGGCATGCTTAGCGAACTACCCTCTACACAGTGTTGTTACGTGATATAACACAACCAGTCTAGCGCGACAACCTTTCTGTGAAGATATTGGTCAGCCGTGACAGTTCGGTCATTATCCTCATGGACTGCATTCCGATCAACTTTAACTGCATTATTTCTCTAAAATTAAATGACGAACGCAAATGTCCTATTAAGGTACGTTTTGTTTCACGGACAACCGCACCCACTATAGTGTCTAGCCTTGAGAAGCGATTGTTCTTGACTGATCTTTTTAGTGGCTGCTGTAGAGGGGTTTCATTACACATCGTTTTATCACTAACGTTCGGTCTTCAATACATGATATCTAGTCGATATAGTTCTAAACGGAACATTCCACAAATGCTTGTTGAAACCTCTTCGACAGCCCAAGACCCGTTAAGCCCATCTTGCGGCTCATCAAGTTTGGGCAGTTCTCGAGTAACCGCTAACGTTACGTTCCATTTGAACACAAATTGGGCGCAATCCGCGAAATGTACTCATTTGCACACCAGTTTGTACTTAACCGGAGACCCAATTAAATTCCAGCTGAATCTTTCGTTTGTGGTAATCTTCAACCGAATGCGCTGCATAAAGATCGCCTCGTTTCAGCTGATACGGTATCTGAGATATCGGAGTAAATTTTCTTGACGGAACACCATTCAGTAGAATCTCTCATCAAGGAGAGATTCAGCTGCGACTCAGCTGATCCTCCGTTAAAACCAAATAACTGTGCAAATGAGTGTTATGGTTCTAGTTGCTCTAACACTGCAAACTGAGATTGGTGTTTTCAGAAGATATGCAATAAACCCCTATCCTTCCCTTTTTTTCCACACTTTACTAAGGCTTTCTTCCCTCATTGTTGTGTGGCAGTTAAGCACCAGTATGTATTACTGGCGTATTACTACCGGTGTAACGGCGGATACTACAGGAGAGGCATGCGAGTAGTCTATTTTCTCGTAACTCCGCGGCGAAGGGCTTTCCTCTTTTCATTTCCCCTAGGAAAGTCTGCACATCCCCATCCTCAAAAGGTCGTGGCCACGGGATGTCCATCCGTATCCTGGACAAGGCACCAAAATGAAAGCAGAAAAGCCCCTCACCGCGGGATTACGGGGAAACAAGTTACTCGTATGCCTCATCAGTAGTATCCGCCGTTACACCGGTAATGATGTCGGGATGTCCATGAGCTCCTTCGAGATGGGTGCAAACTGCACCATACCCCAGTGGTGGAGACGTGCATCACGTGATGATCCATCCAGCAGAGAAAGTGCTTCTTTGCATCAAATTCTGGGTGGCATTTAAGACTAGATCTGCTACCGCTCCTGATTTGGTAGAGTGCTACTAGATCTACGTAGAACCTGAAACTTGGGAGACGACGTGGGTGCCTGCCTGTTGAAACAACATCATTTCCAACACTTTTTACAAGGATTGTCTAATCATGGTTTCAAAATCAGATAGAAAAGCAAATAGTTCATAACTGGTGCTCTTTCGGTGCATACCCGCCACGTCACTCGTAAAGAAACACAAAGACGCAAGTATATTCCCAGGTTTCCCAGCTAAAGTCAAGATAATCTGAAAAGTCGGAATGAATACAAAGTGCGAAGCTTCCGGTTAGGAGATACGAATAAAAATGAAAGGGCAACGTCAGTCGGCATTCGCAAGATGGCTGACACGAATAGCAAGAAAAGTAATCCGTTCCAAAGATAACCGGAGATGCTGTGAAACTATCAATCACAGCGGTGTGATGTTGCAAACCCTATCGCAAATACACGTACGCCCATCAGCCAGCTAGACGTACGAGACGAACGGAGGCAAACCTACATGCACAACAGTATCTGTTATCTGAACTACTGGTTCAACCGAAAATTCATTTGTAGTGTTCTTTCACGTCGCGCGTTTGGCGACAACTGACTTGCAGAAATGTGGTTCGAACTGCTTGGTATGCAAATCAGTGTGGCTGGTTTAATCTGCAGACAACAGGCACAAAACTCACATACGCTGGTCAATCCACATCCATAAACACGCATACAATCACGCTGAGCACCACCAGTATGTCACAGCATTTGCGCAGAAAGTGAAAGCACTGTTGTAACTATTAGACAGTAAGCACGGATATCGATGGAAACTGATGAGAGCAGTGAGGTGTGAGTTGGGAACGGTAAGTGACAACTGGACGCAGCATGGTATTCTCACCTGCTGGTCACTAGTAGGACTCTTGGGTGTGGACCACGAGATACACTAAACTTAAGTAAATTGGCATGAGTTTTATTGTTGGGAAGGAGGGTGGCGCAAAAAGAATCACACGATCACGTACCGTAGTAGCGCAGCGGTTTTGTAACTTGGATCATCTGGTTTTAGTGCCATAACCTCATTCACCTCTTTTTCGATGTTGTGCAACTGTGATTGAAGTCGGTTGCGCATACTTGGAAGAGCATCACGAATATGAGTGGTCAGCTGCTGATTGAGGGTGCGTTGCAAGTAAGGAGTGCCCATTTTGTCGGCCAGATGTCGGTAGCCAGGATGGCCGAGGAAAAACCTCCGTTCTGCAGCCAACGCAGCCGCGATGTCTTTCTTTCCGTCAATGTCTCGCTGACTTCGGTTGACCACACCAACATAGCCTTGCAAAGTCGAGAAACGTGAGCATCAGGAGGGAAATAAACATTGAAACGGAGAGGAACAGTGATGTTGTAAACTGGAAAACAAGTGGGTCCAGGTCAAGACACATTTGAAGTTCTCCTTTTTGGTGACAACTCTCGTTTCTCCCTAGGAGGCAAATAGACCAGATAAGCACTAAGGACTTCAACCCCCAACGCTAAATAATGCGGGTGGGAGGTCATCCGTACATGAAGATATGTGGTATCACTAAGAGAACATGCGAAGTTATGAACCAACGAAGCTGTAGAAAGTTCCAGGTCCACAGTCAAGGGCCCTATCGCAGTTCGAGTGGCAGCAGGCGGCCACGATAATTGTCGATCAAATTGCTTGGCACAGCGGTCAAAATGCCCCTCTTTAGTGAAAATGGTCGCGCCACCTTGATCCTTGGTGGATTCACTCAAATGATTTCCGAGGAGCGGTTGCGCGGATCAACCGAAATAATATTCCCGCATCCCCGGCATTCTGCGCACCTTCCATTTCCGTAGGCTTCTGTGTCCACTTAGGCTTCACGGTGAGTGCGCACGCCAAGTTTCATTTGACGTCGGATAATTCGTCAGAGACCGCAGGGAACATTTCTCCGAGATTCGAGCAGCGCCCTGTTATGCCTGATATCGTGTTTGAAGCTTCCGGCATTCTTCAAGGATGTGGCGATCTTAGTCCAGTAAGAAGTGACATCCGCCACAAAACCTTGCCACGGTGTGGTGGTTTGTGTGCCTCCGCGGCCCACTGAACTACATCCGACCCAAGACTGTCACCTTGGTGATCGAGCTTGTATCCTGCAATGATCCTGCAGGCTCTAATGGTTGGAACTTAGTTCCTGAAGGTACAACCATGACAAGAAAACCAAAGGGGGAGCATCTTAAAGAAGAGCAGCGAGTCCCCGTACTACGAGCAGTCGTATTACCAGGCGGCCGTAGTGTCCTCTAAGATTGTAGTGTGAGGCATTTCCTTAAGGCGACCAGCATGTCCATATCTATGGAAGCAGCGATGCTGCTGTCAACTAATTAGCCGTTGCAGTATATCCAAGTCTCTGCCCAGTGAAATAAATACAGGCCCTCATTAAATTTAAGGGATCTGTTCCACATGGCTGCTTTTAACACCTGTACTCGCTGTCAAATCGAGCAACAAGTAGTTCTTGATGAGACCTTGTTTTCTTTTTCGATCGATACATGCTGCGTTTTCCGAACACACATACAAAGCTCCAGTTCGATCATAAGTCTTAAACCGCTCGGTACGAACTCAGAATTCTCGCACTTTACTCTTCGGGTGTCTGGTGAACCTGGTGCAATGGCTAGCGATACCTAGGACGTGGAAGTTGTGCTTAGCCTGAGGGCTGAAGGCGCGTTACTGGAATGGATTCAAGTAAACAGCCGTCTTCGTGCTGTTAGGTTAACTAATTGAATTAAGAGCGATGCACCTCAACTAGGTAAACGGTGTTTGTTTGTTGTGACAAAGCAAGTTCCGACAAAAGGCAGCTATGAGGCTGAGGAAGACAGCTTTTATCAAGATTTGTCACATTATTCCATTATTATTATTATTATCATCATCATCACCATCATCACCATCATCATCACCATCATCATCATCATCATCATCATCATCATCATCATCATCATCATCATCATCATCATCATCATCATCATCATCATCATCATCATCATCATCATCATCATCATCATCAACGAGAGCATGACATCAGTTTTCAAAGCTGATGCTTCGCTGCCGTACAAACAGGACCTATTCGAAAGCCTTATTCTGACGAGAAGGATAAAGATGGACAGGGGAGGGGCTTAATGCTAGCATACTACAATCATTCCGAGGTGCCTCCAGACACTCATTCAGGCAATCTGGATAGAAACTGACGGCAAGAACGCCACTGAAATCGGTTGGCAGCCATTTCTTGCAGCGTCTCCAACCAGGCGCAGTGGGGATCACGCGGTCCTCATCCTGGAAGGCGAACAGCACCAACAGCAACCAAACGTTTCGTAATCTCCTTCATACCCTTCTGCTAGGTCAAGGATTGGCCACCTCTCTGCTTCCGCCACTCTGAATTCGGCGCGGGAAAAACACTCCCTTCAACAAACGATGGTTCTGCATATGCAGTAACTGACCTGACCAACGCAGCTTCTGGTGCTGGACACAATCTAAAATTAAAGTTCCCGTTACACAACCGAAAACTCGCTTTCTAACTGCCCCGTTAAGGATATTCCGACACTAACCCACACGAACTATGGTCCTGAGACAAGGGTTGTCAAACACCTGAAGGCATCTCAGTTCCACTGCTCGAACAGGTCAAGTCTCAAAGCCATACAAGTAAATAGCCCGCACTATAGCCTAATAAACACGTCCCTTGAGGTTCAGAGATATAACGCTTTGACGCCATACGTGTCTCAAATTAGCAAACGCGACTCGAGACTTGCAGATTCATGCATTAACCTCATCTGTCACACTACAATCAGAACTAATACAACTTCCAAGGGACGTAAAACGCGTCTTTCAGTTGCCAGGCAATTTTTCCGCACCTTACGCGATTCTGAAAAATGAAGAGAATAACGACTCCTGACGAGTGCGTGGTCAGGCTCCACAAATGTGTTCCTAAACGGCCGGCAGTTAGTGATCCGCATCATCGGTAACTGATAGCAACGTGATCGATTGGAGTTCATGGCCGGCACGGTGTTGGAGGACACCATGCGGTCAGACGACTTCGGTCATTTCGAAAGTTAGCATTGCATAAAAACAGTTTGCGGTCAGCACACGGCTGAAGCTACCATTGTCCGTACGTACGGAGTCCAATGCATGTCGATCATTTAATTGAGTGTCAGACGCGCTAAGCCTGCCCACTTGTGCATTCAGATCTTCGGCAACCACAACGATATCTGAGCGTTTAGCTCGCCGTAACAGGGCATTCAGGCCATAATAAAATTTGTCTTTGATGGTGTCAGAGCTACAGTCAGTTGCGGCGTATGCGAACACGACAGACAGACATCGATCTGCGACTGTCGCGCGGACACCCCTCAGTATAGCTCATTGGGTCGCCGAGGTGCACAAACCGTCAGATCACGATGAGGTCCAGTCTCTTCGTGACTGCACATTATGCCGGTCAGCGAGAAGTACAGATATCGTGATTCTGGCAGGTTTAATGAATGCTTAGTTTGACCAACTAAGTCCTGATGAAGCCCATATTGGCGGCCGAATCAGGGCTGACACTTACCGCACGGAAAATGGGTAACGACTCCTTCACTTACATGCTGAACATCATTTGATTTAACTAACACAAGCGTTCACACCCTGTGACATGGAGGCCGCTAAATGCAAGCCAGCTGAGGAATCAGTTGGACCATGTAACAATCAGCTACTGGTGAAGAGCACCGATGCATGATTTTCGCTCATTTCGGAGTGCATCATTTGATTCCCTCGGGAATAATTCGGTTGGTAAAAGACATTGGGTCTATCAAATGTGAAAATAAAATAAATAAATAATCATCCACCTGTAACACCCTAGCGGTGCCGACCTGCCATGCTATCCGAAGGAAATATGAGGGTTGAGATACTGTCAGGTTGTCCGTGCCCAGACAGGAACAGTCGAGATGTATAGATTGAGTTCGAACCACGGGCCTTGCGATCAGTAATTCCCCCCGTTAACCACTAAGGCATCTCGAGCTGCAAGACGTTTCTGTTGTTCAGCTGGCGAGTAACAAACTACTCTTTCAGCTGTAACACCCCTTCGGTGCCTAGCTGCCATACCACCCAAAAGAAGCATGAGGCTGGCATACTGCCAGGTTGCACAAACCTAGACAGGGAAGTCAAGAGGCAGAGGTCGGGTTCGAACCACGGAATTTCTGGCCAGCAAATTGGCGCTCTAACCATTGAGCCAACAATATCGCGCTGAGATGGCTGAGAAGCTTCCAGAACTCGACAGATACGACGATTGTGATGGTGTTTTCGATGACGACTGGAGAAAGGTGAAAGATGCCTTGCTTGCAGCGTTTGAAACCGTATGCCAGAGATCGCTTACACAACTAAATGAACACAGGGCCTCTTCACATCAGCAGCTCTGACTGAAGCCAGGAAAACTACACCAGGAACAAGCAACTGTAATGATAAACGCAGAGCCGAATAATGAAGAACCTAAGAATCAACAGAGAGCGCTGGTGGATCGCCAAAGCCCGGGAAATAGGGAAGGTTTTGCAACGGGTAACAATCGCATCATCATCATCACCAGCTGTAAAAACGTGTTATTTAGATACATAACACTGCTCTCACAGCTTCGTTCACCGATGACTTGGGGAGGTGGGGTAGATAGTTGCTTATTGGAGGCGGTAGCTGATATAACTGATGCGTAAAAAAAGGTATCAGTGGACTTTTAATTGAGGAAAGTGAAAGGGGAGATATGCATTGAATGCAACAGTTTGGATGCATAAGCGCCAATGGGAGCGCAACTGGGCTATGTCTGACAGTGTCTCTAACAAATGGTGTGTCCCACCTCGGAGTCCCTATCCATGGAGACGGAAATGAGCAGCGCAACTGATTTTGCTGGTGCTGGCTTCCATACTTCACTGCCAAGTCATTGTTTGACTTCCACTTGCTAGTCTCCATCCTTCTCATGACTGTGCTGGAAGGGCTCTTCGAGGAAGTCGGTCGACTGGCATACGGAGCACGTGGACAAGCCAACGCTACCTGTGGAGTGTGATCAGTTCATCCATCGTCGACGAGTTATCTCCTCCGAAAACAATTCGAAGCACTTTAGCGATACTGATCCACTGTTCCCATTAGACTAGGACAATGATCCGGAGACATTGATGGTCACGCACTGAAAGTACTTGACGTCCTCAGAGCGCAGCGGCCAGGCTTCTGACCCGTATAATAATATGGAGCGCACCGCAGCGTTGTAAACTAGACCCTTGGTGCATAGGCTGTCACAGCTACACCACAGGTAATGTAGGTTTACGAAAGCTGCTCTGGCCTTCTCAACGCGGATGGAAATATCATCTTTGGAGAGCTCAGATGCCAAGGTAGACACATTTGTCTACTACCTCATCCGCGAGCATGAAGCCAGGGTTCGAACCCACTCAGTCTTGCAGCAACACTTTACGCTCTGCAGATGTGGAGCGCATACCAGGCCATGAGACAGAATTATTTAGATTATGCACTATTGTTTGCATTACCACGGCACCAGATCCAACAATTGCTATGTTGCTTGCGTACTCGATATCTGTGAGAGAATGCCCCAGAGCACTTCACCCCCCACAAGCGTTAGAGGCTGGTGGTGAGTCCTCCATAATCGCATCAACGTAGAAGTTGAAGAGGAAAGGTGAAAAAGAACAGTCTTGTCTGAAACCACTTGATGTGGCGAACTAAGGCGAGAGCTTTCCGTAGACCTGAACATGTCTGAGGGAGTTGGCCTACAGCATCTTAAGAAAGGTGAAGAATTTATGGGGGACGCCTTTGCTCCACAGACACTGCCATAGTCTTGAAGGTCCACAGAGTCGAAGGCAGCTTTCAAATCAAGGAAGACAGTCATTATTGGATGCTGAAAATAGTGTCGCCGTTCCAGAGTCTGTCAGATGGTGAAAATATGATCGACACATTCGCTTACAGGACGCGGCCCGACCTGGTTTTCAAAGATCTCTCTCCCTGCGTTAAGGGGCGAGATGGCTCAGTGGTTAGAGCGTCCGGAACGTCCGCGGTTTGAACCCGACCTCTGCCTCTCGAATTCCCCTGTCTAGGCTTGTGCAACCTGGCAGTATGCCAGCCCTCGTGCTTCCTTTGGGTGGTATGACAGTTAGGCGTCGAAATGGTCTTACAGCTGAAAGATTATCTTATTATCCTGCGTTATGTCGGCCTTCGAAGGACAAGATCAGAGAGCACCCTTGATATCACAGCTGCCAGACTGATGCCACGGTGGTTTTCACGCAGCGTCTGGGTAGCATTTTCGAAGATGAGAATAACTATCGACGTGCCCCATTCTTTAAACACTTCCTCTTCGCTCCTCATTGTACCAATGAGCTTTGTAAGAGGGTCAGCAGGGACTATCCGCCTTCTTTGGAGAAGGGTGGATACGGACCGCTCGGTCCCCATGACTCTTCACGTTTCAGTGCGAATATTCCGTACTTTATTCCTTCTTCCGACGGGCGACTGGGATTTACATTCCATTCGCCCGTATGCAATATCTCCAGAGGCTGTGTTGCAGGAGGCCAGCTAGACTGTTCTTCGAAGTGTTCGGTCCATCTTTCCAGTCGATGTTTTTGCGAATGATTAGTGAACCACCTTTTTCACCCGTCGTTTCACTGACCGTTGCTTTCCTAGGGCCAATCGGTCGTATCAGTTGACATAAGGAACGGCTGTTTCCCGTAGGAAAAGCCCTCAGAGCTTCCGATATTCACCAAAGCCCTCGGTATTTCCTTAGGCTCTTCACTACCTGGCAGTTGAGGGAGTTGCGTGTGCCGTTGTACTCGTTGCCTGCTGGTATGGATTTCCTGGCATCAATAATGACTAGCGATCTTGACGATAGCCAGTGGCCATTTGGCCGCACTGGAAAAGTCGGACACAGAACTAAACGCCACTAGCACAGCTGTTTTCACAATTTGCCATGTTTCAGTAGTACAGGGCTAACCACCCTGTTTGGTTTCAATGTGCTGGTTACATTCGACAATGTACACTACAAATCATCTGGCGCCTCCGCACCAGTTCCAACCAGTACACAGGAGAGACTCGTGGGGCTCACGTGTGAGGAATGTGGCAAGTGGTGTAAATCGAAAGCTGGCTTGGTAGCCCACCATCGAGTTCACGACAATGATAGTGTTGGTACGAACATGGTCGCCCAATTGGCCTGCGCTGATTGTTCCCGCCTTTTTCCGACGAAGATTGGCCTGAGTCAACATCGCCGGCACGCACACCCCACCCAGCATAATGCAGATAAGCTCAGCCGAGTGAAGCATTCCGGTGCCCGCTGGTCCCAACAAGAGTCACAATCGCTCTTGCGCCTGGCTAACAATTTATATCCGTCTTGTGAAACGCAAACCGCGCTGTTCGCGAGAATGGAGCAGTATTTTCCTGGTCGATCGGCTATCAGCACCAAAACCAGGTTACGGGTGCTTAACTGGCAAGCACAACAGGACGAATCATCATCTGGAGGCCCTGACCAAACTATCGGTCAAATGGCGACCCACTCGTCAGAAGCCGATGACTATAGCGTCTGGTTTAAACAAACCGTGGATTGCGCCATGTCACTCTTAGAATCCCATGCTGACAGTTCACTTGCTAGTGTTGACCTTCTGGCATTTGCCCGAGGGTTGCAGTCTGGCATCATGACACCGGAACAAGTCCTCTCGCTTCTGGACCTCCACGCCTCCAGGACATTTCCACACACCTGGAAAATTGTATCCCGACGCCGTCGTCAGTTAGCCCATCGGATCCCGGTCAACCGAAAGCAGATCCGCCGAGCCAACTACGCCGCCATCCAGACCCTATACCACCAAAGACCAAAGACGGAAAGATGCAGCGTCTGCTGTGCCCGATGCGTCATGGAAGGGTCTATACAAAGGTAACTGCGACCAAACTCTGGACGCCAAGCATTATTGGAAACAGGTGCTTTCAGCCCCAAAACATGTGGATAACCGGTCAAGTCGCGTACTAGTACCATCCAATTGGAGTTTGATCGAGCCAATTAAGGAAGTCGGCCGTACAATCCGTGTCATGGGCAATTGGTCCCCAGGCCTGGACAAGTTCACGCCCGGGATGCTCCGCCGATTCAATAAAAACTCGCTCGCTAAATATTTCAACTTACTCTTATTAGCTGGGGGTTGTCCCCCACATCTCTGTCGTGCTCGTATTACCCTAGTTCCGAAGGTCCCAAATCCGACTTCACCGGATCAACTGAGATCGGTCTCCGTGTCATCCATTCTTGTTCGATGCTTTCATAAGATGACTGCTGATGGCTGGAGCCGTAGATTGCAACTGTCCTCACTCCAGTTTGCATATCTACATCGAGACGGTTGTTTGTGAGCTTCGTCGCTGTTACATGCACTGCTTCGTCACTCTTCAGCAACTGCTTCTAACCTCAGTTTTTAGTTTGTTTATATATATGGAAAGCGTTTGATTCGGCTTCGCATGACACAATCGTCAGATCTGCCGAGGCGATTGGAGCATCGGCACACCTAGTTTGATATATTCCACAGTCCTATGAGAATGCTGTAGCAGTTTTCCACAATTCCGAGGTTCACTGCCACAGAGGTGTGAGGCAGGGAGATTCGCTCTCCATTTTATTACCCATCATGGCAATGTCATGAGCTGGCATTCGATCTGGAAAGAACCGGCATGAAGATCAAAGCTCGAAAGACTAATGCAATGGTGATTTATGGGAACAGGAAATACCGGGCGAAAGCGGTCTTAGTCGAACCTTTTTGCTTCGCCGGGGGACTCAACACTCCTCTAGACACCGTGCCATAGTTAAGCATCCCCTTTACTTACAAGGGCAAAGGAATCTGCGACCACCAATAGCAGCTGCTCAAAATGCTTGAGAGGTGACGCTGCTCCGTTGCAGCCGCATCAAAGAATGAAGATCACAATGAACTACCTGATATCGAGGCCGACATATTCGCTCGTGCTCGGCCAAGCCCACCGAAACACATTCAAAACGTTGGACAATTACATCAGGCAATTTATTCGTGGCTGACTACGTCTACAGAAGGACAACCCGATCAGCTATATCCACGCCAGTAAGCAACATCGTTCAGCTGCAATACCCTTCCGGTGCCTAGCTGCCATGCTACCCGAAGGAAGCACGAGGGCTGGGATACTGCCAGGTTGCCCAAACCTAGACAGGGAAAGTCGAGAGGCGGAGGTCGGTTTCGAACCATGGACCTTCCGGTCAGTAAATTCGCGCTCTAACCAATTGAGCCATCTCGCCCCGTAAGCAACTTGGGGGACTTGGTATCCCAAGTCTGAGTGCAACAATCCCGATGCAGCGGAGAGCGCGTATGGATAAGTTCTTTTGCACCCCGTGCCGAGTACTACGTAATGCGGTCAACGATTCCGCAGTTGGCAAGATTGTTTGGGATCTCAGCCTTCCGATTCGTGTCCATGGTTCATGCGTAAACACTAAGGAAGAGCTGGTGCTGGTGGCTGCTTGGGGTGATAGCCTGCACAACAGCGTTGACGGTCGCGGTTTACGAGAGTTGGTCACTTCCAGAACAAGTGTTTCCTCGGATATTTATCCGTATCCAGCTCCGATGCAACCTGCTTAGGACGAGAGTTAGAAGCGTTCGGCGTGGTCATCGTGGTCAGACCATCTTCTGTGGCCAACCGGAGAGTTTAGTGTATATTTTGCAGTACTGCTAGATCACGCACGACGCTAGATGTGCTCGTCGGGTTGCAAGGGAACTCGCAAAACGTCTCCCTCGCCTGGGATACACCATCTTCGAGGAGGTGAGAGCACCTACTTCGACGTCCTTCATCAAGGCCGACCTAATCGCTGTTCAGGAACACCGAGCAACTGTGACAGACGTCAGCATAGTCTCGGATGGGCGCGGAGTGACTGTGTGGAATGAGAAGCAGAAGTATGGTGCTGATGAATACTCCCTCACCATAATATCAGCCATTGAAGCTCATACCAGACCCAGTATGACGGACACTTAGTGCATGATGTGCGAGTCTTGACTGTGCTAGCGCTTACCGCGCCTTGAAAAGCATTCATCATTGTTTATCCTTTCTTCGGTTGTTGGCCTTCACACGCGTGTTTCCGAAAATTCTTACATACGTTGGAATTCACCTTGTCTGACTGGAACTGTTGGTGGCATGACTTCGAATGCGGCGCTTCTAATACTTTCTCTTGTAACCCTTCACATTCATCGCTTGCATTTACTTTTTCTGTCTGTGACCATGCTCTTCAAAAATAAATGATAGTAGTGGTGGTGGTAGTAGTAGTAGTAGTGCTAGCGCTTACGGCGCCTTGAAGAGCGTTCAGCACTGTTTGTCCTTCCTTCGGTTGATGGATTTTACACGCGCGTTTCCATACCAAATTTTTACGCACGTTGGGATTCATCTTATCTGACTGGAACTGTTGGTGGCATGACTTCGAATGCGGCGCTTCTAATACTTTCTCTTGTAACCCTTCACATTCATCGCTTGCATTTACTTTTTCTGTCTGTGACCATGCTCTTCAAAAATAAATGATAGTAGTGGTGGTGGTAGTAGTAGTAGTAGTGCTAGCGCTTACGGCGCCTTGAAGAGCGTTCAGCACTGTTTGTCCTTCCTTCGGTTGATGGATTTTACACGCGCGTTTCCATACCAAATTTTTACGCACGTTGGGATTCATCTTATCTGACTGGAACTGTTGGTGGCATGACTTCGAATGCGGCGCTTCTAATACTTTCTCTTGTAACCCTTCACATTCATCGCTTGCATTTACTTTTTCTGTCTGTGACCATGCTCTTCAAAAATAAATGATAGTAGTGGTGGTAGTAGTAGTATTAGTAGTGCTAGCGCTTACGGCGCCTTGAAGAGCGTTCAGCACTGTTTGTCCTTCCTTCGGTTGATGGATTTTACACGCGCGTTTCCATACCAAATTTTTACGCACGTTGGGATTCATCTTATCTGACTGGAACTGTTGGTGGCATGACTTCGAATGCGGCGCTCCTAATACTTTCTCTTGTAACCCTTCACATTCATCGCTTGCATTTACTTTTTCTGTTTGTGACCATGCTCTTCAAAAATAAATGATAGTAGTGGTGGTAGTAGTAGTATTAGTAGTGCTAGCGCTTACGGCGCCTTGAAGAGCGTTCAGCACTGTTTGTCCTTCCTTCGGTTGATGGATTTTACACGCGCGTTTCCATACCAAATTTTTACGCACGTTGGGATTCATCTTATCTGACTGGAACTGTTGGTGGCATGACTTCGAATGCGGCGCTCCTAATACTTTCTCTTGTAACCCTTCACATTCATCGCTTGCATTTACTTTTTCTGTTTGTGACCATGCTCTTCAAAAATAAATGATAGTAGTGGTGGTAGTAGTAGTATTAGTAGTGCTAGCGCTTACGGCGCCTTGAAGAGCGTTCAGCACTGTTTGTCCTTCCTTCGGTTGATGGATTTTACACGCGCGTTTCCATACCAAATTTTTACGCACGTTGGGATTCATCTTATCTGACTGGAACTGTTGGTGGCATGACTTCGAATGCGGCGCTCCTAATACTTTCTCTTGTAACCCTTCACATTCATCGCTTGCATTTACTTTTTCTGTTTGTGACCATGCTCTTCAAAAATAAATGATAGTAGTGGTGGTAGTAGTAGTATTAGTAGTGCTAGCGCTTACGGCGCCTTGAAGAGCGTTCAGCACTGTTTGTCCTTCCTTCGGTTGATGGATTTTACACGCGCGTTTCCATACCAAATTTTTACGCACGTTGGGATTCATCTTATCTGACTGGAACTGTTGGTGGCATGACTTCGAATGCGGCGCTCCTAATACTTTCTCTTGTAACCCTTCACATTCATCGCTTGCATTTACTTTTTCTGTTTGTGACCATGCTCTTCAAAAATAAATGATAGTAGTGGTGGTAGTAGTAGTATTAGTAGTGCTAGCGCTTACGGCGCCTTGAAGAGCGTTCAGCACTGTTTGTCCTTCCTTCGGTTGATGGATTTTACACGCGCGTTTCCATACCAAATTTTTACGCACGTTGGGATTCATCTTATCTGACTGGAACTGTTGGTGGCATGACTTCGAATGCGGCGCTCCTAATACTTTCTCTTGTAACCCTTCACATTCATCGCTTGCATTTACTTTTTCTGTTTGTGACCATGCTCTTCAAAAATAAATGATAGTAGTGGTGGTAGTAGTAGTATTAGTAGTGCTAGCGCTTACGGCGCCTTGAAGAGCGTTCAGCACTGTTTGTCCTTCCTTCGGTTGATGGATTTTACACGCGCGTTTCCATACCAAATTTTTACGCACGTTGGGATTCATCTTATCTGACTGGAACTGTTGGTGGCATGACTTCGAATGCGGCGCTCCTAATACTTTCTCTTGTAACCCTTCACATTCATCGCTTGCATTTACTTTTTCTGTTTGTGACCATGCTCTTCAAAAATAAATGATAGTAGTGGTGGTAGTAGTAGTATTAGTAGTGCTAGCGCTTACGGCGCCTTGAAGAGCGTTCAGCACTGTTTGTCCTTCCTTCGGTTGATGGATTTTACACGCGCGTTTCCATACCAAATTTTTACGCACGTTGGGATTCATCTTATCTGACTGGAACTGTTGGTGGCATGACTTCGAATGCGGCGCTCCTAATACTTTCTCTTGTAACCCTTCACATTCATCGCTTGCATTTACTTTTTCTGTTTGTGACCATGCTCTTCAAAAATAAATGATAGTAGTGGTGGTAGTAGTAGTATTAGTAGTGCTAGCGCTTACGGCGCCTTGAAGAGCGTTCAGCACTGTTTGTCCTTCCTTCGGTTGATGGATTTTACACGCGCGTTTCCATACCAAATTTTTACGCACGTTGGGATTCATCTTATCTGACTGGAACTGTTGGTGGCATGACTTCGAATGCGGCGCTCCTAATACTTTCTCTTGTAACCCTTCACATTCATCGCTTGCATTTACTTTTTCTGTTTGTGACCATGCTCTTCAAAAATAAATGATAGTAGTGGTGGTAGTAGTAGTATTAGTAGTGCTAGCGCTTACGGCGCCTTGAAGAGCGTTCAGCACTGTTTGTCCTTCCTTCGGTTGATGGATTTTACACGCGCGTTTCCATACCAAATTTTTACGCACGTTGGGATTCATCTTATCTGACTGGAACTGTTGGTGGCATGACTTCGAATGCGGCGCTCCTAATACTTTCTCTTGTAACCCTTCACATTCATCGCTTGCATTTACTTTTTCTGTTTGTGACCATGCTCTTCAAAAATAAATGATAGTAGTGGTGGTAGTAGTAGTATTAGTAGTGCTAGCGCTTACGGCGCCTTGAAGAGCGTTCAGCACTGTTTGTCCTTCCTTCGGTTGATGGATTTTACACGCGCGTTTCCATACCAAATTTTTACGCACGTTGGGATTCATCTTATCTGACTGGAACTGTTGGTGGCATGACTTCGAATGCGGCGCTCCTAATACTTTCTCTTGTAACCCTTCACATTCATCGCTTGCATTTACTTTTTCTGTTTGTGACCATGCTCTTCAAAAATAAATGATAGTAGTGGTGGTAGTAGTAGTATTAGTAGTGCTAGCGCTTACGGCGCCTTGAAGAGCGTTCAGCACTGTTTGTCCTTCCTTCGGTTGATGGATTTTACACGCGCGTTTCCATACCAAATTTTTACGCACGTTGGGATTCATCTTATCTGACTGGAACTGTTGGTGGCATGACTTCGAATGCGGCGCTCCTAATACTTTCTCTTGTAACCCTTCACATTCATCGCTTGCATTTACTTTTTCTGTTTGTGACCATGCTCTTCAAAAATAAATGATAGTAGTGGTGGTAGTAGTAGTATTAGTAGTGCTAGCGCTTACGGCGCCTTGAAGAGCGTTCAGCACTGTTTGTCCTTCCTTCGGTTGATGGATTTTACACGCGCGTTTCCATACCAAATTTTTACGCACGTTGGGATTCATCTTATCTGACTGGAACTGTTGGTGGCATGACTTCGAATGCGGCGCTCCTAATACTTTCTCTTGTAACCCTTCACATTCATCGCTTGCATTTACTTTTTCTGTTTGTGACCATGCTCTTCAAAAATAAATGATAGTAGTGGTGGTAGTAGTAGTATTAGTAGTGCTAGCGCTTACGGCGCCTTGAAGAGCGTTCAGCACTGTTTGTCCTTCCTTCGGTTGATGGATTTTACACGCGCGTTTCCATACCAAATTTTTACGCACGTTGGGATTCATCTTATCTGACTGGAACTGTTGGTGGCATGACTTCGAATGCGGCGCTCCTAATACTTTCTCTTGTAACCCTTCACATTCATCGCTTGCATTTACTTTTTCTGTTTGTGACCATGCTCTTCAAAAATAAATGATAGTAGTGGTGGTAGTAGTAGTATTAGTAGTGCTAGCGCTTACGGCGCCTTGAAGAGCGTTCAGCACTGTTTGTCCTTCCTTCGGTTGATGGATTTTACACGCGCGTTTCCATACCAAATTTTTACGCACGTTGGGATTCATCTTATCTGACTGGAACTGTTGGTGGCATGACTTCGAATGCGGCGCTCCTAATACTTTCTCTTGTAACCCTTCACATTCATCGCTTGCATTTACTTTTTCTGTTTGTGACCATGCTCTTCAAAAATAAATGATAGTAGTGGTGGTAGTAGTAGTATTAGTAGTGCTAGCGCTTACGGCGC
Source organism: Clonorchis sinensis (assembly GCA_003604175.2). NCBI lineage: Eukaryota > Metazoa > Platyhelminthes > Trematoda > Opisthorchiida > Opisthorchiidae > Clonorchis > Clonorchis sinensis. Next base: position 31,878,793 of record CM030369.1, on the reverse strand, counting down.
CTTGAAGAGCGTTCAGCACTGTTTGTCCTTCCTTCGGTTGATGGATTTTACACGCGCGTTTCCATACCAAATTTTTACGCACGTTGGGATTCATCTTATCTGACTGGAACTGTTGGTGGCATGACTTCGAATGCGGCGCTCCTAATACTTTCTCTTGTAACCCTTCACATTCATCGCTTGCATTTACTTTTTCTGTTTGTGACCATGCTCTTCAAAAATAAATGATAGTAGTGGTGGTAGTAGTAGTATTAGTAGTGCTAGCGCTTACGGCGCCTTGAAGAGCGTTCAGCACTGTTTGTCCTTCCTTCGGTTGATGGATTTTACACGCGCGTTTCCATACCAAATTTTTACGCACGTTGGGATTCATCTTATCTGACTGGAACTGTTGGTGGCATGACTTCGAATGCGGCGCTCCTAATACTTTCTCTTGTAACCCTTCACATTCATCGCTTGCATTTACTTTTTCTGTTTGTGACCATGCTCTTCAAAAATAAATGATAGTAGTGGTGGTAGTAGTAGTATTAGTAGTGCTAGCGCTTACGGCGCCTTGAAGAGCGTTCAGCACTGTTTGTCCTTCCTTCGGTTGATGGATTTTACACGCGCGTTTCCATACCAAATTTTTACGCACGTTGGGATTCATCTTATCTGACTGGAACTGTTGGTGGCATGACTTCGAATGCGGCGCTCCTAATACTTTCTCTTGTAACCCTTCACATTCATCGCTTGCATTTACTTTTTCTGTTTGTGACCATGCTCTTCAAAAATAAATGATAGTAGTGGTGGTAGTAGTAGTATTAGTAGTGCTAGCGCTTACGGCGCCTTGAAGAGCGTTCAGCACTGTTTGTCCTTCCTTCGGTTGATGGATTTTACACGCGCGTTTCCATACCAAATTTTTACGCACGTTGGGATTCATCTTATCTGACTGGAACTGTTGGTGGCATGACTTCGAATGCGGCGCTCCTAATACTTTCTCTTGTAACCCTTCACATTCATCGCTTGCATTTACTTTTTCTGTTTGTGACCATGCTCTTCAAAAATAAATGATAGTAGTGGTGGTAGTAGTAGTATTAGTAGTGCTAGCGCTTACGGCGCCTTGAAGAGCGTTCAGCACTGTTTGTCCTTCCTTCGGTTGATGGATTTTACACGCGCGTTTCCATACCAAATTTTTACGCACGTTGGGATTCATCTTATCTGACTGGAACTGTTGGTGGCATGACTTCGAATGCGGCGCTTCTAATACTTTCTCTTGTAACCCTTCACATTCATCGCTTGCATTTACTTTTTCTGTCTGTGACCATGCTCTTCAAAAATAAATGATAGTAGTGGTGGTAGTAGTAGTATTAGTAGTGCTAGCGCTTACGGCGCCTTGAAGAGCGTTCAGCACTGTTTGTCCTTCCTTCGGTTGATGGATTTTACACGCGCGTTTCCATACCAAATTTTTACGCACGTTGGGATTCATCTTATCTGACTGGAACTGTTGGTGGCATGACTTCGAATGCGGCGCTCCTAATACTTTCTCTTGTAACCCTTCACATTCATCGCTTGCACTTACTTTTTCTGTCTGTGACCATACTCTTCAAAAATAAACGATAATTACAGTATTGGTTTATTGTAGGGATTTGCTGAGCTAACTCATATCGATACTGTTGAGCCATGGTAGTTCTTCGAAGATGGTAGATTGGCATGCTTCTTGCTGACTTGCGAGGGCCTGAAGGGAAACGAACTGTCAGGCGTGCACGCACCGTGGCGTGAGCGGAACCAAGTTGTGAACGTCATAAAGAACGGCAGTCTTGAATTATGACACCACTTCCGATGACCAACAATGATTGTCATTCTCGATCTCGGGTCTGCTTTTCACTTCACTGATCGTCAGAAACTGTGAAGGTCTGGCGATGAAAGGTGTTCCTTGTAAATTCTTGTCTTATAAAATTTGTATATGCCTCTTCCTGCGGATGCGTGCTTGTCTACTGCAAATTCTCTCCGAAGTTCAAAAATTCTAGTGGTGTCAGGTATGAGTGTTTTCTATTGCTCTTCTCGGATCAGAAGTACAAACTACCTCAAAAAACTACATAACCATGCTGCAAATTTCGGTATACGCTTTGCACCTGTAAGGTGTGAAATGCTGTTGCAAAATTAGTTGGTTTACAGATGAACCGATCGATGTAGTAGATAAGTTCGTCTGTCTGGGCAGCCGCGTAAGGCCCAGAGAACTGGCGAAAGGCGAAATGACCTCCCAAATTAAGAAGGCTGGGGTAGGGTTCCCAACTTCCGAAATTTATGGCGTCGAAGTAATATTAGTTTGACTATCAAGGGCAGAGCGTACGATGCCGCAGTCCGATCTGTCCTACTCTGTGAGTCAGAGACGCATTTGCCGCGTGCGGAGAATCTTCGGACTGTCTCACCACCGTTCCTTCCGAATCATTGTGCGGGTCTGGTTGGAACATCGTGTAGTAATGCTGAGGTTCACCAGACGGTTTTCGGAAAAACTCATCCTTCCTCGATAGAGTAACTGGTCCCAATCCATAGGTCACGCTGGTTAGGTCGCATATTTCGTGTTCAAAAAGGTCGTTTGCCTCGTGCAATCTTCTTCGCCCAGGGTTGCATCAGATGGATACGACCCAGGGGGCAAAGAACTACGAAAGCACTTACCAGTCAACCTAGCGGTGTTGGTAAATGTCGTCTCCACGGATGAGGTCCCCGGGACGAGACAAACAGCTTGGCAGTGCAACGTAACGGCACTTTTGCATCAAAGCTATCGCCTTCACTGCGTATTTGACACTTTCTGTTGTACTGGACAGATGGAACTATTCTATGCCGATCACCAGACTTGGCCTCCAATGCATAACGTTCTTTTATTCTCATCAACCTTGGTGAATAAAAGTGAGGACGTGGGACCAAGCACGGTTTGTGAGCGGAAAAAAGTAACTGGACTGATTCACCCCACTTTCGCCCTAAATTGAACAAGCTCCCTCCAGAAGAGGAACCTTTCAAATGATCTCTGGATATATATCTGTAGTCCAGTGGAAGCATGTTATGGACAAGGTTGCTGCTCCGGAAAATAAATAGGCTGCCGTAATGCTCACCACCCGGCTGTGTACAATGAATAAATGAATATACGAAGTGACTTTGGAGACAGTGAACTCAGTGCTGCCGGACAGGCGTGAGAAAATGTGAACGAAAATGGCACTACGGCAGCCATCAGGAGTCATCAGCCATAATGCATAAGATATGAGTTTTGAAGAAAAGCATGAAAAATTCTGACAAACCTACCTCTGCGCAGCGGCAACAGCCGGTTCTCCAATACTTCTCTGGCATCAGTCCCTTCGTCCATCAAGTCCAACTTTGTCAAAACGCCAATAGTTCTCAAACCCTGAGGATCATACTCCTTCGCCAGTTTTAAAGCATCCGAGTTAGCTAGATCAGTGTTTGCGGGTGTGACAGCAAGGATGAGGCAGTTGTCTCTCTCAATGTATTCGACGATCATACTGCGTATTTGAATTTCTATATCCGGCGGCTGATCTCCAACAGGAACCTTGGTCATCCCGGGTAAATCGATTAGCGTGAGGTTCAGGACTTAAATCGAAACATTAAAAGGACAGTAACAAGTACCATGCGGGGAATGAATCCGGAGATTGATAGGGATGTTTGAAATTCCTTTGTTAGTTCCTGTCAGCCTATCAGTCTCTGCTTCGATTTCACGTCTGATTTCCTCAAAGTTAGTAAATTTCTTATTTTTCAGATGCAGGAATTCACCATATTCTGGTGGAAACATAGCGGGATAATCATACAAATAAACATGCCCCTACCTGCGTTGTCATATACTAGCTGAAGAACAAGCGGTCTTCTAGTAACTATCCCTGATCCACGCGGTAAAAAGTCTCTGTAACCATAAACAACATAAAAGTGCCAAACATGACAAACCTGCCAACAAAATTCTCTAGCACTGAGCTTTTTCCAGCACTCTGAGAGCCCACGACAGCGATTTGCGGGAGTTCCAGGCCGAGTGGCACATTCAATGATGAGAAAGCGTCCTGCAACTTATTCACCAGTGGGATAAGCTGCTCCATCCCATCATTCCCAATCATGGTCGCAAAAAGGGACCTCCGATGTTGGACGGAAAGCAGCACAGATGTTTCTAGGTCACCCCAAGGTCAGGCTTCACAGGTCTACGGAATCACTCATTCGCTTATTCAATGACTCACGGATTTATAAACAGGATCGAGGGTTTCGTCCAAAATTCTCGAGTTGGTTTCGTTCGTATCATTCGGAGGGTTCTGTTCACTCGAAAGGCACAGGCGAAGAAAGGGTGTAGCAATGCTCTTTAAGTTCTTGGCAGCGGACAGTGATCCTGCCAGCGCGGAGACACATCTAAAAAGGCCCCTAAAAGTGCACTGAATTGGGCACCAGATACAGCCTAAACAACCGTCGCAGGAAGGTTATTTCACACAACAACTAACCGAAATGACAAGAACTGTTATCCGTTAAAAGTGTGCGCTCTGAGCTTGAAAGCCTTACCATGACCCGTCGTGGGTTAGTTGTGTGGTGTTCTGTATATTTCTTTTGCTTCCATTATAACATCACTTATTTTGTCAGTCGCATAACCGTTTTTTGTTTGAATACGAAAAACTACAAAAACACGCACTTGTACAATTTCACGAAATACGTGCTTCGATTCCCTCTTGTGGTTTCGCTCGCGCTTTCGGCGGTCAGTCGCGAGTTTCATGTGCTAACTCTGGTACCAAAACATTTCAGCCTATTTTTGGATCTTATTATGTGTGAGAACCGTTCAACAGAAGACCCCTGGACAACCATGCTTGGATTATTATTTATTCTGTGACCTGGGCCGACGACGAACTACTTTAAAGAGAACAATTGTTGGTGAGCCTGTTCCGTCTAACCCCATTATTATTGTATACTCAAGCTAGCGTTATTATTATTATTTTTAGTTCTTTACCACACACTCCTGGTAAAATAGCTTTTGAGTAGCTAGACTACTACAAATTTGGTGAGCCCGAGTGCTTCTAGATTTTTTTTTAAAATTTTTCCTCTCAAGTCTTCGTAGTTTTTTATTTTGCCCGGTCATTATGGCAACACACTTTGATACATCGGATTTAGTCGAGAATACAATAAGCATCCATCTACCAGACTATAATCCTCGCAATCCTAGGGTGTGGTTCCACCAGGTGGAGGCGGTTTTCACTACCCGACGTATCACTTCCCAAGCCACCCGTTTTTCCTACGTCGCCAACACCTTCATAGTGATATAGCAACAGAGGTAGAAGATCCGCCGGAAGATATCTCCAGCAAAAACTCCTATGACGCGCTTTGAGAGGCTGTTATCAGTAGGACAGGAAAATCCGAAAATAACGTGCTGAGGGATTTGTTTACCACAGTCGAACTTGGTGACAGGTCGCCGTCATAAGTGCTTCGCCATATGCGCAGTCTTCTCTGCGGCCGTAAGCTGGCGGCGAAAATCATGGTGCAACTATGGCTTGATAAATTTCCACCATCCTTGTCCCACGTCATCAGTGCTCTCGTTAATGACCACAGCCTGGAGCAGCTAGTTCAAATGGCGGACAAAATCCACGAGACGTACCCCATTCACCCTGTTAGCCCTGTCTCCCACCCTACACCCGCCGCACCCACAGCTTCCGATCCAATGCTTTCTGTCATCTCACAACTGCAAACTAGATTTGACGCCTTGACCGATCGTCTGCAACGGCTGGAGATCAACAAGCGTCGACCAAGTTCACGATCTCGATCGTTGTCACGTCCCCGTCCCTATTGCTGCTGGTATCACCAATCTTCCGGTCCGGAAGCACGCAAATGTCAACCGCCTTGTTACTTCAAGCCGTATTCCAACAACCCTTCAAACACCCCGGCCGATTAGTAACGGTGACGACTGTCTGTGGCCCTCCTCGCACTAGTTGCCTATTCCAAATCACCGATCGCTTGGTTTACGTTTTCTCGTAGATACGCAAGCTGAAGTTAGCGTGTTACCACATAAAAATCCACTCTCTGACTCCGCTTCTTATTCGTTACAAGCCGATAATCGTACCCGCGCCGCTACATACGGCTAACGTTCCCTAACCCTTGACCTCGGATTGCGACGTGCGTTCAAGTGGATTTTTCTTTTGGCCGACGTTCAAACACCCATCCTTGGCACAGCCTTTCTAACCCACTACAACTTGTCCGTCGATGTTCGACACAAACGCCTCTTGGACATGCTAACTTCCCTCTCAGTCAACGGGAGTAGTGCCACAAATTCGTCCACAAGCACCTAGTTATCCTATCTGGTTCCCATTTTGCTGACATCCTTTGGGAATTTCCTACCCTTACTCATCCATGTCAGTACACCCAACCGGTCACTCATTCCGTCGTTCATCACACCCAGACGAGAGGTCCACCAGTCCATACCAATCCATCTAGATGAGCTCCAGATCGTGAAACACGGGTTTGAACACATGCTCGAACTAGGCATCATCCGCACTTCATCGAGTCACTGGTCGTCACCGATGCATGTGGCATCCAATAAATCTAAAGCTGACTGGAGACCCTGTGGAGGTTACCGTTCCCTCAATAACGCCACTATCCCAAACAGGAACCCCATCGCACATATCCACGATTTCGCATTACCTTATACCATACAACAGTAATAATAATGTTTAGTTCCAACTTGTGGGGGCACGCCGTCAGCATGGTCATAAGGCTACAGTCAGAATAAAGGCATGACTGGCGGGGACTGTTGGTACAGGGGGTTTTGGGTGGGAAAGAGGACAGCGCCATAGGCGGTGAGCTGTATCCAATATAAACGTGGTTACTGCTGAACCGGCACGAGCAGGGAAGCTCTTTTGTCGAAAGAACATCAAGCATGTTCAGATCGTTAGGATTTGAAGGTGGCGGGGAAAAACAAAACGAGGGAGGGCAAAACAAGAGGCTTCTTGCCTGACATATGACAAGACAAATGTAGGCTGTGGAAAATCAGAAACCAGAACAGCACATCTGGTGAAGCAGCAAAGTTGGCGTCATCCAGCCGATCAAATTGGACTAAAGCTAAAAACAACCGCTGAGGCCTCGCGGCCTTGTCGGTTGGGCTCATGGCCAGGGTCACAAAAAGCGTATGTGGGGATGATGAAATGGAGGGACTAGCGAAGCGGGTAAATAGTAACAGGGATCTCCAAGACCTGGTATAAAGCAAAACTGTGGTGACTCACTGGTATCGCTGTTGTGGAGTTGGGCAAAATAGTTCCATTGGAAGAGTGAGATGCTGGCAACACACGAGCCGGGATGCGAACTGTTTGGAAAGTTATTGAAGTTTGTGGGAGGTACAGAAATACAAAGATAGTTAAATTAGAACCAAAAGTTCAGCAGGTTGGAATGAATGTGTCATGGGGGCGTTTGGGGTCAGGTGGGGAGTTTGTCGTATTTGCAGTTAATGGAACGAGTAGGGGAGAGGGCACGGTCGAGAGAAGGAATGGAATAGTTGCGGATGTGATATCAAACTGGGTATGGCAGTGCTGTGCCATCATTGGCGTGACATGCTTCAGTTTTCGGACAGCCCTGTAACGGACGTCACATTTAAGGTGATTGGGCTCGGGTGTGCAGTTCTTTGGGCAGCGGGATTCATTTCAGGCTGTCCGAGGAAACAAGGTGGAATGAAGCCGATAAGGGATCGCAGGGTTGTTTGGTCCGTTCGGGGATCCTGTGGTTGTAGATCACCGGCCAGGTGAAGTGGATAAGAGCCAACTAGGTCCTCCAAACCGGGCATTGCCGAAGTTCAAAGCATGCACTAATTCACACGGCACATAACCGTATTTTTTCCAAGGTGGACCTAGTACGCGCATACTACCTTATCCCCGTAGCCCCGGATGACACACCTAGAATAGCTATTACAACACCGTTTGGTCGCTTCGAATTCACGCGTATGCCTTTTGGTCTGCGAAATGCGGCTCAAACCTTCCAACGTTTCATGGACAAAGTTTTGCGTGGTTTGCATTTTGTCTACGCTTATCCAGATGATGTTCTCCCCAGCTGAACAAGCAGTTCATCTCAGGGCAATAGTCCAACGTCTTTCTATCTACACCAAAAGTTTGAACGTTGACAAATGCTTGTTTGGTGTTACCAGCCTAGATTTTCCTGGTCGCCACATTGATCCAAGCGGTACTTCACCATAGCCGATCGCATTTTGGACTAAGAATCGTTTCCCATACCCACCGCTATCACCCAACTTCGTCGTTTTATCGGTATCATCAACTATTATCGGCGGTTCATCCCTCACTGTGCAGATACTTTACGGCCACCGACCGATTTACTCGGCCCTAAAGAAAAATTTGTTATTGATATTCACACCACTCTCGTTTGAACGGTCGTCCTCCTGTTCTGGCGTAATTATTCCGGTGAATCCACACCAAAGGGAAGCACTGGACTCGAGTTTCGCTCTTATTAGAGCTTATCAGCAGTGCACATGCAGTGGCCGTGCCGGGATTGGAATCCCGGACATCTGACATGCGAGGCGAGCGCGTTACCACCTACTCCACCAACGCACGTTGGACGCATCTGAATTTTCACGTCTGAACAGGCGAACGTGTTCACACTTGAGCGATGTGATTGGTGTGTCCGACCCATCGAACGATGACCCAGTAACTGTCCTGGTTGTGACGATCGATTGACCCGCCAGTCAGGACAGTCAGAACACGTTCGCCTGTTCAGACGAGAAAATTCAGATGCGTCCAACGTGCGCTGGTGGAGTAGTGGTAACGCTCGCCTCATCAGATGTAGAGCGAAACTCGAGTCCAGTGCTTCCCTTTGGTGTGGACTCACCGGAATAATTACGCCAGAACAGGAGGACGACCGTTCAAACGAGAGTGGTGTGAATATGAACAAAATACCTATCCCGCAAAACCCCAAATGCAACCAAAAACTTGTTACCTTTTCCCCGCCACCATTACTGCCTTTGAAAGAGCCAACCAAGCCGTCGCTGAAGCCACAAAACTATGTTTTCTCGATACCCACGATAGCACAAAACTTATTTTGACAACTGTTGCTTCGAACACTGCTGTCGGCGCTGTACTCCATCAAGTTGTTAACAATGTACTTCAACCATTAGCCTTTTTCTCGCAAAAGATGCGGGCTACCCAAACGTGTTACAAAACTTGTAGTTGTGAATTACTCGCAATTAATCTTGCTGTTCGCCATTTCCGGCACATATTAGAAAGTCGGTCATTTACCATTCAAACCGATCGTAAGCCGCTTACGTATGCTTTCAGCGCCAAGCCTGATCGCTATTCACTACACGAGATACGTCATCTGAACTACATTTTCCAATTCACTACCGACATTCGGTACACTCCAGGATCAGACACTGTCGTCGCAGATGCCTAATCCCGCCCAGACATCAACACTTTTCATTCTTCCACGCAGTTGGACCTTGCCAAGCTGGCGAACCCTCAGCAATGTGATCCTAATTTTACATCTATTCTACCCTTCCCTTCATTTCAAGTTTCTTCAATTCCTTCAACCCCCCAGCTGGAACCATCGTTTGTGATATGTCTACCGGCACAGCTCGCCTAATCGTTCCCGAAGGTTTCCGACGAGTGGTTTTCGGCAACTTTCATGGACTCTCTCATCCAGGAATCAGGGCAACAAGAAAGTTGATTAGCGCACGTTTCATGTGGCCTCCATATTAATAAGGATCTAACAGCCTGGGCCAAACAGTGCATCGCCTAGCAAAGCATATGAACTAACCTCTAGGCTCGTTTGCAGTTCCCGATGCTCGATTCACACACGTTCATCTTGATATCGTTAGTCCCCTTCCCCCACCAAATGGCTTTACCCATATTCTTACCATGATCGACCGTTTTACCCGTTGGTCAGTAGTTGCACCCGTTTCGGATACTTCAGCTGAAATGGTAGCTTTTTCGTTTTTGCAGCATTTGGTGAGTAACTTTGGCATACCTTCTACCGTTACTACCGATCGCGGTTCACAATTTCTGTGCAACCGCTTCCGGGCGTTTTCTACACCACTCGGTTTTTATCACCTTTCGACAACAGCGTATCACCCCTGTTCCAATGGTCTGGTTGAACGTTTCCATCGCTACTTCAAAAATGCATTGGCTGTCCAAATGAAACCACCCTCATGGTTTTCTTCTTTACCCCTCATTTTGCTTGCTATCCGTTCCCCTACTAAGGAGGATCTTCATCGTTCACCAGCCGAATTAGTATGTGGCACAACTTTACGTTTACCTGGTAAACTGGTTTCCCCTTCCAACGCGGAGCCTGACCCACCCGTCAAATTCATTACCCGTCTAAAACAGCACACGTCTTAGCTTCGTGCGACGCCGACAAGATGATCAGCGCAAACAGAGCACACCTCAATCGATCTCTCTTCTACTTGTAGCTTCCCCACTTCTGCCCCTCAAGGATAAGGTGACGGGCTTGTTTCTCCGGCGGTGTTTCATGTACATAATTAACGCGTTTTGTTTTCAGGGGAAAGGTTCATTATCGTGGCTTGTTTTGTATCTTGCATTGTCGGATTTCTGATGCACGTCATTCCTGCATCATACAAAATGCCCGTTTTCTCTGCAACTCGTAGTAATCTTTTGGAAAAATTGTAGGGACCTTTACCTAAGAAGCCGCCAAGTCCCTTTAGGTGGCCGTTTTTTCATCCAGGCGCGCGCTGATTTTTTGGAACGAAAATCGCGTCAGCTCTGTGAACTTTATGGACGGTGGTTTTGTACAACTCTTTCAGTGAAGCCGGTCTTAATTTAAATTGATCAAGAAATATGCGCATTCTTGGAAAGCCTGCATGGCAGAAGTTTCGAATCCACGTCTGTGGTTCCGGATTTCTGGCCCGGTAGCAGATGAAATCCAACATCACGAGACAGTAGTCACTAGGTCCCTGTGGAGCTTCCATTCACACTTGACCACCGAAGTGTCTTTTGTTGACGATAACCAAATCCAGCAAATGTAGTAGTTGGCCTGCGCGGTACCTGGTGCTTACAATGACATGTTGATGCAAGCGTTCTGTTGAACGACTTCGGTCGACGCCGGTGCGAAGTGTCAACTGGACTCGATGCGCTTAAGTTCCACACAGGAGGCCTTTAGAGTGTAAAATCATCTGCTAGCAAGAGATGCGTGAAGTGGTAGCTGGAGAAAAATTGCTCAAGTTTTTGTACGAAGAAGTGATTATATTCCGGTGGACTGTAAACACTACGGTAACTGCGCCAAAGAGATAAGAATCGGTTCCATGCAGCGGGAGTCAAATTCACAGTGAATCAAATAAAGCAGCGGGAGTATCGTTGGAGAAAACATTCAGGATGGACAAGGCCGAGTGTAAGTATAAAGCAACCCCACTTACTCCCCCGTTTTGAGTCAGCTCAAAAAGGTAGACTGATTGTTTACTGTCGGAAAGTTTGTTGGAAGGACTGAAGCAGTTTCTGGATAAACATTTCAGCACTACCTCTGCAGCGTATAAAGGTGGCGAACCGAGAGTTGTGCTACAAGAGTGGTCAGAATATTTAATAGCTGTACGCTGGGTTATGGTCCAAGGCTCCGAAGGAGCCTCTGGAGTTTGCTTGCGTGCTTCTTATCTTGGTTATTTCGAGAACTGCACCTTGTTAGCAAAAAAATTTCCGCCCTTCACGATGGTCCTCTTTGCGCTGGGATCCCTCTCCTTAAGAAGTGGATTTTTCCCTCGTGGTTGAAAATTTCGTGGACTGACACTTGTAGGTCGTGCACCACCAGTTTTCGGACATTTGTATTTGTTGTTGTTTAGGGATTCATACTGAACGTGCGTGCATCTTGTTTCTTGGGCTGTTTGGCGCGGTGTAACCGGTAAGGCTCCCCTGCGAAGCCTTATCAAGCCACGAGTGCGCTGCATGGAACCACTAAGGGGTATTTATGTTGGTGGTACTCCCGAGGGGCTTGTTTTTGCGGAAAACTGCACGTTGAATCCAGCCAACAGCGTTTCGATGGGGCAGGGTTCACGTGGCTTATTCGACCGCATTCGCTTTTCTTTTGTGTTTGCGAAGATTCCCAAGCCGTTCGCAATTGGCTTGACCAGCATCGTTTATGTCGGAATTTTCAGTACGCTGCTGTCGGGTTTGCGGTTTTGACTACCGGAGTCATGAGTAACGACGGTGTCCACGATCGGAGAGGCTGCTTTCGATGGAGTGAAGATAGATGCTGCCAGCGTCACGTCTTTCGTGGTTGTGGGGTTACCGACGTCGAAGTAAACGCTTGTGGTTGATCTCTCGTTAGTCTCCGTGGCTTGTCTCCGCACAGCTGAACAAATACTGCTTAGAACTAGTGAAATGGATGTGGGGTTTACCTCTGGGCCTTCGTCGTCCGCTAAGGAAATAAGCGATGATATTTCCACGTTCGTCGGATGCTGCGTCCATGCGAGACCTGCTTTCTACGACCATCTCTTTCGTTGGTTGTTGAGGGGTCTCCGGTGGTTGAGTAGAAACTGAAACCCGGAGACGCGGCCGGTTGCGTCGGCGTGCTTTTAGGCGTACGTGTATCTATAACTACCATCGGGGTTGTTATAAGTTTGGGGTCGGTTGAACTGCCGCCAAGCGGGAGTTGTTACGCATTTCCGCTCTAGGACCGCTGTAGCTCAGTTTTCGTGCTTCTGAAGGACGGTCCCCGGCTATGCGCTTGATCTGTGGGTAAGCATTTTGAATGTTTCCAGTCCGCGTACGGCACTTTGTGAGAAAAAGATGGCTGGAAGCCTTCCTTTCCGCGCAACCACTCTACGTAGAGAGATTCATTTTCAGGCACCAAGGAGGGACTGTGCAGATTTTGTGTGCTTTATCTGGGGATCAACCACCCGATGATCGCATAAAACTTTTGAAATTTCTCCGAACCGGGTACTGGATACAGGGTCAAAAATCGTCGTCTGACGGTTGTTCCCGCGCTATCTACCGAGACCAAGGGAAATGTTTTCTCAATTAACGTGTGCACCCCAAGCTTGGAAAACTTCTACCGTTCCACAGCCTACGAATCAGCGATGGAAAATATTGGCCAAACTTCGTTCGACCAGAGCGCATCCAAGCATTAGGTTTTCTCGAAGGCGACGATGCTGCAGAGGGAAAAGTTCAAGCACCGGGAAACTTGCTTAAAATTCGATGGACTTATGACCGGCTGGGAATTTTGCAGCAGTTCTTTTGACATGCTCAGTGAGGGCTACGTTGGTTTTGCGTCCTGATTAGAAAACTAAGTTGACATATTCCAAAAGCGGTCTGGCCAATCCTCAGGGTATTTGGAAGTCCATGCAAATAATACGAGGGAATGTGCACTAATTCATCTATAGGACGACGAGCGCCTTTGGACCGACTTTTTCTGGGGCGGTGAGCAGGACATGTTTGAAGAGAGCCAGGTACATAAATCCACTTCGGTGTCCATCCTCATTACTACATGTAGTCCATGTAGTAGTAGTAGTCCATGTAGTAATACATGTAGTCCATTCTTATCAAACATGACATAGTTGTTCGCTGAGTGTTCTCCGAGCGGCGTATAGGTGCAATTTTCTTCATTCAGAGGAACATGACAGTCAACGGACCGGTACTTTCAGGGGACCACATTCATTCGAAAGACGTTGGCGTTGAAACTTTAGGATCACAAGTTGCCGCAAAAAGTACATTGAGACATGAAAGAACATTTGAAAGATCGATGACGTAGATAAGAAACACAAGTTGTCCTAAAACGGAGCCTTGAAGAACTCAAGGTGCCGGAGATTAAATCGGTCCCGGTTCCTTTTGCAGCGTTCTATCTACGTTTAAGCCAGCGTAGAATCTTGCCTTGGATATCATAAGGCCTGTCCAGAAGAAGCAGTAGAGAGTGTGTGACTCAATCGACTATTTTACGAAGTAAAAAATATGGCATCAAAGGCAGTAAGTACCAAATTATGCGCACATAGCTCAGTTAACGTCCCATTCGACCACTGGTCGAAACAGCTAGTTATCAGGGTTGGGAGACAGTCGTCTTCGGCTCTACCGGGCAGGATCAGCACCAAGTACCCTACGACTCGCTAATTTGTCACTACAGCGACATTGGTGAGTGCACTTTTGAAGAGGCTTGGGTCCCCAGATATTTAGGGTCGAATTCCGCAGCTGTAAACTGGATCACTTTTACGAATGTTTTGCATTCATTTCGCTTCAGGTACAAAAACGAATACGTAGAATATTGCGCACGATCATTGTATCTCAAAATCGCCGCGCCGCTGTAGACATCAAACCTCCACTGCTGACAGTGGGACTAACACAGAACGATCTGCGTCTTAGCTTTAAGTGAGTAGCACTTTTCAACGCTCGTGCATAAGAAATACGGCCAGATTAAACTGGTTATACATTTTTCCTTTTAGAATTATTACCGAGTGAAAACAGTTTGCCTTAAAACAAGCGATTCAGTTACGGCTGACTGTGTTCGATCTAAGCAAACAAAATAAAACGTCCCTGTTCGGCCTTACGTTCTGTTAAAGCCCATGTAACAGTGGCGCGCCTCCCCATTTACGTCACCACCGGGCGTCAGCTCTTGGAAAGCTTAGCTAAAACTGAGGGACAATTAGCTGCCACGCTGACAGCCTGTTCATCAGAATTTTACTTAATATACCGAGTTGACAGTTGCGGCAGCAGTTCTTACTGGCCTCATTCTCGGAAACTCCTACGAAGGCGTCGGTTGCAAGCTGTCGCGCCGCAGGCGATGGCATTCCGTGTTAAAGCGAAGTGTTTCTGATGTTCAAACCTTGTTTATTTGGCTGTCGGTGTAGAGGTAATCAGTGGCGCACACATTTAGTCATCTTGTTGTTGTAAACATGGTTGACAACTGTAGCTAAAAGACGGCTATTAAGCCTGTCTTGTCAAAGCTGGATTAGAAAGCCAGTACTTCGTTTACTGCTTCTCAATAAGAAACGCACCCACCCGACTGGCTGACTCGCGCTTGGTTTTAAGAGCCTTTGGCCACACTGGTGTCACGGCCACCAGTAACTTTCTAGACAACAGGTTTTTCGGGGACCTCCTATGAAGCTGTCCAGGAGAATCGCTGTGACGTGACAGCGCACCAAATGTAACCTGTTTACCAACGGCCTACCAGCCAACTAGCTACAAAGGCCAGTGTGCCGGGCCCCGTGAATTTACGTTTAACACTCCTGTCGTCCATACCAAGCTTCACAATAACCACGCAACCCGTGTCAAGCCAGTGCACTTTCCCCATATTCACGTATGAACACGCCCATTTGCTTTGATCGCTTATCGCCGTTTTTTGCCATATCCACCCGAATAACGACTATCACCTTTACGATCTGGCGCTGTAGCGTTTCTGCCTCAATTAGAAACGGTAAATGCCCTCTATTTCAGGCCTCAGTCTACTTGCTAATCATAACGCTCTCTAGAATCCCTTTTACTTGTTATTCTCTTCTCTTCCTTTCGGGCCCCCAGTCTACCTCGACTGCCTTGCTGCTTTATCTTGATGGCGGCAACAATACACGCTAAGCTCCCGATAGACTCGGGAATACCCTTACTCTATACAAGTTTCGTTCGTTGCAACTCCTAGGTAAATTCAGACTACTTCAGCACCCCAACATGACTCACCCAGATCGTCCACATACGGGGAAATCCATGAATAAAAGTGTGAGGTCTAGATGACGCACCACGACTGCCATACACAATGTGATGGCTTGCACCCAGTTCACCATATCCCTGCTGTTTCGAGATAGAGCGAGCACCTTGCGTACACAGGACCGCTTCAGCTCGTAAAAGCCACTGGACGTTCCGCCGTGCCATCTGATCATGAACCCACTTATTTCTGCCATGGCGACTACCTGGTACTGTGCTAAACCAGCGCTCTACATACCACCGTGTCGCTTGTTGATGGTTTTCAGCAATCAGTTGGGTGACGCTGAGTTTTGTGCAAAACTCTCGAAGTCACGCCACTCAAATGGAGGTTTATCAATAAACGTGGTATCGTGAGTACAATAATGAAAAGTAAAAATTGTACAAACCTCAAATGGTGGGACTATGTTGTCTTCTATGTACCGGGTGGGATATCTCCAATTCCAAGTAGGCTTCTGTACAAATATTTATTCAAGAATCAGGAAGCCTACCCGAATTTCACATCAACTCAAGCCAAGCTGGTCACAATGTGACAACACAATGTGTTGGCCGCAATGTGTTCAACTAGGCACGCAATCATAGGGCGAAAGGGCGTTTTAATTGTGGGTCTAGAACAAGATAAGAGGACGCAGGCACAAAGCGGAACCAAGGAAACGTGTAGTGCTGTTGTACACACACTTGGGCACCATGTACATGTGCTTAAAGAACCCAGCGTAAGCCGGATATAGATCAGCAGGGGAACGTGCATTTCGGAGTTCACATCAGATGGGTATATCAACTGGGACAAGAATGATTTTTCCTGCCGGTTAATTGTAATGTGTCGGAAGGGCCTTAAGGCATGATTGCAGAGCGCGAGATGTAAAAGTTTGGAGGAACTTCCTTAGATATAGGAAAAGGTGAGTTTGAAAGCAGACCGTTCGTGGCTTCAACTCATGAAGTATTGAAGGGGAAACAAGTTCGAATCCTGCCAGATGCTTACAGAAAAGGACGTCTGCTCTTTTACTCTGCGCAGAAAGCTACAAAGCATTTATTGCCGCGGGCTGTAAAATACCGGGGTAAACATAAACACGGAATAGAGCATGTCAAGTGTTTCCATGTCTCGGCTAAAAATGATACCCCTTAAATGGCCGACCAATCTCATCCCTGTTTCAGAAGTGTCCGGGAAACACCAGTAGTGGCAAAAAGTGCAAAAAAGTGTCATACCAAGGTGTTGTTGTAAAAGATGACGCACTGATTGCCCGTGACAGAATGATCAAGTAGGAAATGATTTGGAAAATGGGAATGTGTTTAAAAGGGTACATGCAAATGTTTTTGTGGGTACAGATATGAACGACCACTGAGAAACCAGGTAGATTGCTGAACCATATTGTTGAGTCGTCCCAGTACAGAAGAGTAATACAGTCTCGTGTAAGGTTGGTAAATGGTGAACCGATGAAAGTCGGGGTTGATCCTTGAGGTGCACCATTTACGAGGCAAAAGTGAGTCGAGCATATGCAAAAACAGCGCGCTTCTAATGGTCCGCTGGAAGTGACAGCCAAAAACCAGCATGGTATGGGGTTGCGTATCTCCCTTATACTAGCGACGAACAGGCGGTTCATGGAATATTTTGATAAAAACCGCGGATAGTTTTAAAATGGAGTCATTGAAGTCAACAAACTCGGCTCACACTGGAATGTACAAAATTAGCCGTGTCAATTTAGAAGTAAAGGAGCATGGGGAAATAAAGCCATGCTGTGCCGCCTAAAGGGGTCTTTCAGAGATAGAAGGGGTTAGAAGAGACCTATTTAAGGCCTTCATTAGTGGCCACCCATGCGTCTATGAGAGGGTGTTTTGTGGGTCATCACGGTCCTCTCTGCTGTAAGTTGGGTGGAGTCTCTTCTTCTCTAGTCGTCGAAAATGCTCCAGAGCCAGGGAGCGAGGTAAGCACTAGGTGCTATCTGGGGGAAAATGACAGTTTTCCTCGTAGCTCTGGGGAGGTGGGTCAGTCTCTACAAATGAGGTTGTGTAGTCAAGAGCCAGTATGTGGGAGAAACGTTTGTCTCCATGCATGGATGGCACAACCAATATTTCGTCTGATACGTTACACTGTTCGTCTTATTTAGCTGCCTTTCCAACAAGAAAAATAACGCTTCAATGAATTGACGTTTTTCTGGTGTTTTTACCGATCAGCCCAAAAGGGTGCTGCTTCTTAGGTCTCTTTAGGAGGCCGTCCGCTGTAGGATACATGGTTCCATAATGGTAGAATTCAGGTTTTACTGACAGACCAGCAATGCGATATTTGGTACAATCGTATAGTTTAGTGTTTTTGACGGGCCACCTCTAGAGTCGGGCTAGAAGAACAAAACTCTGGCCCTTCGCCAGACAGCGGCTGGCGTTTTCAACACGGTTCCAAGCACGATAATTCAGCATTTTATTCGATTCAGAAGTGCTAATCAACTTTCCTTCGACTTGTATGGGTAGGCTGACGATCTTCCACTCCAGCTTACCACATCCTTCAGGCTAATTGAGTTTGCCGATCTGGAAGACTGAAATGGTAACGGGGCTGTGAGAGTTAAGTTCCGCACGTATATCAGTATAACCAGACGAACTAGAAATCTAGAATTCAGTGCAGCGCAACAAGTAGCACGTATGTATTCGAATTGGCGTATATGTACAGCATATGGAATATTAAAACAAGAGAATAATGAATAGAGCAATGAATAAAGTGTCAATCATGTTCATCACAGGGGCGATAAATTTTTTTGGTTCTGGAGCTGTCGTGAGTAGTGATTAAAGGTGTTGGTAGGCTCGGATGGAGCCTAGAGAATGGATCACTTTTAGAATCCTCTTGGTTGAAGCATGAGGCGATTATCCGTTTCGAGGTTTCCGATCCTTAGTAATCCACTATGTTTTTGAGAGATGCTTAAGGATATCGGCTGCTTAATCCAGAATAGTCGAATGGGTTGGGAGATAGACGAAAAGATCCGGAGGCCGTTTTCTGTTCTGTGATCAAAGCTAAAAGGGGTATGTGGCTTTGCTGCGACCAACTAGAGCTGAGCATACCTTATGCCTGCTCCGCAAGTGTGAAATACTTATGGAAATTTCCCGCTGCACAACCTTCAATTCGCGTCTGAGGTAGTTGGCTAAACAGTCTGCCGCAACCGCGAAACTCCGGTCAGAAATTTGTAACACTGTATGAGCAATTGAGCCTGGAATTTAAAAGAATGGACACTTCCAAACAACGAAGTTTTCTCCAAATCGCCTGACAGCAGTCTGCGCTCTTAGGGTTCGTTTCTTTCAACGTTCTGTGCGGATCCATACCTTTGAATTTCAAAGACTCGCTACTTTCACAACAGTGGGTGTTCTTTCGTAAGGTCCTTTGTGCTTATTCTCGGTAGAAGCCGTGAATGGTCAAATGGAAGACAGACTGGTGTTGCTGGCTTGCTCATGGAGATAACAATTGTACTTGCGCGATCCCAAGATAATTTTGAGTCTCGCCATCTTCGTACCGCCGAAGACGGTGCACATGTGATATATGCATGTAGCTGTTGACGGATTATGTACAGCCGTTTTTTTCATACTGCGCGATATTTTTATCCGTCCCATGGGATACAATATCAATTGATGGACTCTGAGAAGTGCTGAAATTTAAACAATAATGATGGGGGCCTTAGAAATACCAACGAAAACCTGATGGAGGGTTATTGTTATGCTAATAAAATTTGTATGCAGCCATTGCAAAAAATGTAGAAAAGTACTGCTAAACATCGCTGACATCTGGCCGGTACTAAACGAAAAAATATAATCGAGAATGGCGGCAAAGCCGGACCGGTTTGCAGTGTGACGTTATCGAATTAATCATTTTAAATTCTCGTCACATAACAGCTTGTGGTTGCGTGCCATAAGAAACCTGATTATGCTGGACGAATACTCAAGTCTGTTTGCATCAAAAAGCATGCGCAAACACCCGCCACTGTCCTCCTTAGTTTGTGCCCCGTAGCGCGACTCAAAGATTTGCCCGATTCGCTTGGTGTAGTGCATGGGTACAAAATAGCTGTGCCCTGGGCAGCTGCCTAGCGCACGTATATCAGTATAACCAGACGAACTAGAAATCCAGAACTCAATGCAGCGCAACAAGTAGCACGTATGTATTCGAATTGGCGTATATGTACAGCATATGGAATATTAAAACAAGAGAATAATGAATAGAGCAATGAATAAAGTGTCAATCATGTTCATCACAGGGGCGATAAATTTTTTTGGTTCTGGAGCTGTCGTGAGTAGTGATTAAAGGTGTTGGTAGGCTCGGATGGAGCCTAGAGAATGGATCACTTTTAGAATCCTCTTGGTTGAAGCATGAGGCGATTATCCGTTTCGAGGTTTCCGATCCTTAGTAATCCACTATGTTTTTGAGAGATGCTTAAGGATATCGGCTGCTTAATCCAGAATAGTCGAATGGGTTGGGAGATAGACGAAAAGATCCGGAGGCCGTTTTCTGTTCTGTGATCAAAGCTAAAAGGGGTATGTGGCTTTGCTGCGACCAACTAGAGCTGAGCATACCTTATGCCTGCTCCGCAAGTGTGAAATACTTATGGAAATTTCCCGCTGCACAACCTTCAATTCGCGTCTGAGGTAGTTGGCTAAACAGTCTGCCGCAACCGCGAAACTCCGGTCAGAAATTTGTAACACTGTATGAGCAATTGAGCCTGGAATTTAAAAGAATGGACACTTCCAAACAACGAAGTTTTCTCCAAATCGCCTGACAGCAGTCTGCGCTCTTAGGGTTCGTTTCTTTCAACGTTCTGTGCGGATCCATACCTTTGAATTTCAAAGACTCGCTACTTTCACAACAGTGGGTGTTCTTTCGTAAGGTCCTTTGTGCTTATTCTCGGTAGAAGCCGTGAATGGTCAAATGGAAGACAGACTGGTGTTGCTGGCTTGCTCATGGAGATAACAATTGTACTTGCGCGATCCCAAGATAATTTTGAGTCTCGCCATCTTCGTACCGCCGAAGACGGTGCACATGTGATATATGCATGTAGCTGTTGACGGATTATGTACAGCCGTTTTTTTCATACTGCGCGATATTTTTATCCGTCCCATGGGATACAATATCAATTGATGGACTCTGAGAAGTGCTGAAATTTAAACAATAATGATGGGGGCCTTAGAAATACCAACGAAAACCTGATGGAGGGTTATTGTTATGCTAATAAAATTTGTATGCAGCCATTGCAAAAAATGTAGAAAAGTACTGCTAAACATCGCTGACATCTGGCCGGTACTAAACGAAAAAATATAATCGAGAATGGCGGCAAAGCCGGACCGGTTTGCAGTGTGACGTTATCGAATTAATCATTTTAAATTCTCGTCACATAACAGCTTGTGGTTGCGTGCCATAAGAAACCTGATTATGCTGGACGAATACTCAAGTCTGTTTGCATCAAAAAGCATGCGCAAACACCCGCCACTGTCCTCCTTAGTTTGTGCCCCGTAGCGCGACTCAAAGATTTGCCCGATTCGCTTGGTGTAGTGCATGGGTACAAAATAGCTGTGCCCTGGGCAGCTGCCTAGATTCTCTGTGATGGTACCACTAAAAATGTAGTCTTTAGCTATGATGGAGAAAGGGGCAACTTGAGAGATTCAGGAGCCTATTTTGAGTGTCTCATCCGGAGGTGCCACCGGTTAAATAAATCAGAGCAACCAATCAAAGTTGGGAACCAGCGAACAAGTTGAGGAGAAACTTAGTACTCACAACACCAGCGGCAACGTAAGCCTAATAAATTTTGGAGGTGGGAAATTCAGGGATGCAAAATATCGAATTCTTGGCAATAGCCTTCTTAGCTCTTTGATTTGAAGACCAAAGATCCAGAGAAGCCTTAACGAGAACATTGAAATCAGGAGACTGATGACGAATATGTGCAACTATAGGGTGGTTGGTGGAATGCGATCACAAACAGCACTGACTCGAGGAAAATGGTCGGCCATTCGATATATATATATATATATATTGAGCATTCAGAGTGACTAGGCAAAATATAGACAATAAATTGGAAGGCATTTTGCAGCGGTCAGATTGCTTATCCTGTTTCCTCAATTTTCACCTCTTAGTACCAAGATAAATATCGGCTGCTGTTTAGGTTTCAGTTGGTCCGTTCACCGCGGCCGCTAATTGGCTTACAAACTTTTCGTCAACATAGGAGGAGACATTGGCAGTGTGTATGACGCAATAAAGTGCGGATTTTAAAAAGGTCAACCAAATCACTTGTAAACGGAGTTTCTAAAAACCATTTAAAGTAAAGATATTAATTAGCCTTTGGTGGAAACTCCGTATGCAGTTGTCACTGGTGATGGTTCTTCATATGTTGTTAAAAAATTTGCAATCTGATCACCAAGCTCACCCAAATTCCACGTGATATTAACAGTCAATTAACGCATCCGAGCTACCAACATTTCGACACACTACTAGGGTAGGTTTCCTGACTATTAGAAAATGCTTGGCCACAAAGAGCATTACATCAGTTTTACTCCTAAGCGTTCAAATTTCAGCGTTCCCATCTTGAAGAAAAATAACGGTTACTTTTGCTTGAATGGATTAACACAATTAAGACTAGCGAATGACACGTATTTGCGAACCATTTTGGGTTTGCAACTGAATTCCAGCTGAACCTATCGTATGGCCTCTAGCGGATGGTGAACCTGAAGTCTAAACAGATTATTCGTAATTCTATGGCAGCAAATTAAATGACTGCACGCACCTAGCATGCTCTGCAACAGTTATATTCCAATTTCTCTAGTCAAACCGAACCAGAAGCACTCTACAGTGTACTAAAGTTTTGTGGCAATTCGAGATGATCCTAAAGATTGTTGAGAATATCCGGAATTTCAATCATTAACCCTATTTCATTTCAGTTAGACCCTAAAACGGAGTGAAAATCACCTGACTCGCAGAGAGGAGTTGAAATGGTCTACACGACCATTCTAGATCTGTCAAACTAGTGTTACGTACGATAAATAATGTATCGATTAAGTGGTTTATTAAAACTATTACATGTGGATCCGTGACCACTGTGGCTAGAAACTACACGTTAGTTTTTTCAGAGAATCAAAATTAGTCTGTAACACAGAGTAGTACTTGCTAAATCGGAATGCATCTGACTTTCGCAAAGCCACTTCTTTGGATTTCAAGGCAAACAATATAAGTCCAAGAAAGAAACCATCCACAAGGTTGCTGGCAAGTCTTCAATAGCTCACCACCGACTTTGCCCTCTCTTGGGGCTCATTAGGTAGGCGCAGTCTCCTAGTTCCCGTCAACCTTGTTCCACTTGAACCCAAATTGAACTGATTTCGACAAATACAGTGATTTACATATCAATTTGGTTTTCACGATAGACACAACTGAATCTCTTGTTTATGAAAAACCAATCGTGGTCTGTGGAAGGGTTTTCAGCAACCACGAGGGTAGTTTCCTTTAGGAAAATATACTTTGATATCTCGAATATCGTACAAATTGAAACGCGAGGCGACCTTTGTGCAGCGCGTTCAGTTAAAGAATATCATATACGAAAGATTTTAGTTGAGTCTGTTGTGGAAGCCATCTGATGCAAAATCGTTGACGTAACATTCATCTGACCAATACTCTGAAAATATACTTGTCGCAGCAAACCCAGAATTCTCAGCTCATCCGCACAGGGTTAAACCAAATTCAAAGGGATTTTTGTTCTCTTTCTGCCATTAATAGCCTAGCCTCTCTCAACCACGCTAGAATCAGGTATCACAGTCTCTGTTGCAGTGACAGCCTGAAAAAAGAAGCCTTCGTTGAATCTTGGCTACACTGGCTCATTTCTCCACCCCTTATCACTTGTAAAATAGCTGCTCAAAACATATGATATAATCGAGTACTTTTAAAAATTCTTCGCGAAAACCACCAGCGCTACGTCACACTCCTCAGCCCCGATTGGTACCTGCGGGTAACCGAACTCACCGTTTCCGTCAACCGAGTTAGTTAACTCAAATGAGGGCATCGGTCCATCGGTGATACGGGGGAAGACTACTGAATATTCTGTAAGCTACCACCACTTTGCAATCTCCTTGAGAAGTAACCAACAGCATGTTCGTTTAGTAAGCATTGGAAAAACCGAAAAATTCAAAAGTCAACAGCGTCCTGACTGCAACTTCCTTAGAGGCTGCGCCCTGGTACAGGCCATTGCCATCTGGCCCCTTAGAATGTGCCAAGATCCAGCTTATTTTCGCAGAAAGTTGTCGGGATCAAAAAGATACGACAGAATCAAATGACCGGTACCAAAAAAAACCAGTAATCATTTTAGTTGAATGCGGCCGTGCTACGTTCAGTGTAACATCAATTCATTTTCTGTTATTAGAAGCAGGTGGTTTTGAGGTTACCATAGTTTGTATTCACAGCTATCCCTTTTGGACAGTCTTCCCCGTGTGTCGACACATTAGAGAATGTAAGTACCAAACACGAGTTTTGCTCATTCTAGAGCTCATCACCAATGTCCATTCTAGACTATGTCGGTACGTGAATTTCAGGTATCTACCGTGCGAAACGAGCATGTTGCTACTAATAAACCAACGCAAGCTCGATGCCTTAAAATTATAAAGTCTGAGCGGGCAAACAGGTTCATCTTCGAATGGAATGGTGCATTTGCCCAACATTGTGGAGGAGAATTCAGTAACTGTGCTGGTTTTGTAGGTCAGTTGACCTATCACGACTGCGCACTCAAGTAGTGCTATGGATGCTCAGTCGCAAATACGTACGCTTCTTCAGATGTGATAATCCATGGGGCTTTCAGCGTGCGCCGGCGGGGTATTGGAAACAGGCACACTTGTGTGTTAGACTGCCGGGGATTCGTTCACTGCACGGCCAGGGTTATACACTGTTGACGAATTCTAATAAGAGCACTACTCTCCTCTTTGACGGAGACTATGCACCAATACAGTGGAAGAACTGTGATCTGAAGGCAAATTCCGCTTTTAATATTCCTGTCCACTGGTTGGTACCCTGTTTTTTCTGTCGTCAGATATTCCTTGAACCTCGATGAAGGGTTTTTTGACTGCTTTAGGATCGTTAGATATCTGAATGTTGTTTTTGTTTTAAATAAAAACAAATGCAACCCTAAATCCATGGTTCAGTTCAAAGATAGTACTTAGGCCATGGGACAACGCAATGAGACAAAGCAATGAAATAGATTATTGGTTGTTGATCGGATGGCCATTGACCTGTTTGCTGAGTTTGGCAATCGGCTTGCAAAAGTTTCGTCACCACACGGAGGGACATTATCAGTGAGCAGTTGGGTGGGTACCTTCTGTTTGCGCGCGTGCTTTTATATGGCATTTGAATGCTGTCTGCTACCACTTGACGTGATTGGCTAGTTGGGTGACGGTGTTTTTCGTGAATTTATTGGTCCGTTCGTGATGTTTGTTGCGTTGTAGTCTGTGTTCCTTCGAGTCGACTGGACATACTAATGTCTTCTATTTTTAGTAGACCCTCTTTGACCATCCGCTAGATTTGCATTGGGTTTTAGAGTGATTTTCTATAGAGTGCTTGGCTAGTTGCGCCGCCGTTTTTTCTCCAGCGTGTCGACTGGCGTCCGTGCGAACGCCGGTAAGATGAACCGTTTATTAAAGCATTTCCAATAGAACAGGTATGCCGTCTCTGCATATCACACGGAAAGTAATAACAGCCAGCTTAAAAGTATGTTTGTTCAACAATATTTGCAGTAATTTCGTAAATGTTATAAGTGTCCGCGTTTATTCAAAGCGCTCGAAGCCACTCATGAATACACAACTCAGTTTCTGAGATGGGGACACTTAAGAATTCTGTAATGGGATGCAAGACGTCCGAGGTTGCACAGTGTTTGTATGGATGACTGGGGGTTCATAGCTGAATGACTGCATTTTGCACGGGGCGGGTTTCCAGAGAAGTGTATTACAAACAACTTTCGTGCCAGCTAACACATGCCATCATATGAAAACCATGCAAGGCTTGGCATGAAAACGACACAGTAAGAGGTCCTTGAAAAAGAGTGTGAAACTTTGTTTGATTCGCAAGTTCTTTTTATGGCTACAAGCACGGAAATATGTAAAGTGCATCCGTATGACAAAACCTATCCTTCTGATCCTAACAGTAGATAATTATGAATGACAGCGAACAGACCACTTTCGACTTGATGATCTTCAAAGGCGAACTAGCCGTGGTTCCGGAAACAAAGCTCTTGCTTCCTCTTGTGTCCTGTTGCTCCTCGGGAAAAACCTCTTGGTAGGTCATCCACACTGTGGCTTAAAAGAGAGATCAATTTTTGGTCTTACCGGTTAGTTAGCCTTCTTGAGACACAGTGTTTGTTCCCGTTTTTTTATATTTTCTCAGCTTCTGTTCACCTTACAGCATCAGCATCTGTCAGTCAAGATCACCTACGCAACACTTATGGGTAACTTTGATTTAGTGCACACGCAACATTCGAAACATTAACTGGCATTCTGAGGTAAGAAACTCCATTGTGGCCTGTCTAAACTAAGCTTGAGTGTCATTGCATTTAAAGAATATCTGTGATCAAAATAATCGTCTTCTTATTCTCCTCAATAAATTGTGCCGATATTTTCCTTTTCAATCAAAACATGCTTTCATTCTTCAGTTTATCCAGGGTACGAGAGCGTACGAGAGCCATGCTTTCATTCTTCAGTTTATCCAGGGTGCGAGAGCGTTTGTTCCAATCCGTTTCATTATGACTTTCGTAGTTTTTGATGACCGCACGCCCATATTCGTGTTATGACGGAGACTATGCACCAATACAGTGGAAGAACTGTGATCTGAAGGCAAATTCCGCTTTTAATATTCCTGTCCACTGGTTGGTACCCTGTTTTTTCTGTCGTCAGATATTCCTTGAACCTCGATGAAGGGTTTTTTGACTGCTTTAGGATCGTTAGATATCTGAATGTTGTTTTTGTTTTAAATAAAAACAAATGCAACCCTAAATCCATGGTTCAGTTCAAAGATAGTACTTAGGCCATGGGACAACGCAATGAGACAAAGCAATGAAATAGATTATTGGTTGTTGATCGGATGGCCATTGACCTGTTTGCTGAGTTTGGCAATCGGCTTGCAAAAGTTTCGTCACCACACGGAGGGACATTATCAGTGAGCAGTTGGGTGGGTACCTTCTGTTTGCGCGCGTGCTTTTATATGGCATTTGAATGCTGTCTGCTACCACTTGACGTGATTGGCTAGTTGGGTGACGGTGTTTTTCGTGAATTTATTGGTCCGTTCATGATGTTTGTTGCGTTGTAGTCTGTGTTCCTTCGAGTCGACTGGACATACTAATGTCTTCTATTTTTAGTAGACCCTCTTTGACCATCCGCTAGATTTGCATTGGGTTTTAGAGTGATTTTCTATAGAGTGCTTGGCTAGTTGCGCCGCCGTTTTTTCTCCAGCGTGTCGACTGGCGTCCGTGCGAACGCCGGTAAGATGAACCGTTTATTAAAGCATTTCCAATAGAACAGGTATGCCGTCTCTGCATATCACACGGAAAGTAATAACAGCCAGCTTAAAAGTATGTTTGTTCAACAATATTTGCAGTAATTTCGTAAATGTTATAAGTGTCCGCGTTTATTCAAAGCGCTCGAAGCCACTCATGAATACACAACTCAGTTTCTGAGATGGGGACACTTAAGAATTCTGTAATGGGATGCAAGACGTCCGAGGTTGCACAGTGTTTGTATGGATGACTGGGGGTTCATAGCTGAATGACTGCATTTTGCACGGGGCGGGTTTCCAGAGAAGTGTATTACAAACAACTTTCGTGCCAGCTAACACATGCCATCATATGAAAACCATGCAAGGCTTGGCATGAAAACGACACAGTAAGAGGTCCTTGAAAAAGAGTGTGAAACTTTGTTTGATTCGCAAGTTCTTTTTATGGCTACAAGCACGGAAATATGTAAAGTGCATCCGTATGACAAAACCTATCCTTCTGATCCTAACAGTAGATAATTATGAATGACAGCGAACAGACCACTTTCGACTTGATGATCTTCAAAGGCGAACTAGCCGTGGTTCCGGAAACAAAGCTCTTGCTTCCTCTTGTGTCCTGTTGCTCCTCGGGAAAAACCTCTTGGTAGGTCATCCACACTGTGGCTTAAAAGAGAGATCAATTTTTGGTCTTACCGGTTAGTTAGCCTTCTTGAGACACAGTGTTTGTTCCCGTTTTTTATATTTTCTCAGCTTCTGTTCACCTTACAGCATCAGCATCTGTCAGTCAAGATCACCTACGCAACACTTATGGGTAACTTTGATTTAGTGCACACGCAACATTCGAAACATTAACTGGCATTCTGAGGTAAGAAACTCCATTGTGGCCTGTCTAAACTAAGCTTGAGTGTCATTGCATTTAAAGAATATCTGTGATCAAAATAATCGTCTTCTTATTCTCCTCAATAAATTGTGCCGATATTTTCCTTTTCAATCAAAACATGCTTTCATTCTTCAGTTTATCCAGGGTGCGAGAGCGTTTGTTCCAATCCGTTTCATTATGACTTTCGTAGTTTTTGATGACCGCACGCCCATATTCGTGTTAGAAAATCAAATAACTAAAAAAACACAATCCTTTCCATATCGACAGCACTCCATTTACGTTCGTGCGGAAAATATAGATGGGTGGTCAATAAGTGACCTAGTGAAGTAACCAAAAATGATTTTTCCACTTTTTACGTTAACCATCCGAGGCTCATCTACTACATAAATGGAATCTGAAACGGTGAAAAATCCCACGTCGTGGATTTGGCCACTGTGGAGTCCTTCTTCTTCTCCCTTATCGTACCAGCCATGTAGGCTGCCCAGATTGCACTTTATATCACCTGAATATCAATTCCTTCTCTTCGTGCTTCCATAAGCTACGACCTTCTGCTGAATCAACTGTGTTTGATTGCATTTCAGTAAGCCAAGGGATATTTTTTGCATCTGTGCGTTTTAAACTCAGAGGACTTTGGAAACTCGGGATACAGTCTTAATCTTCAGATGCAAATAGGGGGATCTGCTTCATTTGCGAGTGCCCGTCATCTGGCTACTGACTGTCCTCACTTTCATCTAACCTTGGTGAAATGTTGCGTCACAAAAATCGTAAATCGAGCCAATTCTGTTGCGAAATATTCATTGTCAGTGGCGGCATCTTTGTAGCCTACTATAATCTTTCCTCCTACGAACAATGGCGAAGATTTCCCTATTACACTCCAGTTGAATCAAATAAATTATCATGGCTCCTGTCAACAGCAAAACCCATCAAACAGCATCACATCAATCAGGGAGTCTACATTGGTTGCATGCGTTTAACAAGGCGGAAGTCGAGTGCATCTCGGGTGTAGTCACTGATTCGGTTAGTGAAACGGTCTTGTTAGCCTAGGCCACTCTGCCAGCAGGCAAGTGTTATACTTTAGGAGTTCTGTGCCTTCCAAAACAAAATTTTCCACAAGTGAATTGAGGAGTAATATGTGTCTAAACTTGGGATATTTCCAACTGAACTGAAGGAGTGGGAATCAAGAAAACCAGTAACCTTTGTAGCTTTTCGCATACCATACTATTGGAGTCTGTTATATACAATATTCAGTGTCATGGTTTACGTCTTGATGATGAGGAATTCCGCTGCGTGATTTGACCAAAGCTTGGTCTGAATTTGTTACCATCCCTGTCAGTTTGCCAGTTACTCAACACTACTCTTACATGGTATCAGTAATAATATTAATAGCGGTAATAACACCGACACCAGTGTGATTGATGGGCTAATCTTTCAGTGACATAGCCTTGCGTTTGGATGATTGCTGCAGTCCTTTCCTCACCAATAGTACGGTACAACAAGGTCCTGCGTGAACAATCTCCCTATTGTATTTTTCTCTGCTTTTCAAGAGCTTCTGTTTTAATTAAACTCGGCGACCTCTTGCCTATCCTACCGGATATGCATCAAGAAAAAATGTGGTTAATTTCGAGAAATTAAGCAATGCAAAGTCATGTCCTATAGCTATGACTCATACGGAAGCGTTACGTGATAGGGCCGATGGGGATGCGGTAAGACTAGTGTACTCGCTAGCCAGAGGTTTACGCAAACCATAATAGGGGAGAGGATTTACGTAAATCCAGGCCGATGTCTGATCAGAGTTTTTCCCCTAATATGTTGCACGAGATCATATTTCCAATTCCACTTAGATGAATTGCACAATTCTTCAATTATGTTTATTGCACTGTTGAGTAGTGTATAACATAAGAGAGTACAACTCAATCAAAATGTCGATTGGAGAAAAAGATAAATATAGGGACGATTTCCAGTTGGGGGGGGGATATCATAAGCTTAAGTGCAACGGGACGAAAGAAAAGTAGGAAGTTAGGTCGGTCAACTTCCAACAGCTTTGTTGGAAATGATAAAGAACGCTAGTCCGGGATTCAGCGGTGTGCTGTTCTGCATAGTATTAGTAGAATGAGTGATAGATATGCCGTGACTTGCAGGGAGTGACTTTGATAAAAAATAAGTCAGACATTCAGGCCAAGGGTCCACGAGGGTCAGGCGATTGTTTGGAAGAATCCACCCGATTATGGATTTGAACTAATATCCTTGATGATAAGGATCTGTATTCTGTGGAGTATAGGTCCTTGCTTCTGGACTCTGATCATACCCATACTCACGTATTCCATCTTTTTGGTCATATGTGTTGTAATCTTCACGCTCCAATGGTCGATTGATGTGTTGGGCTGGGTGTGTCGCGAACCCCTTCTCTCCATCCGGAGGCAAGTCTGTCGGGGGCTGCCAATTGGACAAAGCTTCGTCTGGTACCTCCGCCCATGACTGCTTCTCACCAGAGGCAAAGATTGCGTAGAAGATAACACCCGTAAAGTGCACCATACTGGCTATTACAAACACAATGGTCCAGCCTTCTTTGCGCTGTTAGAAATGTAAGTAAATCGAAGGTATGTGAAAGAAATGAGATGTGCAATAAAATGCCTATTTAATCTTATACTTTTTGAGAACTCAGGTTGAATAAAATGTGATCAGGATGAACGAGTCAGTATTGTGTGCTCATCATGTGCGTGGTCAGATTGCCGCAGCGTTTTTGATGACAAATGCGAAATGTGTAGGAATAAATTATCACGCCCCAGCTTTCCTCACGGCGACTCCCAGGACTACACACCCACACAAGTCAAAGATGTACTGCGATCACATTGCCTAAGGTTGCGCGATTACAGGTGGTTTTGTTAGGGCCAGTCTAAATGCGGAATCTCCCACAATACTCTCCGTCCTGTTTTCCTCCAGTGTGACAAATGCGGTTGAAATGCGTGAACATCGTACCTAGTGGCAATTAGTCTTAGCTCTCCTGCAACCCACGCTTGCGGATCAAGAAGCAAGTGTAACGGGTACTCATTTTTAGGAAGTCACTTATTCAGCAGAAACTATTACTAGATGCTATGAATAAACGGTTGGATATCCGGAGGCAAAGTAGACAACAGGTTATGAACACAAATTGTTCAAGTGAGTGAACGATATAGAGTATATCTCATACATTCCAATTTGGTCAGCTGATACAGGAGAGAATGTGTTATCCTGAACGTACTGAGCAGGTGGGACACCAGAAGATACATTTCAAGCAAACAATTGTGGCATTCATTGAGTGTAAGTAAAAGACCGCCTATTTGTATGGTGGATCGTGTGGGTGATCAGTGAACAGTGAAGTTAAAGTTGCGTAGTGGTGATCGGCTTTGAGAACTTTGGAAAAATGTTTTAGGAAGAGTCTTGAGTTTCTAAAGCGAGCTTACGTCCAGTTCGCACGCTCCCTGGAATGTGAACTATCACGTGAGTAGTTCGAGATGACTAACAGAATTTCGGATGATAGCTTATTATGTCTAATCAATTTTAGTTAAATGTGTGCACACGAACGCTCTCGTGTGCATGCAAGAGCAAGTAATTTTTCACACTGGTTCATCCATTCTTCATGCATTTATATATTTTATTCATCCGATTATTTATTTGTTCGTTCGTTTATCCATTAGTTTACTAATTCATCTTTTCATCCTTCCGTACATTAGTTCATCAGACAGGACTGTCATTACACGTGAAAGACCCTTGAGCTTATAATTAAGTAAGTTGTAAGGCAAATGCGCGGTCCATATTAGGGATCCAAAAAGACGAATAAACAGCAACATGTCAGAAGTAATCGCCTGCAACCCTCTCACTTTCCTCTAGCACATACTCCAAGGACATACAGCCAAGAAACGGCAGCAGAACTTTCGAATGCTTTAATGAGACAAACACTCATTGCTCGAGTCAGATGGTTTTTGGAAATTAAAGGACCAAACATCAACGAAGTAGGTCACAGTATAGTGCATTATAAGGTTTGCAATGCAGTCATATGGTAACGACACAGAACCGGTGATAAGAAGCCTCACTAAGTGCAGTTTGTCTGGGTTGCCTCCGGTGCTAAATTAAATGCTGAGTCCAACCAATTAGGGCGCCTGAATCAGTTGTGGTGGTTGATCAAGCAAACTTTAAAAGTCACTTTTTCAGAAGGAGGATAAGCTGGGATGGAAGTTATCTGGGATTTGGCTTGAACATACAATTATCAAGAGTCCCCCTGTGGCTACCGACGAAAACATAACTGGAAATAGCACACAGATTTCAACGATAATAATTATCGGCTTATCGATTGGTACTATCCGGATTCACATAAACATCAGTGGTCCGGTGCAAAACAAGTTAATGAGGTTGTCCGGTTACTTGGTGTTGAATGCTGGCTGGTTGTCTGAACTAGTACCAAACCAATCTTTGGGACGGTGCGAGTGACCGATAATGTGCCCTCCCACAGGTTCGCATATACAACATGAAGTAAGCACTTAGCTTGGTCAGTTATTGTTGCTCATTGGAAATGGTATGCACTTACTCCTCCCTGTGTCAGCAATTCAGCAGTTAATGGGCATATCATGCCCGAAATCGTTCCCACGCCGTTTGACAGACCCATGAGTATACTGGCATATCTTGGCGCGATATCCAAATGGTTGACATTATATCCTACAGTGAAGAAGTAATCGTTCAAACATCGTTAAAATAAGCACAATTTTACCTATGTTGACAATCAGTCATGCGCGCAGATCGGCATGGATAAGGAGAAGTTAAAATGATTAACACTTTTGGCATTGAATGTCTGCATTGAAAAATTTTTCCGCAGAAAGTGTCCATTTTTGGTTGGTTCATTTACAAGATGACACAAAATCATAAGAAAATAACACGCGGCAAAGAAGCTTGGTTTGGACAAAACCTGTGGGACTAAATATCTGTAATATTATACTTAGTATGCTTAACGAAATATAACATAGCATAAATACAATGATATGATATGATATGATAATATGCCATGATGGTTGTCAAGATGAGAAACGAATCAAAAGACGGGCATGAACGGATACCAGGTTTGCTGCCACAGTTGACAAGAAATGCAAATAGGAAAAAAGTGGTTATAACCTAGTGCGAGCCAAATATTTTAAGTAAGAGTAAGGGTGACATAAGTTCCTTACTAAAAGTAGTCAGATAATCTGCGTCAGACACTCACTTACATTGGAAAGTTCATCCAATGGGATGGACACATAATATTATTTATGAAGCTCCGATGCGGATTATACTTGAAGTCATCTGCCATTCGCTGCAGGGTGATGGCTCAGACTGTCAGGTCGTTGGGTGAATAGACCGATCAGCCTGGTTAATGAGCCACAACTGTTTGTTTCATCCTCAATCGAGTTGATATCACCCGAACACACGTAGAAGAGTTATGCGGTATGCCATTGAGTGTGTGCGTGCGTGGTAAAAAATATAGTGGGTGTATGGTTTAAGAGGAGAGGGCTTTCGATTGTGCTTGACTGATCAGGCGGATATGTTTCACGTAACTCATCTGTAAGCTCCATTTCAAGGCCCCACGGGCTCACGTTTAACTGAGATTCATAGTTGTCTCTCATGTTACGTCATGTTCACTTGGTTTTCCCAAGTTTGTAATGTGATGTATTGGTACTCGGTGAAATCCAGATATATAGGCTAGATTAGACAAGGGACGCCAGAGAGTAAAGCAGGCAAACTTCTACTATGACGCGGCTGTCGCAGAGTAAAGTGCATTGACACGTAATAGAGAAAGTGATCAGAAAGTCACTCGTAAAGTCACACAAACATCTAGAGTGTAAATGTCCATGACAGCGCGCAAGTTTGACCAAATGAAAGTCATTTTGATAGCTAACTAACAAGTACTGTTGATTGTGCACCGGCAATTATTAACAAGTGTGTGTTTTTGTGTAGGCGCCATACATTACTCACAAGGTCGCTGAAAAACGGTTTCAGCGTGCCTGGGTGAAAACGTGGGTCCGCATTCTCGAATATGCCAACACTGCATAGTTTTTCAGTCGCCCATCCACCTAAGTTCCTCACTTTTGAGCAGTGGTAGCCGTAGAAATCGGGTAAGTACTTGCTCAGTTACTGCAACGAAAGCAAATGGCACTGACGGAACCGGAGGAGTAAGCGGTCGAATCGAAGAACTTTCAAGAAAACACAGCCACTCGGACTACGTCGAAGACAAACTCGGGGCAGCACTTGGAATCCAGGGATTCACCTAGATTTCAGGAAATTTTAATGCATGGTACGGGAGATATGGGGATATACATTTTTCACTGTTGAGCAACATTTTGTGGAGCACCCAGAGAACGAAATACCGCAAGTGAATTTCGCAAGCGATAACCATGGAGACTTCAGCGGGACAAGAGTCTATATCCAAGCTAAGCGTAATTTTCAGTGGGTGCATGTCACTCATCTCCTAATCGATAAAAAGCTTGAAGAAGATATAGTGACACAAGTCGTGAAGAATTCAAAGACTTGCGGACAATCAATGCAAATAACTCGTTTTACCGCCGGTCTCAGACCAAACAGTGATGAGAAATAGAAAAAAACACAGGCAAAATTGGTCATAAAACTCTGTGCAGTAGTTTAGTGCAAAGAAATTAAACTTTTAATCTGGAGACAGTTCAGTGGATAAAAAGACAGGGAACAGAACATAAGCTTACTCTCCGCCCCATCGGCGCCCTCAGCGGAATTGAAAAACGAAGACTAGGATTACGTAGAATTCTATCCAACACGCTATCATCGGCTTCCAATTTTCAGGCAGAATTGGCATGCGGAAAATCCAGTCTGTCGTGCGCGTAAATTCGGAAAGCAACAAAACGTTGCGCTTTCGACTGAAAGTAGGAACTCATTACTTTTGCAAACTAATTTCCGGTGACTTTTCGAACTGATGCGATGACAGCCGCCTCTAATCTTTCTGAGAAGCGTTAGAAATTCATCAACAACCTATGCACAGTCACACAGGTTGTTTCGCTTGCAATGTCAGAGGTGACGCAAATCTATTTTTGGGTGAACGACACTGCAGTTTTTTAACTTCGGCATTCAATCAACAAAGTTTCCTACTGGACGCCACCTAATTTATTTATCGTAGACTAAATCTAAAGCTGTATCTTTGATTCGCCAACAATTTTATTGTACCTTCAGCTCGCATACGCATGAACAGGTCTATTCAACCTTGCAAAGTTTTAGCCAGGACATGCGTTCAATGAAACCGGGGCTTCGGGTCTGTAAACTAAATTCGATGTCTCACAGATCACAAGCAACAACAGGCATTTGAAGAATGATTCTCTTTGAACCTGGTCACATTCCAATTTATTAACGGCTGCGTGTAACCTTACTGGTTTCTGTCTGAATGTGCAAATTGTTTTGTTACCGTGACTCAGCTTGGTGTGGCTTCATGGTGCTACATAACTAGGTTGGTCCATCTGCCATTTGTCCCACTTGCAAAGCTCTTTAGGTATTTTATAGACGACGGCTTTGATGTCGCTTATCGGTTTAACACGGTAGGCAATGACGTGTGCTCTACAAAATATAAGCGGATATTTGCCTAAATACTTGCATATTCATGGACCGATAATCACGTCCGCACACTGCGTACTCTTCAGAAGTTAGTCTGCATTCTTTCCTTCATTATTGATTGAAACGAAAGATAAGAGCAAATATTCGCTGATATTGACTTTATGGTGTCATCAAAATTCAACCATGCTGTACTTCATGGCGAACTGGCAACCAGTGTGTCCATGAGTTCTGTAATAGCCCGAATCACTTATTTCTTGAACGGTCTTCAGCCGCGCACAACGCAACATGTTGATCAATGAGGTACTTTTACAGTAGAAGATCACAAAGTTCGCTGGTTTCAAAGCCATCGCCTGGAACCGATACCTCATAAGTCCTGTTGTCCACACTGGTGAGACAGACGAGTTTTATGGGGAATTTGCAACAAGATTGGAAATGCGGCTTGAATTATGCAAAGGCTAAGAATTAGTGAGTTTTTCTAATGTTCATGAAGCTTTTCTGATATTCTGAGCTGTATCCTACGACAGCCTTGTTGTCGGAAAACAGCACTCATTTGGGGCTACAAAGCGGAAAGAACGCTTGGCGGCCTTGCTAGCTTGCACTTCCGAAGGCAAAATCTTTTCCGTTCCGTTGTTGGAGGAAAAGAACCGGTAGGATGCCCTGGGAATGTCAATTTGGATGGGCTAATCAAGGGAATAGATGAATACGAAAATACTCGAAGACTCGTTTCGTCAACTTGACAGTTGGTTTCCCGAAGAAAAGCAGTGACCGTTATGTAGATCTGCACTTTCTACCAATTGAAGCTGTATGTGCAACTTAGAGATTGAACACCGAGATTATGAAAACGGTCAAAGTGGGTTGCGGAACGGAATTTTTGAGCCATAGAGTAGCACTGGGAAGTCGTCATGTACCAAAGGGTTCAAGAAGAGCTGGGTTTTGTTTAAAGTTCAAACTCTGGGTGAGCATTTTGCATGAGGTTTATTAGCTTAAGGAGGCTTGGGAACACTTCTGCCCAATAAATATTTCTTGTTCTTAGACGATTCTTGCTTTGCCATGAATAGTGGTGTAGAACTTACTATTGATCTGGTAATAAAAAGTCACAAGAAGGACGTTCTTTGTATACGCCATAGTGAATTCGCACTAGAATCTTATGTATTTGTAGGTTAGCTATCCTGCTTGGAGCTGGGGGATTTTCCTGGACAGGTTAATGCAGGTGTCGAAGTAACAAACTTGTCCTCAGAGGATAATGGAAGTGGAGATGACGAACCCTGGTAAACCATTCGTTATATCTTTCCTTGATGTGTCAGTGCCTTGTTCTGACTCGCAGGAGAGATGGCCCCAACAGATAATTCTACATTGCAGGACTTCCTCAGCTTGGCTGTCCATTGCAAAAAGTCCAAGTAGAGCGTGCATTCTTTTCAAGCCCTACTGAAAATGTTGTTCAAAAATAACGCAAAACCAGTATGATAAGGTGGTTTTCAGCGGAAGAAAATAATTTTTACATCTGATCTCGTAATGGCACTGCAGCTGATTCCTTTTGTTTGCACGGTTTGTTCGGGTAAATTCTCAGGCGTCACAGTTGAGATCTGGGCCATACCCCCCATGCAAAATCTAGTAACCAGAAATAAACTGCAGCCACATCGACGAGGAAGGTACGGTTGCAACTAAAAATTTTCATTCGGTAAATGGAAGACATCTGACGTAACGAGTGCAGCAAACGTCGTTTCTGTTGGTTTCTGAGTCTAGAAATGCACACGTACAGTAACAATCCAGTATAATCATAGGCTGCAAACATATAATAACACACGGTTTCGCTTGGCGACAAGTTGCAAGTAAAAGATTTTTTGGCTTCGTATAGATGCACTGGTTGTCGTAGTTAATGTAGAAAACTAAAGGTACTACTGAAATTCTGCAGCGGCTGCTGTAGTCCGGATATGACACGGAAGAAAGCAGTGGCACACGCCTACTAGCAAACTCCGCTTTCATTTATCGGCCGACTGTTAAAGTATGTTAACTATCCGAAAGCCTGTCTTTCTTAAATTTCTGAAGGTTTGACAGGGTTTGACAATCCACCGAGCAACATGGGGAGTCTGGCTTCTTTTAGCAGTTGACTGGGGGGGAGAAGAAGGACATCTACATATTAGACCTGTATCAAATATTCAAGAAGATGAGCTCACTTCCATAGATGAAGCTAGTGGCTCCAAATGACTCAGTCTGACAAGAACTCCTCAGACAGGAATTCAACTGGTTTCTTTATTTTTCTACTTTAAAAAGGGCTTAGTGCTAAGGAATAAAGCATTTGAGTGTGCATGAGATCAGTGTGATCCCATTATTTTATTTTGTTAAGAATTATCAATCGTTGATCCATATCTCCACATCAGTGCTGAGTTACGTCTCGCCTCTCATGAACTTTTGCGCTATACTGAGATTTCCTGGGCGAAAAAGCACCACCAAATGTCAACCACAATTATGACCCAGAATACAGCCTCTACTGTTGGCGTTGCGTCGCCATATTTAGTCGCTTCGAGTTTCGTCGGAAAATCCGCTCAAAATTATTTGCCAAGACAGATGTTCTGTTGGCTGAGGCCATCTGAAGCCAAAGCAAAAAAACAAAAGAAAAAAACAAAAGTGCTGCCAAGTTAGCCTCCAAACCACACAACAATGGCTATTAGGTTTCCGGTTAGAATCAGCCTTTTGGATGCCCTACGGTATGAAAAAAGAATATAAACTGTACCCAAGTAGCTTCTGCCATTTCTTCAGGCCTGTAACGTAGTGCCTCTGGGTGAGAAACCGGTGTCGAAACTCGAGTTCGGTTTTTTTAACGGTAAACACTTTTTGTTGAGTAGGGGTGCGGTGAAATCATAATAGTGGGTAAAAGTACCCACAGGAGGAGAAACGCGTGGTATCAACTGAAACGGGCTCCATCAAAACTCATAACTTTGAAACTAATTCTCGTTAAAGACATTGATAGAATAGTCTCTAAGCGTACCAAGCGTTGCTGAACGGAGCTACTACGTGCAAACCGATTTGTCACTTGCTACCTCTGGTGTCGTTGCTTGGTGCATGTTTACTGGTTATTAACCAGCATATTCAAATTTCCACATTTCGATGACCACTCAGCATGAATGCGTTATAGTCATCATAACAAGCGTCATCATCAGCTGGGAACGGCGTATATACTGTGCACTGGTTATAACTGCTACAGTTTTCTTCACCAAGGTTCCAAGAAGAGGAGGGCAGACAGTTACCCGTTAGAGGCACTAGCTGATATTGCTGACGCCTGAATCCAGGAATGGCAGTGAACTTTTCATTAGGAAGACCGGGGGAGGCAATAAGTTGGATGCATGCGCACCACTGAGCGTGCGTCTGCCAGTCTCTCTAACCATCGATGTATCCCATCTCACGGCCCCCATCCAAGAATACGACAATGACCGGTGCAGCTCGGTTCGTTGATAAAGGCTTTCACGCTTCGTTACCAACTGATTGCTTGACCTTCCCTTGGTTGTGCGAAAAGATCTGTCCGACGAGGTCAGCCGAATGAAATCTAGGGCAACTGACCAAGCCACCAAAACCTATGGGGTGTGAGTAGTTCGTCTGTCGCGAGTGAATCATTTCTTCCGAAAACTTTAGTACTATCGATCCAATGTTCACACAATAATCTGGCATGCTTCGTAGACACCCATAGCCCGACAGTCAAAGGTGTCAAGATCCTCATATCGAAGAAACCAGGTTTCTGACACATAACAATATGGAGCGCACCGCAGCATTGTAAATTTGGTTCTCGACAGATAAGCTGGTTCCACTTGCGTTACAGGTGATGCACGTTGGCAAAAGTTTGTTCGGCAGTCCAGATCCAGATGGAAATATGGTCTCTGGTTAGGTCAGCAGGTAGGTAAATTTGTCTAACTCTTCAATCTGCTCATCCGCAAGATGAGGTTCTGGTTGGAGCCCACCCACTTTTTCAGCAGCACTCTACCGTGAAGTAGGATTGTATATATGTCATCTGCATTACGGTAGCGTCAGCTACAAGAAGGGCTGTGCCGTCCGCCGCTCAGCGAAGGACCTGGGAGCCTGTTTGCCGATTTGATGGACTATGGACACTGAAAATTCCTATGGGAGACAAATCTTGTGTTGTAAGACGTGTTATTGTGTTTTTTGTTAATGGACAGCAAGGCGGATAAGGCACATCGTTCGGGTCACTACGACTCAAACGATTCAGTGAGGTTTGCATGTGGAGTCGCATGGGTCTGAGCAGAGACAACGGTAAGTACGAGGCCATTGTCTTGCACCAGTTTACTTGCATGATTTGTGGGCGGTGCACACGCAAATAAAATCTCATTATTTGCCTTTTTGGTTCAATAGTTTCGATTGTAACAACCATAAGCCGGAGTGGATAGTATAACGGGAGACGTGGTGATACCAGGGGGAGACATAAATGGAAAACGGTTTGGTTGAGGTACCTAGAGAATGGATGAATGAGCCGACTTTATTGTGAGTGATGGTACTCTGACGGCAGGTTGCGCAACTCTAAAGAGTGTTTTTTTTTCGGTAGTCATTTCTGGCTTATTGAAAGCGGGTGTAAGCAACATCTCGTCACCTCAATGGTGTGGATTTTGTTACATTCTGATTTTGACTGGGTTCAAGGCATACATATATAAAGGCCACTAAACATTCAGTCTCATGTGAGAACCGATTCTGAACATATGAACTGTATTACAAAGTACTGTTCCTGGTAGGAAAATGTTTGTTCCCTTTGTAC
This sequence comes from Clonorchis sinensis, assembly GCA_003604175.2. Taxonomy (NCBI): domain Eukaryota; kingdom Metazoa; phylum Platyhelminthes; class Trematoda; order Opisthorchiida; family Opisthorchiidae; genus Clonorchis; species Clonorchis sinensis. The sequence continues at coordinate 31,838,510 of CM030369.1, read as the reverse complement.
TAGTCCAACCTTTAGAGACGTTTCCGGGGATTAATAACACAGTTGTGTGAAAAATTGTGTAACTTCTCCGAGAAACGACTTGAGACGCTTCAAACTGTCGAGGCTGTAAAACGATAGCTAATCCAAGAGAAAAATCTCCGTTCATGCTCACCATCCACCCAGATGCTATGCACAATTGCAGTTCAAAGGTGAAAGCTTAAACTAAAACACGCTGGTGCTAACCGTTCCAAATCCAGCTACTGAGCTTCATCTCTAAACTAGATATACACTTGATTGCAATCGTATGACTGACCATACATCATCGCTAGCATTAATTACCGAAAGTTAGTATCGTTGAGGCATACAGGGAGTTCTTCTTCAGAGAACGGAAGATGGAAAGGTTGCACTCTCTTCATCTTGGTGAATGGAATGACGACCCGACCCAAGGCTAAATAGAGAATCCGTGGAGAGTAAAAATTCAGCCATCTCTTTCTGGGTTAGTCAAGCAATATGGGCATATGATAATAAGGCTGGGAGAGAAAATCCAAACATTGCTTAGTACACCATCATTTGGCGAGTGAAACAGCGAATACCTCACTGTCGTTCGGGTTGCCATCGGGAATACGCGATGCCAATCGTTTGCTTGTATATTAATAATTTTTTCCCTCGTGGTTAAAAAGAAGCCATTGTGTTCCTTGCGAAAACCGTGAACGGGAATTCCTCTCTGTGGATCAGTTATTTTAGAACTAGTCATTTAGCAGTGTCCAGTGAAATTAGGAGTTCAAGTCTTGCAATCTCCTCTTGTGCCAAAAGTGTCCTCGAATTTCAAACTATATCCTTGATGACACATGTGCAGAACTAAAATTACTAATGTCTGAAGAAGCAAAGCGTGATTTTCCCCTTCGTAACTGAGCCGGAAGAGGTCTAATGGATAGGCTATGCCTCATTGTAGATGGCTCTAATTGCCTTCCTTAATCTCTACTATTTAGCAGACACCAATTTTGTCCTCTACTTGTGATAACAGACTAAAAGGTGGGCGCCCAAATACGTTCACAACTCCAAGCTTCCTGATTTAATGTGGAGCATTTCTCAACTAGGAATGACACGATCATTCACTCTATGATTGGGCCTTGTGGACAAAGCCTAATTTCAGTTATCCTCTGAAGCCAGAACATCGCGAGAAGAAGAGACATTATGACTTCTAGGGGGCTGGTCCTTCTCAAGAATACTTCACACTAAAGCGGAGTCGGATGGCCTCGGTGAGGTGATTTTGTTGGGATTATTCTACTGCATCTAGAATTTCATTGATACATCTTCCAGGTGGAGCAGAGTTTCCCTACTTTTCTGTGAACCGCAAATTCTGGAAGTTGTGCTAATTGTAGGCTGAATGTTACTGGCAGACGTTCGCAACACATTCAAGGTTAATACAGACGAACTGTCTTGACATATTGATTATGTCTATCGGTTTTGAGGTGAAAAAACACATGATCTCAGTTGCCAGTTTTCACCGGCGGTTAGCTTTCCACCTTTTATGGTGATTGCAATTTTCATTAAGGAAATATTGAGAGTTTCCTTCATATTCTTACCTGAAATGGCAAAACCGCTGAAACCGACGGCCAGCACGAGACACGCGAGAGCCGAAGTGGTTGTTTTCGAACATCCAACTCCTAGAAGAAACACAGCTTCCATTCCAAAGCCTGTGAGGAGGAAAATAGGTGCAATAGGTTGATCTTGTTGGTCTTAAAGTGACAAACGGAACATCTCCATAGAGAACAAAATGAATACAATTACGAGCAAAATAACACTGGATTCAGTTGAACAAGTTAAAATTTCCGGTCATCCACCGTTTATATATACTCTATTTAACCTATGTGGGTCTATTCGTGAAATGACTTTAAATGGATCCATATATTAAAGAGTGCCTAAGTTGGGTGAGTGTTAGGAACATTCTCCGGAGAAATTCCTACACAAAGGACTTGTCTCAAGTTCCGTCAAAAACACGCACTGGTTTCGGCCGACCACGCGATACAGCAGTCTAAGCAAACTGAGGTCATTTTCGAGTCAAAAACTGATACATTCTACTGCAAAAATGTGTGGGGCACGAGTAAAACATATACGCCACCTTCTGCATCTTACAGTCCTTCGTTTTCCATTTACAACAATCCTGGTATCATGATAAGTCCCATCTCCCTGGAGCCCTTAAAGCTGACTGTGTGTCTGTCCCATAACGAGCAGTGAGAAGCTCCTATATTTCGAATGGCTTTCTTCGAGAGGACATGTTTTTTATACCATACTACACCCAATGATGGTAAAGGTACAGATAACCCATTGCCAAAAATGCCCTCTTTGGGGGCTCATCCAGTGAGCACAGTCCCAAATTTCCGTCAATCAATTACCCTGATTGCCAGGGCAGTTACTAGGATTTGTCTTTCTCAGCCCTTGACATCCGTGATGACACGCTAATAGGAGAATGCTGAGAATTAGTCTCATCATAACGTATAATAGTCCCCAATTCAGGGATCCACCGAGCGTCGCATTGACGATGCACAATGAAACGCCTCTACAAAACTAAAGACGTCGACGCGTAGTCTAGGTCTGGAGTACCAAGAGGTTTTTTCGCTGTTTGCGGACAACAGAAACTTGGAAAAAGTCACACAGGCCTGGCCTGTAAACATACGTACATGCGTATCCGTTTTTCCAAGTCAGCTGAAGATTGGCAACGGACGAACAGCAATCACTGACTTGGGACCACATGATTCCGTCTGAAACTTGATTGGTGCCCATCCAGTGCTCACGCAGTATGACCAAACACCAAACGACAAAACGAGCTAATTAACTGCAAGTAACTAATCTGAAAGAATAAAGGTGAGGATTTTTGGGAAAATCCCGCTGCCTGGTATCTCACATCCCCTTCAAGAAAAGTTTTTTGACCTCGTTAAACCGCGTTATCTCGAGTTTACTTTTGAAATATGGATCAGATTCTTTTGAGGATCTCAACAGCAACCTAAAGCAGAACGCAGAAATATTTCTCAAGCCAGAACATAATCCATTGGGGACTCACTAAATACTGCAGTGAAGCATCGGTGTTGAACACTGATGTCATGCTGTCGATGATGATGATGATGACTCGTAGTAAATGGCATTATTGCATACACTTTCCGGAGGACAACTTTTTTCTGTGGTATCTCCTTAAGCTCTCCGGAAAAGTTTCTTCCCCATCATCAGGTCACATGATATGATTCCAGAACACGATGGGATAATTGAGAATAGTAAAGCAGTTCGTGGGTTTTCGCCAGTCACTGCTGGTTTCGTTCGTCAAAACTTCGGATTAGATTAAATTTCTGATCTGAACTTCTGTGTTTTACTTCAAGAAACCCTTCCACAGATTCACACACAGTTGGAATGATATTCGGCCTGGTTGTCCAGCTTATTTATTGTTCCAGTTGTGCCCATATCTATCCAGACTGTGGAACAACCACGGTAGGTTGTCTTGAAAACAATTGGGGGATATTCCCTCCACTCACACATCACTTCCATTAAATTCAACAAAATACTAACCAGAACTGTCCGTTTAAAATAGTTTGATACTCCGTTCGAGAAAGCTTATAGGTTACTCTATTTTTCTTGGTACTATGATTTCCACGAAAAGAGTGGATGGTAACTAACTGGTCCGTGACGTATCAGATTAGAGAACAAAAGACGAGAGAAGTAATTACTTGTTAGGATGGAAACGCACACTTGGCGTCAGTCAAGGACTTATATACTGTGAAAATAAGTTTACTACTGTCATAGCCACAGATGGCTGCAGCTCATCCAAACATTAATCATGTCCTCACTTAAGAGCCAGTTCAACCGGAGTTTCCTAGCTAGTCTCCTCCGATCGCAAGAGCTCAGGGTTGCGAATTTATACTGCCTGGTTCACTTGTCTCCACGATCTGTACGTACGTCTTTGAAAGTATTTGGGAAATTATTCAAGTCAATTTAATAACCATTACTATAGGAAACTGATGTTTACAGCCGTTTTTGTCTCACTATGACCATAATTACTCCGGCCAGGTATCGAAAGGCTATCCCAAAACCACAATATATTTTATGCATGCACAGAGTGTATTCAGAAAGAAACTGAGAATTAAGAGTCTGAAGTAAGACAAACGCTTTCAATATTGGGAAAGTAAACGGACTTCGGTTCTCGTCTCAGTACCATAGCGCAAAAAGTTCTCTGTTTCTACAGTATGAACGAACGTCTACGCTGTGAACAAATATTTGGCAACAGGGTCATTGTGCAGACGACTGAGCAACGTCATAGAGGACTCATTCCATGGCGCCACGTTGTCCTGATTCCTCACAGGCTTGCTGTTTGCTACCATGACAACGGGGGGCCATTTTTGTTCCTGTTGATCTCATTCACACCCACTTATTTGGAACCTTTGCAAAGTCGTGGGATACGGCAGCTTCTCAGCCGCATAAGAAAACAATGCCACACCGTTTGGTTCATAGTTTCGGGATCTGGCAGTAGTGCCATAGTTGCGGTCACCACTGGAGGTAGTGGTCAACATTCGTTTACCTTTATGTTGCAACGGTGTGAGGCTACATCGTGAATCACAGCAAGGACAGTTAGGATGGGAAATATATAATCGTGATAAATTAGTTACAACCTTTTCTCCAAGTGTTAATTGATGAAACTCTCACCGACTCTTCTGTGCATTCATTTGATCCGGTGTGAAAAAACCTGTTTTTTAGATTGAACGAGGCAAATGCATTTTTACTTATTTGTTTTAGCCAGGACAATGAATGACACACGGTTCGCGCACTCAGTCGAGAGAAAACGGAAGCACTCTCTTGTTAACATTGTTATTCAGCCGTGAATTCGCCCACCTCTTCCGCTTATCCACCATTCGGTCCATCCATCACTCTAACAGGGCGCGAAGTCTGTGAAAAGGGTTTCTTATTTGATTGATGAGATGAATTCAGCTGGATACACTCAAACCCCATACCGAAACACGGTTAGGTTCATATTAGACAGTTTTTGGGCAAGTAAACGTGCTTACGAAAAAATCTCTGCACCAGGAAGTCTGCGATAAATTTATTTGGCTGCCAAAATTTGGATAGTGGAAGAAAGAGATTGGAGGGAAATCCGCCTCTTCCCACTGAGGATGCGAAAAGATTAGGATGACGAAGTGTGCAAATGACAAGACCTATTCCATCAAGGCCCTCGGGCACTTTCGAAGATGATGTGCAGCTGGCTATCCATCATCTAGAAAAAGGATCATTCTTCGGACTCTCTGCCCTAAAAATATTTCAGATTTCGGGTTCTGTTGAAATTCGTGCCATATGCCAGCATTATGGTCACGCATGTTGGGTCTGTCAAATAACACATTATGGGTTACAATGGTAGGCTTCTGTCTTCTAGGTGCTGCATACCCCAAAGTTTTATGCCTATTATGTGTAGATTGGGGACGTTCGCATAAACGGTCGATCACTCTGCATATATCCTTAGGCATTTCTGTTAATTATGGAAAGTACCTAACTAGTCACTTGAAAGCCGTCCTCCCCGTAGGACTACGCCTCAGTCGTTAGTACTCAAAGCCTTTACTTTCTGAGGGACGTAGTTCCAAGTAATAAGTGACTGACCCATCAAAAAATTGCACCTCATAGATCGGAATCACTCTTCTCTAAGGAAAACTCCGAATGTTTTGAATATGACAGTGTCCAAATCACAAGCAAGTTAGACTTAGCCGGCCGATTTTTCACGGACATTTCTAACCGACACGAAAATTGATCGTGAACCTCAACGTAGTTTGAGGTCTTCATAGAGAACATCCCATACGGTAGCAAATCTGTTAGGGACGGTGTTGTTAGGTCAGCATCAGACATAGAAGTCACTGATGTTTAGGAAGTTTGTAGGCATCGGAATAGACAACCGTTGGCCGGAGTATGTCCGACTGGTTGTGACTGTGGAAGCAATTTGCCGCTTAAAATATGTCTGTTTATAATTAGTCTTTAAGGGTTGGGCTTAATTTACTCCCGGTCGATTTTTATCTGCAACTCAAGCGGAAGGTGAACGAACTAGCAGTTCTGCATCAACCACTGTCAGATAGCTGCCAAGGCTTACTAAAGTAATGAGGCTGTACTCATGAGGCTGTACGATAGACTCGTGCCTTGTTCAAGGGCGTTGAATCGGCTGCTCACCTAGGTTACAAAGAATTGGACATTCTATCGACTTCACTTACGTAGGAAGGTACTCAAGCTGATTTATCCGATCCTGGAAAAATCTGAGAGTAAAGGCCAACACTAGAAGAGCTCTGAATTGACCCTCGTTGTTATTTTCTTCTTCCACAACCTACTTTGAATGAGCTGGAGTGGTGTAGGTGAATTTGACAAGGACCGTTAAAGTGATCTGTAACGTTATAGGCAAACAGTAGAAGCCGGATGAACCTCCTGTTAATCTGCTAAATGTATCTCTGTTTTCTCTGCGATCTGATAGGCTGTGAGTCCTGTTAGATGTTGGAAGCCAGGTCGCGTTTATACTACTGGATTTTGAATATGATATTCGTGTAGCTACCAGCAACATCATGATTTAGGTAGCATACTACCAACCGGGTACTCACCTCCGCAGTTGAAGAGCTTTCGGACCGTGGTGGTAGACAGTGTGTTTTTTCGCAGTCGATCTGCGAGCTGACCGCCCAAGGGAACAATAATCGCCATCACAAGGTGAGGTAGTGCCGACAGGAATCCTGTCTGTTTGGAGCAAAAGGAAGTGGGTATATTTTACAGAAAAGTGACAAGACAATCACCACAGTTAACCTAGTTATCATTTGACAGTCAAGTATGCTGTCTACATCACATTTACAAGTCACAGATAGAATGTTCAGGGAAGTTGCTGTACGCCACATCGCATGCCGCAGCTTCGTTTCTGGTGTAGATAAAGTTCTACCCACTGAATGTTTGCCAGTATTATGTGATAAACGACCACCAAACTCAAACAACTGTATTTTTAATTTACGAAGATGAAGGACACACAAGGGTATCCGTTTGTTCGTTTTCAAATTTGATCTTGTGTATATCATCATCTCATTTTCCTCCGGGTCATCTGGCTGTAACAGCTCAATCGCATTTAGGTTCCGATGATAAGCCGGATTTTGAAGCTTTAAGTTTTATTGAGTTGTTTTCTTCAAAAGTGTCAGGAAACGCGTCAAACCGAAGAAACTAAAACACCAGCACCCTTGTGGGTAGTGTATTACGTTAGGATACCTTTCCTTTGGAGAAAGAATACGAGAAGAAACTGTCTGAAAATGATAGTTCCGGTCTATTTTGACGAAATGCCTTCTCTGTTAGCTTCCTCCTAGTCTCAAAAGGGACAATATCAAATACTTGGACCATTGAGAGGCTTGAATACGCATTCCAATAATTGACATGACAGATCGGGATGGCCTGTACACAAGGGCACTCGTTAAACGTCGTGTGCGTTCACTCACATTTACTATTGTGGGCTACTATGCACATTGACAGACCAAAATAATCGACTCCCATTTAATGCAGACGGGTACATGGCGTCATTAAAGTGCACCTGCCTTACTACCAAATTAATTGGGCCTGCAGATATTACTTCAGTGTTCGACGAAATAGCATGTGAATGGAGGAGAATGGTAAAGCTTTTGAAGGCCGAATTAATTACCCCCAAATACATCTGTGAAAAAACCTTATGCATTGTCATCGTCGGCTTTCGGAATTCCGAGTGAACAAAAGTCTTATTCCATGAGTGATTTCGTTCCTCAATAAACTGCACTTATCTGGCCAGGCATCATGGATGTACGCTAACTATTGAGACTGTTTACCACGGCTCGAACCACGCTGTTGACGAAACATGCAATCTCGAAAGCAGCATAACTTTCGAGTTAGATCAGATAGTAGACATAATCATTCCATTAAAACAGAAGGTAACCTATATGAGGCTAGCTTTTTGTTGTTTTCCTTGAGACAAAAGCCGTTTTGCACGTTTCGTTAGGATAAGTGCGTCGTTGGAAGGACCGGTGAGTGAGATTAAACCAGCGCCGTAGAATCCTTTAGGTTAACCTTTTGAGAGTAACTTCCCCAAATTACTACCACTTTCATGATGTTCACAATAACATAAACCGTCAAGCCTGATGCACGAATCATAAGAGTAGTCCCCTGATAGAGGGCATACCTATTTGTCTGCAACACCCTAAAATAATAGAATAGTTAGTGAAAACTGTGTTAGGTTTTTTCTAGTAGTTGGAGTCTATCCTGTATGACGAGACTATCTACACCTAAAGGTACAACCAAACAAATGTTTGGATATTATGGCCATAAAACGTGGAAGAATCTGGTGTAAATTACGCGTGATGTGATAGTCTGCCATTCACCTCATTGAGAAACCCAAAGGCTCTGAGTTTGAGCAGCACCAGATTATTTTGTAAAGTGTGTGTGAATGCAAGCACAAGCACCACGGTCAAAGGTGGAAATTGGCTACTGAAAATGGGGCCAAAAACATCTTTTCCTATATGTTTCTTCGCTTCTGAGGTAATAATGAATTTCAAATAAGACTATTGTCTTGAGAAAAAGGCAAGCAATATGAAAGCATCAAATAAAGCCTGAAGAACACAGAACTTAAACAAATAGGCTCTGCCTGTTTACTGTCTGGCGCCTTGAACAACAGTCCGTTAGTGTCCTGGTCAGTAAGCGATGGACAGTTGCCTATTCGGAAACGGACATAGAAGCAGAAAAAGTGGTGCCGTGTAAAAATTTTCAATGCAAACAAAAGTTTTCAGCTTCAGCTTCTTCTGTATAATCGAATGAATACTGGTTCGTTGAATTGAGCGCAGTTGCATTTCAGGCCAAAATACAAGTGGGTGAATGGACTAGTACAATGGCAACATAACTTTTGTGGTCCACACATGGACTCAGCTGTAATCGTGTGGAGGTTTCGAGGTAGCCAGAATTTCTTTAGAATATATTTATTTGTCCAGTGAAGAAATTCATGGCAGAAAAAATAACAACTATGAAATAGATAGGATCATATGGATACTCGGATGAGTTGCTGTGAAAAAAATGTGGCCGACTTTAAGTCTTTCTACCAATTCACGAGCATCTTCATGTTAAGTTGAACACAACAGATGAAACAGTACTACTCTCCGCAGTTTGGAGACAGCAGACTTCCCTTACAAGTCACATGAATGTGAGACATGTTTTTGCAACGGAGGTACATAACTAAATTGCTACGTGATGCACTACTCATAAGGTCGCTGAAAATTGTTCGACAGCTCACGATCAGTTTCGCCTTTTTTGGGGCTCATCAGGTAGGCGCAGTTCCCGAGTTTCCGTCAACCTTGTGTTCTACTTGAAACCAAATTGCACGGAATTAGCGAAATACACTCATTTGTAAACAAATTTGGATTTGCGAAAGACTCACCTGGAATCCAGCTAATTTGCTACGTGATGTGCTATAGAAGAGCGAGCATTACAGCATCGGTTTTTAGCGGAAACAAAATAATCAGAAGATGCTCAGGCAAAACTCACCTCTGCCATATTGTAACCAAAGACTTCCTTGAAGTATTTCGGTGTTTTCATGATCAGCAAATAGAACGACCAACTCCGTGCGAAATTTGCAACGATAATTGCCCAGACAGGAAGCGAGAGAAAGAACTGGCGCCACGGAATAGGAATTTTCTAAATCATAAATGAAAGTCGCACACTGATGAAGCAGTGCATTTGGCCAAGTTCGGTTGCGAGATAAACCTGAATTTCGTCAAACTGGTAGTCATCAAGAACAACACTACTATATTACGGAGATTCGCTGTAGCGGAACAGTCGGTTAAAGTACAACAAAGTGATGGTACCAGTTCGCATGGTGACAAACAATCTGTCACCAGACTGCCAAGTTCAGGGAAAATGTAAACGGTAACTGAACAATCAGCCTCCCTACTACCATCTTAAACCTTTCGATGACTTGTTTGTTGGCCAGTTTTCAGTTGAAAAAGATGATAGTGCTGCGTAATAGGTTTCCCTAGTGCGGTTAGAGACAAATCAAGATTTTTCATCGTCAGGCAATGCATAGAGTCTTGGTGGGAATCATATGATGAGATACTTCAGAAGGCAATTTCTTTAATTGGTCGTAGAAGAAGTGCAACAGCGAAAAATACTACTGTCAATAAGGGAGGAGTAGTAGGGCGTGAAAAAGGAAAAAAAGGAGAGTAAAGAGGGCAAGGTGAAGCAGTAAATTTACACGGACGGAAGCAACTCAATCAGTAGACGTCTATAGCACGAGCTGGTCACGCGACCGATCAGCCACAAATCTCAGAAACAGTAGCTGTCAACTGCTGACGATATGTAACGGAAATTTATGATATTGTTGATTCTAAACACAGAAGTCTATTACTTCTGAGATTCTCGACTTGAAGCGACACAAATCGATTGAAAAATTGAAGTTCCTTCACAAGTTACAAGGTATCTGCCCTAGAGAGAAAAAAACGCTCCACAGGCGGTATGGCCTATTAGTATCAGAAACCGCACCTCGGGTCACGTGAAGTGATTTGCTTGACTGAGGAATGAGTGGTACTCTGATCTTTGCCATTTTATTTGCTGGCTTGGATATTCTACTTGCATACTGCCAGTGTTTCTGCAGTGGTTGATGATTTGGGAACAGAGTAAGCAGATTTGAAGAGTAATCTAGGAGCGAATAAGTTTGTCATGGGCTACCTCTTATGTGCCGCTAAATCTTTCAACTATTCCGTTGCCACAGGATGCCTCCGGGTGCCAATACTTCAGGCACCTTAAGGCGGAATCACGGGGCATCATGTGGTTGGTCATCCAGGACCAATGTGTTAGCGTTGTTTACTGGTAGTGAGACGCACAGCTCCACTACCTAGATAACAGAGTAGGAGCGTGAGGCCTTACATGACACTTTGACGGGCGCTTCTAAAAGAGTTGGCGCTCATATGCAAAACTGGCCGAACTTTCTAGCAACTTTGCATGCGTGAGTTACAAAAACAAATACTGTTAAGGGGGATGATTTATTCCTTGTGACATTCTTTAATGGTTCGTCAGGTGACACCTTTACTTCTCCGTTTGTGACCTATGAGGCTGCGATAAAATCTGCTGCAGGTTTTCATCATTCTTTTCTCTCCGCATGAGGCTACCTGATTGTTTTTAATCAAAACCATTTCTGTCTCCCCATCTAGCACTTGACAAAACTTAACCGGTTAATCACAATTATTTTCCCCATTAAAATCGATCAATTTTCTAATTAAAATTTGCCATTATCACTGACGAAGCACAAGCGCTGCGTGGACCTCTACGTTCGCGCTTCTTACTCAGAACCTAATAGCTGTGAGCCCAGCACACCTCCCGATGTGCCACATCCCTACCCCTCCATTTCCATGGCTCCTAAGTCCTAATAGTTCGCCGATGTTACTGCTGTTTCTGTTCGCTCGCGTGACTGATACGACGTAGTTCTCATTTCCTGTTTCCGTTCGCTCCATGTGTGTCTGAAAAGCGATCGTTAGAATCAACCCCCTCCTTTTTGAGGCACTGTTGGCCGTCCTCGTTCAGAGACATGTCACCACCACTTCTCCACCACAGATTGCCTAAACGCACACAAACATAGAACGGGCACACCCACATGCACTCAAAGTCCAGGTGTGCATGGACTATGAAGGAGAGTCTGGGCTACCGCCCACATGCTGGCAGCTGTACGCCTGTGCATCACTGCTCGCGTGCTCACTAACCGGAGCATGAATGTCAAGCGTGATTTATGCCAGGTAGGCAGTAATGGGGACAGAATCGGCAACGTCACCGCCAACAATGGTAATAATGCAAGGGGATACAAACGGCGCGTGGCAATGAGGGAACGAGGGACAGAGGACGTAGATAGAGCATGCTCAGAATTCCCAACGTACTGAGCGTGGGTGATTCAGCCGCGCACTGAATTCCTAGGACAAAAGCAGTTGACACATGAGCTGTGATGTTTGTTGGTGTGTGTGTGTGTGTGAATAAACACGGGAACGATGGTGATTTCCACACAACTGATCAAATATGCATCTTGCAAAATAAGCAACCAGATGACCTTATTTATCAGCTGGCTTACCATCAAATACAACTGGATAGCATTGAATCACATCGGAATAAAACAAAAACAGAGTGGGGAAAACACCGATTGATGTCAAATTGAGCTGACTGCGTTTAGTGGATTGTATTCCGATGAAAGTGCAAGTGAATGGACAGTTTTCGGTTTGCGTGGATTGGCGGATCGTCATTGATTTCTTAACCTGCTTCAAAAAAGGATGGTCTGTCACCCGACGGGAAAACCGGACAAATGTAATGTGAACGAAAACATGTACACATGAGGTGGTGAAGGGCTTCTGGTTTACCGTACAGGTGATGTCACGTGCACACATTCCCGAATTAACTGGTCGATCACCATTCATTTGTCTGAAAACTCAGGTCACCAGATAAGAATGCGGAATGTTTCAAGGGGTTATTCCACTTTAGTTAGTTTTTATTCTGAAAATTCTTTGAGAATGGTGAATTTTTTTAATACTTACTAGTATTGCTGACATAAATGTACCTACTGGTTTCTAACATATATACTACTTTGTTCTAACCTATTCAGGAGCACCAGAATAATGAACATTGATTTACGCGTAATTTTTTTATATGAAACTTGTCTTTTATTACTTCCCAACTTGCACATACAGTTGCACAGTACCTTAAGTCAAAAGCACAAAAAATCTTGGTGTGACAGAGCGCAGCGTTTCCAGGTCCTTACATAATAGATGTCCCAGACGAACGTTGGCTCTCTGACTGCCCGATCTTTACACAGTTTACTGGTTGCTGAGGCGGGAACTAAACATCGATTTTCAGTTTTTAGCAAAATATTTTGTTTACTCTCATATTAGGCACTAGAACACAAACAGATAGAATAAATGCCAACAAGAGTCTTTCGACGATATTTCTTTAATATATACTGCTATGGGTGCATCAATACACGAGTAGTGGTTCCCCAAAACATAAAACTCAGTGTACACATCTTTTTAGACGATTTTGCCTTTCTTTTTACCCAGTGGATTTTCACTAATTCCAAACTTCCAAACCCGTTAAGAGGATTCTTTGCACTCACTAATTCCAAACTTCCAAACCCGTTAAAAGGATTCTTTACATAAGAACTTTCCAATTAATGTTTATCATGTCACTTACTTTCATTGTTTGAAAATCAGTTTTTCGGAAAACTCACTAGCGACAGTGGACACAAAATCCGACGGTTCTGTCACGTTGTTTAGAGTGATTTTTTGACGTTAAAATTGTCACGACCTGCGGTTATTTAGGCTTTAGAATGGATTTTCTTGTAAGAAAACGACCCCATTTCTGTGAGTAAGTCTTTTTTGGTGAGTGAAAAATGTATCTCATCCGGAAGATGATAGCTATGGTGAAGGACTGCGTCACGAAAAGCCTTCTATTGTTCGTTTTTTCAACAACAGAACAACATTGCACTGGAAGAAGCCTCGGAAATACTGGGATAAACGCTATGATGTATGAATACAGAAAGGCTTCGTTGTTGCCTTGACCGAGAATGCTTAGTTGGCTATGGTTAGCAGGCAGATAACTCACGTGCTCCAAAACATTCGGATTATCACCTATGGACGTTTCGATGTAGACGCGCTCCGCTTCTGTGATTGTTGGGTGTATGGCCGGTCGTTCGTAGGTCACCCTCCACCACCAGACGAACCAGAACATGCCGCTTATACCTGATCGGGAGAGGTGCATAAAATGGCTCAGGTGGTATTCGATATCGGTGACTAAAGGTCCTTAATGTGCATCACAATGAACTACCAATCAAAGTTTCAAAGTTCCTGTCAACAGGGTAACGATTTTGTGCTTCAGCGTAGTGTGTGGTGCGGTACCTCACTTTAACAGTGATTCCTCAATTGTTCGGATTGTTCTGGCCTGCATGCTATCTGTCAGGCCTTCTAGATAAGGAAGCAGCGGGGACGCTTCAGACTAGCTAAATGAAGTATAAACAAGCAGAAATATAGTGAACAAATTATCCACATATCTATCATTTGTGTGTTGAAATAAATCGAGAGGTTCCGCACTTCTTTTAGCTCCAATAAGACACCGCGGTTTAGGTATCGATAGTGCGTAAGGAATGCATAACTCGAAAAATGTGTCGCATTCATGTAGGATAGCGTTTACTAGTATAATGTTAGCAACAAACGGTGGACACCCAAAGTCGGAACATCTCTTGTACTATACTGTTTCCAAATGTCCTTTGAAGAGAGATTCCAGAATCAGTAAGACACCTCAAGGCAGTTGCACGTGAAGCAAGTGACTCGACTGAAAAAGACTCAAATTAAAACGATCGTTCGACTGTAGCATTTACCACTGCAACCATTTTGCTTGTATCAAATTGAAGCAAAAACAAGCATAAAAATTCTGACTCAGAAAATCTTGAATTTTCCATGACTGTTTCGTCTCACAACTCAGTGAATGTTATCTGATCGGATGGGGCAACCTAGGTGTGTCCGAATGAATTAAACTGAAGTTGTGGAGAGCATGCAAAAAGCAATCTGAGGCTAACCAACTTGAAACCTAAAAATCCACAGTATGCAGAAGAAAGAGGAAGCATCAGCTGGAGCAGAACGCATCTGTAGATCAGACACGCACTTTAACCCCCTACTAATTAGCTACCACAAGAGTGTAAACAAAATCTGTAACAGATACTCAATACTCAACTTTAACCTAGCAAGTAGTTTGCTGAATATTTTTTTGCATTATTCTTTAGATTGAAATGACTGGGTCTGGAGTGGCGCAAGCACAAAGTACTACACCAGTAACTTTAATAATCAATGTCCAAACCGGGAATATTGAACCACGGAGCTTGCTCACCGTAAAAGTAAAAGGGAGACTGCCAACCGAGATTCTGCGCGAGGAGACCGGAAAGTGACAAGCCAAACACTGCTCCTGCATAGGAACCTAAAAATGATAAGATAACAAAAGACTATGTACCACTGATCTGTTGTTTGAAACGTTTTCTACGCACAATGACTGTAATAAATTCTCATGACGTAAACAGGTTTGAGTGCAGCACTGATGGGTAACTGACTTACAACAGGCCTTTACTTGTAAACATCAGCAACGTATACGAGAGAAAACAACCAGTTTGAATGAGAAGATCCTAAACGTAAGTACAACGATAATGGTCCATATTGCCACACGGCTACAAAGACAAGTTACACACATTCAAGCAAATCTTACCGCAGAATGCAATGGTAGCAAGCCGTGATCTTTCTAGTGGTGGGGCCCAGAAACGCCATATTCCGTGGCAAGCCGGGTAGGAAGTTCCCTGTTTCGAATAAAGATTCAAAAGGTTATTTTGCGAAAGTTTTCTGACTACTGCACTACAGTTAATAGGCTTTCAATGCTGGGGTTTCAACTGGCTGGAAACGATACACAGGGTGGTAATATAACTAAGGGTAGTCTTCTTGGGGACTCTCGTGAGTAATTAGTTGCCTTTCTGTCGTTTATTAGTTGGAACTAACTAAAACATACTTTGAACCTGCAAAGAGTGAGACAAAGGAATTTCAAAAGACCCAGTCGACTGTACGTTGTAAAGTGCTTGAGCTAACGGCCAGTCTTTTATTATTTCAAGACCAGATGACCATACCAGTTTAGGTGTGAGCAGAATGATGGCAGTGAATGGAACAGTACACGACCAGTATCATTAGTTTGTGAATAGGATGTGCTGTCACGCTCAAGATGAAGTCTCATCGAGATTCCCTGACATGAGCATAAAGTAGCTCAGGGTTGACATAGGCGATTGCTGACCAGAGACCTGTGGTCCAACTATACAACTGACATTGGGAATATTCCTCTCCGAGCTTACGAAGCCTTGCTTTACCTCAGCCCTTCTGCATCCCAGAGCTTCATAATAAATAGTAATAATGATCGTTCAGATGTAACACTTTCGTTGCCTAGCTGTCGTGTCACCCCAAAGAAGCACGGGGATTGGGATACTGCCACGTTGCCCAAGTCCAGACAGGGGAAGTCAAGATGCAGACGTCGGGTTTGAACCACGAACATCCCGGTCAGTAAACTCGTGCTCTAACCACTGAGCCATCTCGCTCTTACCTCGAGCTCCAGCTTCATAGCTGGACGGGTTTATTGGATTCTGATTTAATGAAAACTTTAATCCAAAAGCACTAGATCGTTTTTTATGGGCGACTCGACCCTGGGTTATGGATTGCACTTTCTATTTGTAGAAGAAGCACAGGCATCTGTTAGTTGCTTTAAACCATGTTGCTTTTCTGACCATCTTCCAGATCATTGTGTAGAAGGTTTATTATCAGGTCGCTTTGGCTTATTTATGGTCTGCGTTGTCTCGTCACGGGGAGAAAAAAGGCAGAGTATCAGATGTGATTGTCCAATCCGTGGTTCTGTGTCCAAAAGACTAAATACGAAGGACTATTTGATCGATCAGTCCACACCCACCTAACAAAATGCAAGTGATTTCGCACACCTGAACTTTCTAGGATCCGGACTTCTTCCAAAAAGACGGAAAATTATGAAGTACCATCTGTGAACAAGCTTTGCGCTCCCAAATACGGTCATACATGTTGGAAATGATCGTTCGGGTTTTCCAGTACTTTTGGTAATTAGTGATCGTCATCGTCACTATTGACAGCAGTAAACCAATGATGTATACTGGTGCTTAATAGGCATACAGCTATGGGGCAATAGTTCCCCAGTAAAGTATGAGAACAAAGTGGATGTTCTTATTGATAAGTCCTACGTCCCTAGGAAGGACAGTATGCCTACACCTTTAGTGTAAATGCTTCTCGGCATCATGTCTAAATGATGCCCCACTAACGGGATCTTCCAGTGTCCTTTGAGGAGCTCACTAAATAGAGACCAGGTGCGTGCCGGTGCACAACTGCAGGCCAACACTAGCTGGGCACTCATTCTAACGAATGACTGCACGCGCGCCAATGACCTTAAAGTTTTTTGGTGAAGTGCAGGCAGGATTAAGTGGGTCCAATCTAGGGAAACACCAAGACCTTACAGCACGCAGTTTGAATATAGCCGCTTTCATTTTACGTTGTCATGTTATGGTCTGTCTCCCGCCTAAATTTCGTCGATAGTAGCTTGGAGCAAGAAGCAGTATTTCTCGCGTAGATGATGGGTGAGCAGCAGGAGTACATGTCCGAACCACCTTACCCTGGTAACTTCAGCTTGATGCTTTGACGATTCTGAGTTGTCATCAAATATCTGCTTATGCACCAATTTATTGCGTAGTTGCCGCTGCCAGCAAACTCGTGCTACGCTACGGAAACATAGGCAAACTTGAAGAAGCCTGAGATCCTGAGAAAGGAATAGCCAAGTGTGACAACCATAAAGCTGCCTTACAGACGCGGCTCGTTCGCATCTCAGAATTCATTTCTGATGACATGAAAATCGCAATTCGTTGAATGTTGATCGTCTATTGTTTACCCTACCGGTAAATTTCTGCTATAGTGCAACTAAGGCTTAGTAAGCTCACAATATGTGGGAGTCGTTCAGCTAACTCAGTTTCTTCACTCTGAGGTCTCAGACAGGCACAGGAACGTGCAATTTAAAGTTACAGGACGCATGTCGAAATACGGGATCACCTCCATTATCCTGCTCAAAAGAATTTTTGCGCACAGGCAATCACCAAGCAACAAATAATATGATCCGCACAGTTTGGATCCAATAAACCTTCTTCAGACGATTTTGATACCTAGATTCCTTGTCCCTCGGAGTGTATACTGGGTGATAACGTCGATAGGAAATAACATGACGACCAAGCGGGAGGATAACCCTGACTAACTCCACTAGTTTTGGGGATGCTTTTGAACAATCCAATGTGCAGCCTAATCCTACCGGATGTATGGGGAAAAGAACACTTTAAGGGCGTTATCGTTTGTTGAATATTTAGAGGGACCTATCAAGTTACGGAGTCCAAACCTCCTTTAAAGTGGAAAAAAAGTATACGTGGCGCTGCTAGAGCACTTGAAATACCCTACTAGGTTGAAATCCTGCAGGATGTGCCCGGGCTTGCGCGTCACGTGCCGAATTTGGGGAAGACAGTAGCCGCGTTACGATAGGTGTAAGATCTAAACTCTTATAGCTGTAACTATCGTGCCACATAATTTTTTGTAATACAAAGTCGGTTATATCTTGCGTTTAATTTTTGTTTCCAAACAAGTATGAACAACCTGGTCAAGACAGAAAACAAATATTGCCCTGCATTTTTCGTGAGCTCTGGGGAGGCTCACCTGGCTCAGTGGCCCAACGGCCCAAAGGCAGAAATGCACATCAGTGCTTCAGAAACTGATGGTCGATCTAAACCCACAGACAACGGCTCAAAATGAGTGACTAGGATGCGCATAGGTATAGGGCTAGTGGGCCAACCAAACTGTTGAAACTATTCAGTTCAGTCATCTAGACGATGGGCTTCACTAGATATTGCACCCTAGGGTTATGTTGGATTACCTGACCTAATGAATGCCTCATAAGCGGCGTTGCACAGATTATCCGAAACAGCTCCCATGCATTCTCAAACGCACATGTCTCATCTAGTTATTCGACTTCCTAGTTCACACAAGATAATATCTGAACTGTCTTGTAATCGACTGTGCAGCCGCATTGTGCTCTGAGTCGGAAGGGATAGAGCTCCTCTCATAAGGTTGTGGTGGAGACCGTTCTGAAGCGCAATGATTTTAATGTAGGCCTTCGGAAACATCACAATCAGAGCTTCCAGCATCATGTATAGCCGTGGCTATCTCATCTCCATTATGATCGTTGTTCTCCAATAAGGTCGGCTGAAACGTACTGAATAGTGAGCTTTGATATGTATCCATAAGTTGTGCTTCAAAAAGCTTTTCTGAGGTCTGTCTGGAACATTTATTAAAAATATGCATCAAACGAACGCGTAATTTGAATCATTATGAATATTCCAAAACGGGTGGAAGTCTAGGACCGAACCACACCATCGGTAGCTATCGAGATCGATTTGACCCCAAGACTGGACAATGGACAGTTCAAGCAAAGGCCATTCATTGGTTTGACTAGTTGGGTTTATTTTCGAGTTGGGATTTAGGAAGACGTAGAGCCGGCTTTTTACAGGTATGCAGTCTAGTACTTAGGCCTGAGCTCTACCAACATTAGTGCAACCCGATACGGCAGTTGCAGAATCATCCGAAGTTCACAGCTGAAGGCGTGTGAATAGAGAGGGTGCTGCAAGTTCAACAACCGTAGCTGAATGTTGTATTCGACTTTCACACCTGCAGCAGACGTCGACCGATGAAGCATAAAGACTGCATGCAAGAGTAGTTCGTCGACCAATCTAAGTCTCTGAACACTGGAGGTTAACTCTAAACGAGAGAATGAGACCTGAATGGCGGGCACAGAGATGTAAACATAAGGGGTGGCATGCGACTTGTCAACTACCTAGGTGCCTGAGTGACGCACCTAGAGCTGGAATATACATAAAAGTAACTATAAAACGTGATAGAGTTAATATGTAACAATTAAGAGAGATAGGCGTCAGAATTTACATGCTTTCGCTTCTCCGCTCTGCATTATACAGCCTAATAGGGTGGCCCAGCCACACGACTGCCGATGTGGCATGACCGTACATTTATTTGTGAAGGTACTGGTGGCATGTGAGCCGATTTACTGTCAGGGCACCCTAAGTGGAACTTAAGGCCCATCCATCCGTCTTCATTCAAATCCTTTGGCTCAAACGCCAAGCCGATAATATACCAACCGTAGGACTACTAAAGTAGTCCATATTTTAGGGAGCAACATGCAATGCACCTTCCGACCCCCATCCTGGAGGGAGGTTCTTTCCTTTCACTCCAGTCCGCGTGAGATGCAGTAAACTGTACTACTGAAAAGAGTCACTCAATAAACAGGGATTGGAAAGAGAATAGTACTATGATGATTTTGAGTCTAGTGTGTTTAGGAGTGTTGAGAATACAGTCACAAACTCCTGGGGTAAAGTATAAACACAAGAAATAAAATGCCAAATAATGGTTTAAGCATTTCGCAACCGCATGTTCCGTCACCTCTTAAGGTGACTGGAGCAGTCAGTGTCGTAAAGATTAAGCCAGTAGTTTTCTTCACCATGCGTTCAGACCAACCAGTCGCAGGTGACAATTTTCTTGCGGTAAGGCAGCATTTTCAGGAGAACAGGCGTCCTTTACCCTATTTTTTTAAATTCCCTGATAGTATACGATGGGACTAAAGCTTACACATCAGATAAACTATTTCGTTCTTGAAGCTTTTTGGATAAACCGCCTTTTACTCTATCACTTTTGTTGTGAATTTTCGTGAAGTTTTGTCCCTTACTCGTTCGACGAAATTTATACACTCCGGTTTCACTCTCCCTAATTTTCAAGAGTCTGTTCTACCCATAGTGTGACAGTGATATCTTTTACACAACGGCCTCACAACAGCCGTAAAAATCAAACCAGTTTAGATGCCATCAAGTTTAAATCCCTTCCTCGGCCTGAGCAAACGCGGAGTAGTATTTGCACACACTGCCCTTTGTCCACATGCCACACAACAATATATTCTTTACCACTTTTGTCCAAAGAGGATTTTCATAACATTGTCTGATTGTTTTTTTTACATTATTGCAGACCTTCATATGTGCTCTGCATTGTGGCTATATGTGTGCACTGCATAACTTACCAAATTCAAGGACTGAATTGAAACATTCAGTTTCCTTTCTCAAGAGTCCTTCAATTGATCACGTTGTTTTTTATGCACACAAACAGCTCTACCTCCACCTTAGCCAAGGCTAATTTCCTTAGGGCAGTAGAGAACAGACAGTCTGGCTGTTTAAAATGTCAGTATATAGAGTAGCTTGAATAAACAAGGAATGAAATATGCAGAATAGAACAAATCTTCGAAAGACAGCCGAAGACGAACGGCTTCGGGTATTTCCTGGATAGAAGTAAGTGGTTTTGTAAGTGCAATCCATTGGGTGCTTTGTTTTAAACGAGACTCAATGCAAATACGTTGTATTGTTCGATCATCTGCCTGTCAGGTTCAGAGTTCATACTCAACCTTAACAGAAGGATACCGACCTCACACGGGGGCATAAGTTATATAATTAAGTTGGACTCCACCTGGTGGAAATTTGGTGGGAAAATTACTTTACTCATAGGACGAAATCTATGGTGATTGGTGCTATACTTGGCAGTGCGCAAGTATGTCACAGGATGTACGTTACAACAAAATTTCGTCTGATGTCATTGTACTAGTTCCTATCCAAGTAGAGCATCTTTTTTCTCCCACATCGGTGAACCGCATCAAATCTTTCAGCTGGATCCGCTCGTGCATCCATTTACCAGTTACGCAACACTAACAGCAGCCCAAGCACCGTTCCGTTTTATGGGCACAAGGCTATTACCACCGGTCCAACTACTTGGTGTCTAACTCTAAGTCAGATTACTTATCACCTCTCGAGAACCGGCTCCTTTTAACCCAATTTGTTTTTCTCAACGCAAAAAACGAATCTGAAGCCATGCATACCGTTAACTGTCTGGTACTCTGTGTTGAAAGTTTTTCGAGATATCCTAATCTCATTTAATCAAGTGCAGCAAAAAATAATTTGGCGCAACGCACCGGCGGAGCCAACACACCAATTAGGTTTAATTTCGACCCTAATTCCTCCATTTTCGATAAACAAGTCGACTATCAGGCTGAATTTGCCCAAGTTCTCGAAGAGGCTAGATTTACGACCCATGCTCTGTGAATAAACCGCCCATATGAAGTTTCTAAGTGGGTACATGCGAAAACTGTTCAACGTAATCATACAAAATGCAATTTTTCTACTTTAAAGATCGCCATTCATTTGTGGTGACTGACTTTCGTCAACCTGGTAGGCACTTTCAAGTTGACTGCTAGCTCTCGTCTTAAAATTTTTCCTGTCTTCTGAAACGTGAAAGGCGTGAATATATTCCTAGACCTGTTTAACTTAGTGGACTCTGCAAGAGTTGCACAAGAAGAACTCACTTCAACCAAGCCTTGCATTGTCCGTAGTATCATAACCAGGATGTAGTGAGCCTTACAAGACCATGGTATGAACAGGTTTATTAACGCACTTCCACCGACTGCTACTCCAAAAACTTTGTTGGCAGCAAACTTTGACGCTATCACGCCTCCGGGAATCTGCGTGACCAGATAGCCAAAGAAGAAAGATCCATCGACAAGTCCTCGTTCTTTAGCATTCCAGTAGAAGTCCGGTTTCTGAATGGTAAAATTTTGTTGTTATAGGAATCTTGAAGAAACACTGTTACTATGACCATCTGCAATGTGTGTGATTCACATGGGAAAGTAAAACGCTAAGAAATGGTACACAGAATCTATGTCAGTGGGATGAAATCCAGCAGAGCAAAATCTATTCTACAAAGCCAGAGGGTGCGTAAGAGAAAACGTACGGTTGTGGACGTGAACACATTCCTAGTTTAATTGATTAAAATTTTGCTTAGATTTTATTCGACAAAGTTGAATATAAACCCATGTACAGGTAACGCAAAAAAATAACTCAAATGTCTTCCGACTTAAATTAAGCCTGCGGTCTCTGCTTTAGAGCCTCTCATGCAATACATTCAGAAGTGGTTCCCTCTATCTTGTCAAAATGTAATTGAAACGAAGCTGGACCTATGGTGACAACGATCAAAACGGCCAACTGGTATAACTAATGAAGACGTCACTATACTACCAATAAAACATAACACCCGACTTTCTGCGTTGCGCCTTAGAAGTACATTCGGATTTTACTTGCACCACTCTTCTGAGTTGACATTAGCAACATTAAGAGGGTGTATTTTCTACTCCTTATTTGGCTTGGCTTACTGTTTTGAAAAGTCCGAGATTATATCTGACTGTTGGATCCCCGAATTTTATAGTAAGGACGTTCCTAAGTTCCTCATTCAAGATGAGACTAGTGTATATAAGGTCTCTGCGGGACGTCGGTAACCTGAACATTGAATGTCCCAAGGAAATTCTCAAAAACAAAGGGTCTAATTAATTCCGCATCTATGCATCTCTTTCAGAAGGTCATTCTCTCCTTCAGCAGCGGACAACGAAACGGTCTGGATATATTCCAGAACAAAATTCAAATAGAATGCTGAAGCTATCTGATGACAGAGAAGGAGTAACGAGCAGTTGCAAATAATCCTGAGTTTGATTATTCCTTCAGGAACCTGATCTCAGACGACTTGATAAGAGACATAGTCACGAATCCTAGAGCCTTATAAACTAACCGCTACATGAGGCCAACACCGTCAATACAGGTGGCCTAAGGTGAATTCACAGAATTTCCTTAAATTCCGCTTACACAAAACCTTCAAAGATGCCACCGATTGTGAAATTTGTCAGAGGCCTTGCCGAAGTCCATAGGTATTATTTCAGTGTGCAGTCCAGCATGACCTACTGCTGTTCACTTCTCTCTGGAAGTCGGTAGACCGTGGTCTGTCGACGACGCTTCTAAAATTCATATTCGTCGACAAAGCACCGCTTTTTTTGCCCGTTTTTATCCGTTGTACACATTTCCGATGTGAGAATAATGGGTCCTGATGGGGGCCACCCTTGAACACCACCATTGTACCTTCTTACACTGGTATTGCAATATGAGGGGTAAGTTTACAGGGCATTATAGAGCGCGTATCGTCAGGGCCCTGTGAGAAAAAGGGACTTAGTTCCTAGAGGGAATGCAGAATATGATGGGCTTCAACATGTCTCATCGACTGATATGGCGAAGTGCTCTGGGAGTGGCAGACTATCTTCAGCGTGACCTCTGACACGCCGTGAAGCATGACTCTTAGCCTTAGAGAAATCGTCTCCTGCAAATTCATTCAGGGATTTCAGCGGAAGCGGTGGAATTCTAACTACCCGTTGAGCAACCTGATCTTTGTTGTCTTCTGAGTAGCGCTAGAGTGTGTTCTGTGTATAAACCGCGAGCTCAGTAGTACACATATGCATATAACGTGTCTGTGTATTTTTCTAACTTTTGGTTTGCATCGGTTTAATGGTCTGAGACCTATTTGCGTTCATGCAAAAAGACGGCACTGTAGCTCAGCATAAACATACAGTGGGCTGAGCATTTTAATCGAAGGAAATTCATATTGGATCCTGCCTGTATAGTTGTAGAAAATGACAGAATTACTGGTAAGCACCGAGATTGTTACGGCAAACGACTCACCGTTGTGACATTTATAATTCCTACTAGATCCACAACATGGTCCACACCACCCGCACCATGCCGCAGCTCATGGTGATGAGCGTGATTCATGGCCTGTTCGTGCAGCGTCTGATTATGCCGGGCGATCATACTCAGCATGGCCCAGCTCATATTACACCGTATGCCAAACGTGATCAAAAATCCTAAGCTCGACAGACAAGCTGTGTAGTACCGCTTAGAGCAACGACAACAAGCATAGTACATGCAACGACCTCGACACGTATCGTCTTCATAGGTGTGCTGCTCTTTGATCACAGCTTGACCATCTGCGTCGTAGGTTGTTCCCGATGCATCTGCAGCCATTTGACCGTAACCGGGTTCACTTGATTTGAGCAGACCAGCATTTTTAAGAGCACTAAAAACAGAGTTGTAAAAAGGAAACTTATAAAATGGTATATTGGTGAAATATCTCTATGAGATTTTCAATTTGTTCGAACGTATTTCTTTCGAAAACTCAAAAATTGTCCACAGAAATCGGATTGAGCCGATGCTTTAATAATCAAACACTGAGGTAAGATTTTTCTTGTGTTCATGTGTGAAACACAAACA
The DNA here is from genome assembly GCA_003604175.2 of Clonorchis sinensis. NCBI lineage: Eukaryota > Metazoa > Platyhelminthes > Trematoda > Opisthorchiida > Opisthorchiidae > Clonorchis > Clonorchis sinensis. The sequence continues at coordinate 31,813,693 of CM030369.1, read as the reverse complement.
CAAAGGCCATGGAAATCAACTCACGTTAAGCTTGTTTCAACTACAGGAACATGGGTGCGCCATTAACTAGCAACTTAATCCTAGGATCCTTGGATGCTACGACTGAGTATAAGCTATGTACCAGATCAAGAAAGCATAATTGACCTGGTTCAACCCATCCTCCTCGTCATCCTCTTCAACGTCTCTACTGCTACCACAGTGCTCATCAACTCCATCATACTATATATTGCTGTCAGCTTTATAATCGTTCACTTCATCATCATCATCATCATCATCATCATTATCATCGTCACCATCCTGGTAGTCGTCTACACCTTCCTTCACTCCCACCAGCCACACTAGCAACCACATCGCCTGTTTCCCAAGGCCAGGGGAGTTGATGCTTTGAACAAACAAATGACGTGTCGTGGCGAATGATCCACGTGGATAAACATAAAGCAACTCGGGCAAAAATAGTTTAGTTTTGAAATACTCGGCGCTCTTGTTGGCTGGGAAGCTTGCCAGTACAATGTGCATTAGGAAGCAGTTTGCATTAGGCTAACTGATTTTGAAATTCAGCGGTAAGCAGGATAAAAATACTGCGCTTGAGCTGTGTGGGAAAAATTGCATAATAACCACAGTGTCCTATGATATATTGCAACAAGGTAAAACATGATTGACACTCGGCTACAAATCATAATGTGTCTGGCAATACAAAAACCATTAGAAGGGGAGGAATTTCGCACTACTTAAATTCGCAGGCGAAGAGGACCGAGTTAACATGAGTAGGGGTAATTTCAACTGATTTTGTTGGGGTTCAGCGCACACATGGAACTTCGATGATTGGTTTAATTATTCTGGGTGGCTATGTGCTGACATGCTGGCTGTAATTAGTTTTGTTACTTAAATCATGTAATCTGTCATGGACTAAGTTATCCGGCGGCTATTTTCTGAAGGTTATTCAAAATCCCAGTAAGGAATTATGATATCTGGTCCGAAGATGGGTAGGTAAACAAGAGCTGCGTTGAGGAATTTTTCATCGTTTGTCTTTGGACTTCTGGTAGAACAACCCAGCCGATCGATAATGACATCATTTTTAAGAGGTTGATGACAATAGTGAGTGACTTAACTAAGTAGCTGGCGTTGTTAGTGAACCCCGCAACAAAGTAAATTCCACGCGTTTGTATATTTCTCAAAAGTACTTATTGACAATTGCGATTCTGTTCTGTCCCCTCTGTTCTTTACTTTCGCCGAGAATAGCCCATTTGTGTTAAGTACTTCTACAGATTAAACAGGAAAACAACCTCCGCATACAAATCCAGACTCCAAACATATCCATCACATATCCATCACCAGGCAAGTAGCTATAAAATACACAGCCCTATGTTGGTTGGCTTAACCTCAAGAATTCCACGGTAAGGAAAGTCTTGCGTGGGTTTTGCAAAATGATACCAGGGAGCGTAGATGACGGACAAGGTACAAAGGAGTAAAGGAGCATAAAGAAGTAAATAGGAGTACCGACTTCAAAAGACGTTCATTCTTTTTGTCAACTTAAAACTATCGTGAAGGTTTACGGAATGTCAATTCACTGCAAAACTCATTCTGGGTTGCCCGAACGTGCGTCTAAAGGTTGATGCCAGTGCAAGTTTGATTGGCGGCTATACTCAAGGTTCCCACACTATGTGGACAGTTATTTACACATTTTTTCACGTTATTCGCTTCAAAATTTTCCAGCTTTATCCTTCTTAACAAGAACAGGGAGTTGCGATGTAGGCACATCATGAACCACTTTTCCAAGCCGAACTCTACCTACCCGATGCTATCGATTCATGTGTCCGGCTGTATTAGTTCACTAGACAGAGAGGCATACAGTTAGTTTTATTAATCCTGTTGTGATTAATCTGAGATAATCCGTCTTATGTATTGTATGCCCCAACTTCCTTGCATCCGATTAGCCCATCACCCACCCAGCCACTTCCCCTCAGTTCACATTAAAATCTAATTTGCTGATTGGGATTATCCCCACAGCTGACACGTTTCTTCAAGCATGAGTGGATCGTTTCTTTGTTTTTAAGTGGATGCAAACTGGCTAAGGCTGAATCTGAGTTTGAACCGATTTTTACTCAATATAGGCAGCAGCATTGTTTCCAGTAAGGTTTTCTTGGATCACTTGATCACAGTGCTGGAGAATTTATCCTTCAAGAGAAAACTTGGGACAGTAAACAAAACCATCCCAGAAATAACCACTTTCACCTCTCACGGTAAAGCAGTTGATAACCCAAAAGCATTTTTACCAGCAAATAGCAAACTGTTTATGCAGGATGGTTGGGCCAGTGTTCTGCTTTGATGGAAGTTGCTTCCAACCATATCTCAGACGAAAGCTGCCCCGCTAAATGCAGAGGCGTGGTGTTTTGCCAGGCCTACTGGTTTATCTTCCCCCCCAAGCCGTTGGTGTCGAGTAGCAGTACAGCACGCAGGGAACCCGAAAGCTAGCGGTGAAACTGTCGCCTGTACAAAATTTTGACAGGCGACTCCATGAGACTGACGATCATCAACAAACGGGAAGTCCTTGAACCAAATAGGGGGCAAACGTTTGATGTTAGTTGTGCCAGCGAGACATGGCTAATTTTGGGTCAACAAGAGACTTCAGCTTATTTTGAGGTCACTGCAGTACCGGTAATAACTACAAAGTGTTAAAACCTAGTAAAGTCTAAATTATGATACTCAAACTTACTAAATGGGAATAAAAATCACCCCGAATATGGACCATTGAAGACCGTTGAAGACCGTTGAAGAAAATCGATTCATTGAAAGCAAGAAAACATTAGCTTCTTAAGTTTTCTAACCCATACAACGAAAGCCAATGGTGTCTCGATAGTGGGATGAGTAAAGAGTCAGGCTTAGTTAAATAGTCCTGCAAGAAGTAACTTACCTGAGTTAGCAAACAGCACGGTCTGGTGGAAATTTTACTACTAGAGAAGTGTGTTTGTTCATCTGTGTGTGTTCTCATACCAATTAGTTTGGAAAAGCTGGAGGAAAAGAGGATAATCTTTCGCATCCTTTCAAAAGCTGAGTGGATAAAACAAACTAGGATGCAGGCAGTGTTTTTCACCAGGTCTCGACTTTTCACGATAACTGCTTTTAGAGGGACCACTATCTACAGGCAATTTATCGTGTACAGGTATGGCCGTAAAATGCTAACATGTTGGCTCGAAACAGGAAACACATTTAGTAAGGTATCGTTTGCCTCTGTGGAAGAAAAAACGTAAAGTTACAAATATTATGAGATTCTGAGATTAGCGGTCAAATATATACGATGGTAGAGTACAGGCTTGAATCGGTTAGTCAACATGGCTTCTAGAGAGTCCATACAGTGTCTTGTGCTATGACCTTGGATCGAAAACGAAGCTCAACCCTGATCTGTCACGATCAGATGCCTAGTGATCAATGGTTTGGATTTCAGCCAGCTGAAAATAGTTCAGAGTACTTCAGTTTGCTCAATAAGTCTGCCTGTGATGCAAATCGGTCTGACTATATCGAACATGATCCTGGTAAACTTCCTTTGTCCTGTACAAGACATTAGATGTGGTTCGTCGCATGTGGAGTTTATGTCGACCGAGAGAGGCTTCCGGAAAACCCTTAGCAAATTTAACCCATTTTCCGTCTTTCGTTGCGAATAACATGTCCTTCTGATAACGTTTGTATACAATGATAGCCATTTAACGTTATTTTATGTCCATCGTCATAGTGTGCCTTAAAAAGGTGGGACTAAGGCAACGTCGTCAGTTTACTTACAGTGATGTGAAGAGATCTGATAATTTCCAAAAGAGATTTTGTCTTTTCAGTGAAGCCAATCTATGCTAAAAGACCTAGAAGCACTAAAAAGATGTTTCAACTTTGTTGAGAATCATCGGGAGAGAATCGCACCGCTGATAATCACTTATAAGGATGGAACAGCTGTATAGTGCTTATCGGTTTTTCACAATAAGCTGGCTTTAATGACGGGATGACAACTCGATTGAAAATGTGCCTAGAATAATTTGTTGGAAATGAAATGTGCTTTCCTTGGCGCACAGTAAATTAGTGTTTCTCGGAATGAGGTTGAGTAGACTCACCAAACCCAGAGAAAAAATAAATGAGTACAAGTCAAACACACAATTATCTGGGAGATGAGGGCGTTCACTAGGTGTGTGTGTAGGAGCGAAACGACACTATTCGAATGGTGTTTACTAAGATCTGTTTGAATAAGTTTAGTTGATGAGTTAGTGAAAAGCTGAACAGTTTGTAGCTAAAGTGATACGTATGTATATATGGTTTGTACGAGTTTATTGGAGCCCGTAAAGCTGAGGCTTTAGTCAACTAACAGGTATGGCCCGTAGAATTCATCAAGGGATTCATCTTTGCGATAAAGTGGTGAAGTTATTCAAGGACAACTTGCCTGTTCACCAAAGACACATCATCCGGCCGTTTGAGTTTAAGTACAATTTACTCCATTCAACGTTACAGCACCGGATGTTTTGTGTGAGGTATTTGTTATGGTGTTTTCACTGATTTAAGGCTCCCGTACCACCGAAGAAATTCCTGTTTGGTATATTATCGGAGATCCCCGGCGTTTGCCCCAAACATTTAATAAGCTTTAAACTGGAGACGGAGCCAGGTTTTACACTTTTGTCAGAGGTGTTCAGAATCTGCCTCTATGGCATTGCGAGCGATTTTCATGCACGATTTTGAATTCAGCTCAACTGCTAGTAAATACTTTGGATGTCGCGTTAGGTTAGCAACAGAAAAAGCTATTCATGTAGTCAGTGTGTTTACCAGTTCAACTGCGGTTGCGGTTAACTATACACACTTGTGATTTGCATTGATACAGATGAAAAAATGAACCCATCGGTTGTGGTTTCCGGTGAGAACTAACCACAATACTTCCACCAGGACGAAAGGAAGGTGAGTACAGAATGCACAATCAGCAGATCTCGCTCGCTACTCAGGCTCGCGTCAGCAAAAAATATCTCCACGCAGCAGAACAAAATGGTCATACTTAATTTAAAAGAGTAAACGAAAATGGGGACATGTCGCACATAAACTTCAGTTCTAAGTAGTCCGTTTGGAAACAAATTTGGCGACGCCCACATGTAATAATTAGTGTATCCATTTTATCTGGTTTTGCTTATGTTTATATTTAAACTTATTAGGTTATTAGATTGTGCTCCACCTAGGACCAGTTGGGTATATTAAAAGTCTGGTGTCATTTGGTCCACTGCACATTTTTAGGAGGCTATGAAAACACCTCACAGCTATGGGTTTGTCACAAAGACCAGTTGCGCTACATTATACTGTTAAACGATTGTTGGACATCTTTCTTGTAAGTCTGGTCCCAAGTTATGACAAAACCGAGGTGTGTCAGGTAAAATCTAACACTGACAGCTGAGAAAAAAATACTAATAAATTGATTTCTCCTACGAGATGGTTTCTCCTGAAATTTTGCAGTTGGATTCGTAGCCACCTAACTGGCTCTTTCTGAGTGAACTGATGTGCCAGTAAGTTGTGGTTCAGTAGCCAAGCTCGACAAACGAATCCCGTAAGATATTCCAAGCGTTGATCGATCAATGATGTAATAAAGGCTATCTGTTCATTTAAGAAAGAATGATCTAACAGGCTCGAATTAACAAAATGTGACACAAGCCTATGTGACTTTCTTGCCTCGTCCGACCAATCGGATTTGCTTATTTGGCTGATGAATGCAAGGAGTTTAATTGAACTCCCACCCGATCGCACAAACACAGTCCAGCGTCCATAATGAATGAGATTTGTTTTGATTCAAAATGAATTTCGGTCTGCCTTTTCTTTATTGCATTAGCCGTCAGTTGGCAGGGCGTGGGCTGAGTTGTGTGTGTATGCTCGCTTATTTGTTTGCAGTCCACATACCTCATTGCTTCCGCAGTAAAGCGAGACTAATAACTTTTTCGATTTGAGACGTATGGAAATTGACAGCTCATAGGGTTCCTTCTGTCCTCCTCCCTCAAGGGGAAGAATACTTTCTATGTTCTTTGGGAGGCTACTGCCCCTGCTGGGTGCGTGCCTTGTATCAACTGGGTTGTTTCCGCTCTGCGCCAAAGCTCAATCTCCAATCTGAAAACAATAGATGAATTCAATGCACATGAACTGACAGCAAATCGATTTTGTTTCCAGAAATAGCATTGACACGGTTAGGTTGAGAGTGTTTGATTAATTCATGTTCAATGTTCTCTCGCTCGGGCTGATTAATACGTATAACAAAGATGTACCTTCAACAGCTTGAGCATATAACTCGTAACGTAGCAGTTTTATTCCTATATATTTTTCGTGCTACCTTGATCATCACCGTATTAAGGGTGTGTATCGTATTTCCGAGTCGTGTCGTAAAAAAGTGGGAAGATCATTCAGCTGTAACACCCTTCCAGTGTCTAACTGCCATGCCACCAGAAGGAAGCACCAGGGCTGGGATACTGCCAGGTTCCCCAAGCCTAGACAAGGGAAGTAGAGAGACAGAGGTCGGGTTCGAACCACGGGCCTTCCGGTCAGTAAATTCGCGCTCTAACCACTTGAGTCTTCTCGGGAAAACACAATATACATCAAAATCAGCTTAGAATGGTGAAGGAAAATTAAACAAGACTAACTGACACTTTGAACAACTAAATTTACGCAGATTGGAAGAAACCAAAGCAACGATTGATCTCTCTTCGCTTAATGTACACCAGTACAACGTTTTGAGGCCCCCTTGTACCAGTTGATCTGTCTGCTTTACAAACGTCATTTTTGCGCATTTTACGTCCAAAATGTTGCGGAAATGTGTGTACTGGCCATGCCACATTGGGTTCTGATATACTCATCACTGAAGCTTTCGACCTTGTCTCCCCACCAAAATTGGGTCAAGAAACTAAAAGATCCCGTTTACCTCTTACTTTGCGATGAAGTGGAGTGTTGCAGTATCAAGTTAAAATAGTTGAGAATTGCTCTGTTATTGTGTGGCAACTGAGGATAATAAATGTGTTATTAACATAGCGTCGACAAACTGTTAACGGTTGAGTTACTGGTTTTAAGACGCCCTATTTGAGTTTACCAATAAAAATACAGCCGTGTCTAGTGAAAAATGCTACAAGCAAGGGACTGACCAATACCCTTAGATTCCTCCAGCATAAAAAGTTAACTGACGGATATTGAGGTACAAAGTGACTGAGGTGTTTCTCAAATATTGTGTGATTATTATACTGAATTTCAGCTCTCGTATATCGTCCAATTGCTTGCAAGAGCATGACAGAAGCTCGTGGAAGAGATAATTAGACAACGCATTATTTGTTGTGCTCTTGGCGCTTGGTAGTGTGAACCAATAGGACAGCTGTTCCCAATTCGTTGATTACGGCTCCGTCAAGAATAGTGGGAAGACCCACTAGTTGCCTCAAAAGATTTATAAAGCACCTTTTAAATCCAACTAGGAACTATTTTTATCACTTGCGGAACTAAGCAGTCCAGTAAATGAAATTCGCTTGAAAATATGCTCCGATTTCGGCTCTTTAAAATATATCCTGATAGCACTTTGAACAGATATTGGAAACTTTTTGTGCCAACATCATGCGCAATATTGCTCGTGCAAAAATATACACACTGCCATCTATCCCAATAATAACGCACAGGAACAGGCGGCAGTATGCATCAGAACAAAGAATAGTCAAGTTTTTTGACATTCTTATGCTCTTTACGCATGACGTTATATAAGTATCATCTCAGTATTCATCAAATCGCGACCAAATATTCATAAATGAATTACCCGGGAACATTTCGAATGTACAGTTTTCTCATCGAGAGAATAGTTGAAGGTATCATTAGCTATATTGTACTACAAGATCTTACTGAGAATCACAACTCATAAAATGCAGTAAGTATTAAGCAATTCTCGGCGTCAGACAATTTTGTAATTCACAGGGTTTAATAGTTTTAAGCAGTCTACAGAGTTAGTTCAGCTTTTGGATCCAAAAAGGTGACCATTGTTGGCCAGTGACAACTGAGGTGTCGTTCACGAACCATGTAAACTCGGAACAGACCCAGCCTATTTGCTATAAATCTAACTTCTATGTTTCCCAGTAGGCTTACGGATCTTGAAAGCTTCTGTGAAGGGATGAGCAACATAGAACGAATTGAAAATTACCTACCACAATTTATTTGTCTGCAGTGATTCCAACAGACAGAGAGTCAAAAACGCTTCATCTAATGATGGAGTTATCTACGGGTGAAACTGAAATGATTTCCTAAGCGTCGAGGAGAGGCATAAAGATTAGAGGACCTCTGCCCGTCACCAAACACAAAATCCGTCAGTTTGTTGTGTTTTCAGAAAACACATTTTTAACATTTTTATGTGGCTTGTAATTTCACTGAACCCACTTAGCCTTGCCAGAAACGTTAATGACATCGCCAGTGGAAAGGTGCACCAAGCATCCTCATCAAATGTTTACGCGAAAGCTTTTGCGAATCCTGTTTCTCTGCAATGGAGCGCTCAAGAAATGATGCCAGCTTGGTAAAGGATAAACTTTAAGTTTACGATTTGTCAGACTGTTTTTAATCACTGGTATTGGCTCGGTACGGAAAAGTTCATTCATTTTAAAATAGTTGCTACGGTCCATCACGCACCCTAACAACGCACCGATTACGTCATCTCGGCTGGCGATGAAATGTTTGCAATAAATCTTCCCAAACCGAAAAAACCAGCGATTATCTACGCTACTTGGGGTATCAACATTCTCTTCAATTAGACGTTCGGAATCAACTGAAGGAACCAACATGCATGACAGGTTGACACCTGTCTTCCATAGCTCAGGCTTATGTATACAGACGGAGGTGCACAATGTAATTTTAAAGCACTGGCTTTAAAGCACGCTGGCTTTCTGAGCTAGATCACTGATATACCAATAAGTATAACTGCATTAGAGGAAAAGAGTCATTGACGAAAGTATGACTGGGAACCGATGGGCGTCATTGTGAGATTCAGATTTCGGAACTGACCGCGTGAATGGGCTTGCAGCACCTGCGCTCGTCAACAAATGCGGCATCTAGCTACATCCCTGACAAGATTTGTATACCAACTTACACCCATTCATTCACGTCTGACTTTCAAATGCCTAACTCATATGCATCAGAACTTAGAGGTTCCTGGGTCCTTCCAGACCTAAGACTTGTATAATTGCCTGTATGAGCTGTATAAGCTCATACAAGCGTAAACATCAAGGGTGGCTTAAGTCCAGATCGGTGACTGCCGAAATTAATCTCGCCTGGTTTAACAATAGAAATGCTTACTTGACGCTTTGCTCTTTTTCAAAATCAGACCAATTACATTCTGGTTCCAAAAACACTGTCACCTGCAACAAGTCGTTTGGATAAAAGGATGTTTTCGGTAAGCGGTCACAGGCAGAATGAGGATACGTTGATCATAGGGAAAATATTTTAGATTTTTCTGAGTGTGATGACAAGGACGATTTTTTCTAGAGTTTTAAACGTTCGTACTCCTCATTATGAGTGAAAAAATCGGTCAAATATATCAAACCAAAAATTGCAGTTTAAGTATTATTATTATATAACTACCACGAATTTTTTAACTGGCCTCAAATAATAGACTCGAAATTCAGACGCTTACATTTAATCCCGAGCAACCTACCAACGGGTGCTACCGGACAAGTTAACGGATGTACATCCCGATTAATTGCAACTAAATGCCAGTACAAAAATGTCCAAACCAAAATTCCTATTCGTTTTGAAGCAAGGAAGGAAAGATAACTAAAAAATGTTAATTCCGTCCAACATCCTCACTCTGAAACAGCGACAGACGTTCTCCACCCAGTCGTGTCCCGCAATTCAGACTGCCTCGTTCACCAGTAGGCAAACACTCCATTCCACCGATAATAGAATTTAGATGCAACCTCTTCAGTCATGATTGATAAGGACGTAACGAGGACTGTTTACTTTCTCTGCTCTCCACTCTGGCTATTCTACAATCTGGCTGAGTGACGTTTCTCCCAATCTGAAAGAAACCCTCCTAACCATTTGGCTTTCCACCTTTCCCGCCAGACAGGTATGACATTGCTTATCGATTTGCTCAGTTGCCTAATTTTTCTGGTTTGCTTTGTTTGGTGCAATGTGTCTGCCCGCTTTTACAACCGAATCGTGTCAAAAAAACACGCCAACAAAAGGCTCTCTATGGTCGTAAAATTCACCAAAATACCCATGGGAATATATGGAAAGAGAAAACGTGTGCATACAGATCAAATTGGAACTATCAAATCCGACTATGCGTGATTCAAAGGATGAACTGGGTTATAAAAAAAGCTTATATAGTCCGCTTAGGCGATACATAAATCCCGTCAAATTTTAAAGAAGATTCAAACATAACGGATGCAAAAATGATTTGCAAAAGCAAAATAGAAAACATGAAATTATTTGCGTCCACTACATACCATTTGATTTTTCCTTAACTCAATGCGAATTCAGATTGTTGTCTACCGTGTCATCCAGTCACATATGCAGAAAAAGCTCGGTTCTCTAATTTCAATCGCGAAAACTTCAAGTGAAACTTTTAAAGTAGCACAACTGGTTGCGATATTCTAACTCTTTGAAAAATATAACGTATAGTCAGATAGCGTCGCCATTGCTACCTAGTAGTAAGTCGTGTTATTTTGATGGAAATTTTTTCCTATGAGTGAAACCAATCTACGTTGAGAAGCCGAGAAGCATTCACATCTGTTTCATTCTTTTTGGAAATAATCAGCAGTGAGCATCTCATAAAATTCAGGGAAGTGGTTGTTGATCAGGTGGCTGTTGATCTGTTCGCCCAGCTTGGCAATTGACTTGCAAAAGTTTCGTCACCATACGAGGAGATATCATCAGTGCACCGTTGAGCGGGTGACCCATCTGTGAGTGCCTGACTGTAGGTGAAACTTTTGCACTGATTTCGTGCATATATCAGTGATCTAAATTGATATAAAAGTGGTATGGTTTCGGTTGGTCTTGAATAGGAACACAAATTGGACTCGCAACAAAGAAGAGTAGGTGTGTCTGTATGGTTCATAGCCGGTGCGATAGTGATCATACCTGCGTAGGTGCTGCGCTTCACGGTACATCAAAGGGCTGAGTTTTCACCGATGGCCGTAAAATTTGGTTAAGTGCCTGTATTAACAAATGGAAGGCAACGGGTGGGTATGAATATTCATGCTGTATACAAATTGCATGGCTGCTTTCAGCACACATGCTTGTTCGCGCAGTCGTTGACTGGATTTGTGTCCCTGAGCGGATAGCATCACTTGCGCATCTAACGACCTTTTCTGTGAAGACACTGAGCAGATCAAGCTGAATAAATGAATGCTCAATAATACTGCTTGGGAAACCTTAGGCTCTACCTGATTGCCCTTGGACGTACGAAATGCCCTTTGAATATTATGAAAGGAAACCAATAAAACCTTTCAAAATTTTCTTGTTGTAAAAGAAGTTTAATTTCCTTCAAAGAATAATTTAATAGTTTCTAAAGCACTGAAAGTGTTCCAGTGAGGTGAAAAATGGAAATTAAATGGCAAAGTTGGACGCCGCGGTAGGCATACGTAGATAAGGCCTCTGAAAATTTTGTCGCCCACTTACTCTTTGCTCATATTAGAAAAGTTGAGCATTTCCAAAAATCTATTGTGCGATCTGGAGAGTAGATGTACGACATATCAAATCACATGAAAATGGCCAGATACCACATGAAGCTTTTACAATTAAAGGAGACTGACGCCCACCAGAAGTAGGAGTGATTTTTTTCTTACAGCCTACTCATGCCACATATCGGCGATCCTCAGCTGTACTTTTTCGTAAGCATCTATATTTGTAATATTTTGTGGTTTTAAATTTCTGTTCTGTTGTTCCCTCCCAAAAAAGAACACGAATATGAGAAAGTTTTTTCCGCACATTCGAAACCGGGTGCGTAGGTCTTCGTCGGCACTTAGCTTGCAGAAACACTTTTCAAAGACGCGTTTGAATATGTTTCATCCAAGGAAATCCTTTCCTGGACTGTTTGTTATCATTTAGGGAACTGTTTCCAAAATCGTTCGCAGGCATTTACGAAAGAAGTGGGCACCTCTTTTATTTGTCTTCATTTATACTTCGTCAAACAGATGCGTACATAGGATCAGAGTACACAATTTTCAAGCTTACACGTTACGTCAGCTATCCATCAGATTTTGGCTAAACTGGAGCGCACATGAACGGGGCAGCGCCTTTACGCTTATCGCTGGAAATTGCTTTTCATGGAAGGAGGAGACAGAAAACGCTTACTAAATTCCAACTATCTTAATATATGCGAATCTAGAAAAATATTTACATCTCCAAGTGATGCGGATGATGCACATTAACACTTGACCAACGCATTTCATACCAAGCTGGATATCGGGTATCTAGAATGGAAACAGATTGTTTTTGCCTTTGAAGACTGAGGATAAGGTAGACTAACTGCCGTTTGAATGAGCAATCCCATGAAGTCTGTACAAAGCGATATGACTAATGAAGTCTGCACACGAACATTGATCGTTTGTCAAGCCTTAGAGTCATTTAGTTTTTAAACTGGTTAAAAAAGTCTTAATTGAGGCCATTTTGGCTTTTAAAGTGTGTAATTTTTACCTTCCGGCCAATTTCAATGAAGAATTGCAAGCGATAAACGTGACGGTATCATATATGTACACATAGTTTTGTCAGCTAAAGAACAACTGAACTTGCGGGAACACCAAAGAAATATCTATCCACATTTGCGAGAAGTGAGGCATCTTCTATGCCGATAATTCCATACGAACAGGCGTAATCACCAAACCAGATATTTTTAAGAGTGAGGCAACTTCTTAAGAGTGAGACAAGTGCACTTTTTTGTTAGATAAGTCGGCTGGGTCGAATAATCCACGTTCAGAGCAAGCTGGTGACGCACGTAAACGACGTTTATGCACATAATCTTATTCATCATTAACGAGTACATCGTGGGAAGTTTCCGCAGTTTCGGTGTGAAATCGGGGGTGAAATTCTGGACGATGATCTGCGGTTATGTCGGCGACCAGTGTTTTGCGTACCTTTGCCTTGATGTTACTGCAGGTTGATTGTTTTTAGTGCGCAGCTGATGTGTTGAAATATGCAGATTTTCTGGTCGGCAACCAGTATTGTATAGGAGGCGTAATAAACTTTGTTAGTTTGTGAAATTTACCTAGCTCCCCTTCCTAGTTGGTCTAGGACTCAGAAATTACACTCCCGAAATCTTCGTTTATCTTCTCTGGCATACGTCTGGAGTGTAGTAGGATTTTTTGGCGATGCCACTAATTTGAGACCCAGGTTTAACCTACGGACTAAATTAACGCAACGCTGCAAAACCCTGTAAGTTGCAAATGTAACTAGATTGTTTGGCGCGCATTTGTTTGCCGGGAAACTGGTAAATAACGGCCGACTAGCAGCAGTGTCCTTTCGTTGTAAGAATGCTTTTGGACATTTCAATTAGCCAAGTCGGAGGAGAAACGGTTGGTAGTGACCTCCAGGTTAAGGAAGAAGGAGGTCGGTCATGCTGTTTAGGTCATTGAAAAGTGCACGTTGCTACTGGGAAATATTATAGCGAACTTCTGATCAACATCTCAGTGCGAATGAGCAAACAATTGCTGCATTCTTTGAATGTTTTCTAAGGTGAAAAGAGGAACTGAGCACTGAATTTGAGCAACATGGAAGGAAAAAAACAAGCCCAAGCCTTTGGATAAGCATGTGTCATTTTTAGCGAACGTAACAGCTTGGCGTTTTATCACCGATCGCTCCCTTTGGATGAATGAAGTTGTGCTAAAGGAGGTCTTGCCCAATAATAATAAGCGACGGTAAGCGAAGAGTACGATAAAATCCAAGTGTGCTGCAGTGAGCTTAAATGACTGAATTTTGCGAATTGGATAGTTTCCACCTGATGTGAAGTTATCCGAACAATTCATATTTGAACAATATAGGTGGATTTTCCTTCACAAATCAATCAGAGCTTTGATCCCAAAATTATGCATGTTGAGATTTTATCTGATACTGACGTACAAATGTTTTGTCTCTCTCCCTCGACCATACCGGTCATTAAAGAACAACATTTTATTTGTCTTTTTTCGAAACCATTTCTAACGAACTTCACTTTGCTGCAGTGTTTAAACTCTGGTTAAGGGTAAACTACGGAAACCTTCGAAGATCAGGGAGAAAAATATGATTTCAAAACAGCGCGCGTCAAACTTCATTTGCACACGAAGTGCGCATATGTGGACAACAGAAAATCAATAACGGTGAAAATCATTCTAAGCTTACAACATCATCTTCCAGTGAGAATGCGATTGCTCAAACGAAGTTTACCTAAAACACTGAAGTTTAGTCAGCTATAATATTAATTAAATCGCGCCTATGTAATAGGCATCACGCTGTATAGTCAGAATCCGTCATACCATGTACTTGCTTTGCCCCGCCATGCAATGCCTCCACAAAAACAGAGACAGATAAGAAACAAGACCGAACATTCGTGTACTAACAAGTCACTAACCAAACCCCTGAGCCTCATGTGGCCGTTTGGCAACTAACCTGCGAAATGATAAAGCAAACGTCCAATCCCACTCAAAGGATTTGTACAGTTTTACAGTGATCTGCACGAAAACGGATTGCTTTCAGCTAGGTTGATGGCCCGTAGACTCTCCAAGTACAACACCTGAATGCAATGTTTGGACTGCACCCTGTGATTGATTTGGTATAAACCAGTCTGAGTACGAAACATAATTTCCTAGGAAACAAGCATCGGATTATATTTAAAGTAAATTTTTGAGATTAGCAAGTCCAAGAAATAAATTTCGGTTATCTATTGGTCTGTTTGTAATTTGAATTTAGAGTTGACTATTTCCTATGAGTCTGGTCCACCGGAAAAAGATCAAAGTGATTAAATTTAGAAGTCAGACTGTTTTTGTCGATAGAGGATTGTCTGCCGTCCAACATGATTTGAGCTGAGTTAGACGGTTGCGATGTGGCTCAGATACAAAGGTGGATTCCGAATGTGACGTCTTGAGATTTTTCAAGTAAATATAATTTAAGTTTAAACTGACGGATTCGTTCATAGATCTATCCAGTAAATCTTAATGCCTGGATGGTTGCCTTGTCGGAAAAATAAAAAAGCCTATACTTGGTCACTGAAAGATCAAAGTCGGCAAGCGCATTGCTGCAAAACCTTTTTTATACTCGGAATGTCCTAACATAGGAAAACATCATATAGGTTTGACGGCCAAAGAAACACGGCATCGACAAGACTCGCACAACGTTAAGTACGTCCTTGGAAGTTCAAATTCGGAAATCTCCAAATCCAAGGTTAACTATTTGTTATAGACTAGACAGGAAGTATGGTAAGTTGGGAACACATATCATCCAAAACTTCCTGTTTTATTTGCCAGTAGTAAGCGTCATAGTGAGCGCAATGTATGACTCAGACCAATAGTAGCATTTCATTCATGTTTGTCCTTCGCAAAGTTGTGATCAACCACTGCGTTCTGAGGAGGAGTACAATCCGAATTTTTAATTTATACACCGCACTATTAAATCCGGGCTTATTTACCTGATGAGTCTCAATTGAAATGGGAATCGAAAAGCATTGATGCTGCAGGAGTGACTGCATCCAATGAATAGACACCACTTCCAAAGAAACTAAGACCGCGAGTTGAAGTGAAAATTCAGCAGGAGAATATGTTTTCAGATTTCTGACAAATCCAAGTCATAGGTCGACGTAAAATAACCACCAAGAACAACGAAATATTTTTTACGAATAGTCAATCTACTCAAGTTAGAAGGTGATGGGATGATGTTTTTCTTTGCAAACGCATGTTCGTCACTCAACAAAACGCCAAAATCTCGCAGACGTCCAAGGTTTTCAGCTCCATACTAGTCGACCATCGTTTAATCTAAGCTAAGGTTACCTTGGCTAATGAAACGTCGAACTGAGTTCCCTCTATTTGTCACCATGTCATCAAATTGTTCCTTGAGCTGTCCATTCAGCCCGACACTTTACGTTGTGATTCATCCCTCATTTATACTACGTGCATACTTCCATGTCCGCCAGCGGTTTTTACCAAGCACCAACTGCCCCACAATCAGAATATGCAAGAGTGAAAGCAACCTTCGGAAGCCTGGATTGTCACTAAAGACGCAAAATTAGTCGCAAAACTAGTTCCTTGGAAGGTAAAATGCCATAGCTGTTCTTACTTATTTTAACGCACTGAATGGTAATTTTTTACAAATTTTTAGAAAGCCCTCTGAATAATCACACTTTCCACCGGACCTTGTGAATAGGTTGCCATTCTGGTTGTACACTTGTCAAAGGAAAAGCTCGTATAACCCGAAACCAGCTCATACGTTCTACGATGATGATCCGAAAGTATTCATGTTCTGAAGCTTGCAAGCGCTTTATAAGGAAGATACCGCATTGCTCGATAGTCGATAGGTAAGCAATCACTATGAGTAACATTGACTACTTGGGCTACACTATCTCAACCTAAACCTAAACATGGAGTGAAGTTCGGAAAGCTTCTATAAGTGTTTACAAGCTTTGCTTGAGTTCGTGAATGACTTTCACAAACGTTATGCAAACCATCTCTTCCAGATGTCAAGGCTATAGTGAGTGAGTTAAACTTTACCCCTTCTTGAGCAGTTATTCATATATCCGCAGCGTACTGCAGTACTATCCATTTTTACGCAATGAACTATCCATGATGACTCGTTTTAAATTTCTCATTTAATCAGACTTGCCTTCCAGCACTTCTCTAATTACAGAGATTTCTGAACGTTCACCCGATTCAATTGTTCACCGATTGCAGCCGTTTATCATACTTGTAAATAACGTTAAATTTGTATGCAGAGAATCCACAGGCAGTTTACTTTTTCAAAAGTGTACAATGTACGATTAGCGACGCCTTATTTGTTGATCGTTCCGCAGCTCCAAAAGTATGTGACGGCCTCAAGGTTAAACCACTGGTCCTCCAAATTTATAGTTGAGTTGTTTTCAGTCACAGTCACGTTGCGCTTGACTTGGGATAAAAATTGTTCAGGAGGTGAGGACCGACAGGTAGCACACTACCCCTCATCATAGCTAAGGGCTAAAAACTGTTTTAAATTTCATGGGAATAACGAAATAGGTCAAGACGTGATGAGCATAAATTTGCATAGAATACGCGGAAAACCAGGGGGTTTTGATTATCTCTTTGTATCTTTTCAAAGCGTAGTTGACGAAGGCCATAGTCGTACAGAGTAAGGTTGCCTATAAGATGCTCACAGATTTAAAACAAACATGCGTAAGCCCGTATGACCAAATACATTGCTTAAAGAAGCGCAAAACCAAGTCATCAGAAGGTAACATGAAATCATAAATGCAAGCAAGAGAGGTTGGTTGCCAAAAAGCCTGCAGTTTGCACGTTTCGTGTGGTTTCGTCTGCCAGTACAACCTACCGGCAAGGAGAAGGGTACTCAGATAGGCCGGAGGAGTAGCAAAAATTTTCGTACTCCTTGAAGTCCTATTCCCGTAATGTAAATGCACATCCACTTTGGTTCCTTCAGGAAACTATGCAGTTATCGATTTTTTCCTTGTTTTACGTAAGAGTCATGTGCAAGTACACGTTTATGGGTTTAAACATAACTAAGTGCAATATAAAGGTGGGTAAGGCATCAGTAAATAAAAAATAATAAGTAAATAAATAAAATAAATGATAAACAATTTTTTAGCTAGATAGATTGAAGACATGGACAAAAACAGTAAGTTGGCTCAGCCAGCTAAAGTGTGTACCGGGCAACAATTATACGCGCGCAGTTATGCTCAGTTTGTTTTCCGGTATGCATTGTCATTAAACTGGAGAAGTTGCCACCGCGGTTGCAAGAGTACCTACGTTTAGCTTGTGCATTGAATCAAATGCCCATGTGATCAATTATCTGCTGTAGCACGTTACTGGAGCAGAAGTTCCAACAGTTTAAGCTGATGCTGACCAGTTTGTTCTATCAGTAATTCACTTTAAGTCAAGTTTTATAAACCATTTTAGGAAATGGACTATTCTGCAGAAAAAAGACCAAGTTCTGCGGCCAAACCCAGATGAAGATACAAAAAGACTCTCAGGGAGTATATGCAAAAATTGCAAGCTGATTACAATTTCTGGACATACTTTAAGGAAAATGGAGACCAACCAGACCATTTTTAGAGTGTATCAGGGCTTAACTAATCGGTAACCACCAATGCTAATCTTTTTTTGTACGTTCAGCTCATTGGTGTAGCGATAAGTTAACTCTCCAGGTTCGAAAATATCGGTGGAACCATTTTACCGTTCTTGATTGAATTCTGTTTGAGCATCTTGTTGAGGTCACTCAGAGAAGTTGAATACAGTATGGATGAGCAGTTCAGGAATAAAGACTCCGAAGATTCAGTTCGTTAATGTCATATTGTTATTCTCAGCCCACCGCTTGCGGAGACAGTAGGTTGGATTTGGTGCTTCATTAAGTGGGGAAGCCTTATTACAGATCCTATGTATCTATTAATACTCGGAAGCTAGAATAGTCGGTTCAGGTGGAGTGGTGGAATCTATAGAAGAAAATAATGGCTGTGGTGAAATTCATTTTGGATGTCCTCCTGGTAGTTCATCCCATTAGTAATCTCGGCAGCCAGACACTTCCATCGTAAAATGTAGAGATTACGGTCATTAAGTAGAAAACATCGGTGCTAAAATTAACGTAATCGACGCGCAGAAGAGTGTATTTATCTTCACACCAACAGCAAATTTGTTTTCTGACAAAAACAAAGTAGTAATCCTCGACTTTTCATATTGTTCGAAATAAAGAGAATGATAGTATTTTTACTTCAACTAACTCAATTTGCTTCAATAAAAACGAAACTTAACCGAAAGTCTAGTCCGAGGGGTCATTGAATATTTGACCATCGGTTGTTACTGGATTGACTGTGCGTCTGTCATATTGTCTTGCTAAAGCACCCACTTAATAAATACCCTATATGTGGTTGGTACTCATTAAAGCGATTTTCTTTCTCGTGCGTTTGTTTAGGGAGTACAGTTCGCACTTTGTCCACAATGACGTCGTAGACTTGCACAACACCAGCGCGCCGTTAGACTGCTACGCAGTCAATCGAATGATGGCGAAAATTGTACAACGAAACTAATAAAATGGGCGAGCAGTTCGGGTAACTAACTTTCTGTCAAGTGTCTCCACGGTATCAACTGTGTCCTCCCGACCTTAATTAAATGAGGAAGACGGTTCCACCGAACGGGCTTCTCAACATCTCAGTTGCAAAACTGTGTAGTCACGGGTAACAAATGCTACCTACTCATGAGATCGCAGTCAAGATGTTTAATTAAATCCTCGGAACTACCTTACCAACCCTATTAGTAGCGTCCGCTCAGTCGGAAATAGTCCAACCTCTTGAATGTAGTCCAAAAGGATATATTTGGCCTACTTTAGGGCTAATAACACTGCGGTACGTTCAGCGAACAGTACGATGTTCAAATATCAGTCAGAAAATAGCGGTTTCGAATCGTCAGAAAGCCTCCTAAGATGAACACTACTGATAATTCATAACTAGGAATTACAGCCTCACGGAGTTTCTCGGTCTTCCTGTGTAGGCTGGTCCCAGATGTAGAATAAAACATTTATTTGGTGTCCCCAAAAACTAGCAAGCGGCAATCCTAAACTATCATTATTCAAGCGTGAAAAATCTGCTCGTGCGGGGTTGTGTGTCTTGAGTCCAATCTTAAAACATTGGGAGGAAAATTTTGGTTTGACATTTTTTGAGAAACGAAATTGCTTGTACACTGAATGGTGTTTGTGACGGGATACGTGATTAAATAATTACCTTTTGCATGCCAAATAAAAGAAGGGTCATCATTTAAGACTGGTAATTCATGCATCTTTGAAATATATTGATTACAACTTTCAAATCGAATTGACGAGGACGTTGAATTATTAGTTCCTTCTGTCAGTATTCCATCGCAGGTGAGTAATGGCTAAAACTACCCGTCCACAAGTGCCAAGAATTTCACTCTCCAAATAATGTGTTTCGCTTAGCTTCGATGGCGCAAAGGGAGTATCAATATTTTTCATTTCAATACTTCAGTTTTATACTTTATTTTGCTACATGTTTCTCTCAGTTCAATAGTACATATTGTTATGAAAAAATTAACTGTGAAACACAGGTGACTTTCTGGCATGCGGCAGGAACGGAAGCCGATTTTTGAATGGCTGCGTCAAACAGGCCAAGTTTCTGAAAATGAGTGGTAGACTCGAGGTTTGAGTAGTATTGATCTTGTTCAAATTTCCCCGACAGTGCTACTAATAGTCTAGCAACTAAGCTGTGTTTTTCATGCCTCTCAGCGCCATTCCTTAGTCAGTCTAGTTTTGGGGTTTAGGGAACTAACCTGGTTTTCTACCTAGTCAGTTCCGGCTGAGTGATCCTATTCCAGCCTCGTGGTTTCTCTGTGTCACACATGTATCGTTTTTCTGGGTTGGCCAAACCCACACATTAGCGCGTTGTTACAACTGTTGCATGTCACTCAATTGGTCCACGTCTGTTCAACACATCGATATCTTATACATCGCTGTCCAGGTTGCAACATTAGGTTGCTTATAAAATAGATTGTGCGATGTCTGCAAGTGAATTATATATGAGGATTGGTTGAAGTTGGCTTCTCGCATTCGCAATGACTGTGATCTGCATAACTATTTGATTCAGGTATCGATAATCTTGTTCAGGATTTTGCTGTCCTAAAAGTTGTGACGTGATTCATTTTGGGAAAAACTGGTAGTTTGGATGTTACCGTTACGTACCGTTTCAGACGTACCGTTTCATACGTACCGTTTCATTCTACATTACATACTCACGTCTGTTAGTCGCGGTATTTGTCATAAAATATTCATTATGTTCCCAAAATCAAAAATTGTCTGCAAGCTGCGGTATCTGATTAAGTGTCACATAGTCCGTGATACAATTTTTTTGAGTTAAGAACACAGACGATACTGTGTAACCGTGATTAGTCCAGGACTGCTATGATGTTCGTCCCCTGTGAAATTTCCAAAACCGCACTCCCATTGAATCCATCTTTCTGTATATCCAACCTCCGTTGACAAACCCGACGTCGGCTCATAATAGCAGCAAATTTTTCTGTGCTAGAAGCTCGTGGACTTACGCTACACATTCCATCAATTCTGGCTTTGATGGAGAGCATTAATCGCACAGGTATAAGCTTGAATTGGCACACCTTTAGTATGAGATAGGTCTGTGAACATGACGGACGTGATTACTATCTTCAACAAACTCACGGAGACGGACTCTATCAAACTTTTGGCTGTCTACAGCGACCATTGTTGTCCAAGAAATGCAGTAAAGAACTTTTGTTAACAACGCAAACTTTTTAGCGCATAAACAATTTAGCTTCTCTGCTTCTAAAATCAACAAACCGGAAGATACATCTCATTCTACCCAAAAGGGTCGAGTTAGAACAAAATGCCTTCGTATCGCTTAATTCCAACCTACAACAATACCCCGTCCGCAAAATGTATTTAGTTTACAAGACCTGAAAGGACAAGCCAGAGAGACGACTTGCAACTGCATAAGGTGATACGTGGACCATTTTTTCAAACTGTATGAAGGAACGAAATCTGAGACGTCCCTGGTTTTGATAGAGAGGTATTTGAACAAAACTTAAAAGTACTAGAATTATTTTCAGCTCAGAAGGCAACCAAAATGACGGTTCGGAAACCCCCACTCTGTTGTTTAATGAAACAGCTTGAAGGTAGGAAAAGGTTTTTGGATCTTCATCAGTCGTCGTGCTATGGGTTATGCCCGGATATAATAACCACAGTAGATTGAGAAATAATCCAGATTGGTTTTGCCTACAGTAACATGACACGTACTTGAAGCTAAACATTTGCACGAGTCAGTTTGAACAAGGGAATCAATTTAAAATTTCATCAGCAGATTTGGAAATATATGTGGGATAAAATATCCATCGACATGCAGTTTTCAAGTGGCTAGAGCACGGCTAGGTCAATGGAAGCATTCAGGCTAGCTGTGGAGTACGGATTACCCTGAATGTTTGAATTGCGCTGGTTCTGTCCACTGGTAGTTAGTAACCAAGACATTGCGACTAGGCCACGGTAAACGCAGCAGGTGTGGAATACCGCTGAACTTTGGGTTGTGGTAGTTGGTGGCCAAAGCTTTAGCTAAATTCAGTGCTCTTGCTTTTTCAACATGACTTCAAAGATGACGTTGGAGACAGAGGAACTGGTGTTCCCTGTAGTTTGGATGAAAAATGCACAATTGGGCCTCGTAAGGGACGATTCGCCAGTCAAGATAGAATACATTCAGGTGTTCGACCGATATAGAGAACTTCGCAGATGTAAGCAAGTTGATACATATCAAGTTACCCTTATGAGGTGGTCGATCTTTCGGCTGTTGTCCAACCATAGGGTGTCTGGTGAAAGCTTCCTTTAGACCGGCTGTAGAATACGCGTTTATTCGTCTCCGTAAGGTACTGTGTGAACAAATCATAACTCGTCAATGTGGAACATGACGTAGCCAGGCTTCAGTACTGCGCTAATGGTCCTGCCTCTTATTGTTCATGACTTCAAATTTCTTCATGCATACTTATCAGCGTAGGCAGTGTCGTCAACAGTGATTAAGAGTAGTTTTTTCAAGCTGCAGTGCAGACTTGGTACTTATTTACTTTCCGCTGAAATGACTTCGTTCTAGATGTTTCTTTACCATGTTGGGGATTAAACCGGTTACTCGCCAAGTCAGATTTTTATTCGTAATATGCCTCAGTTTCATGTTTTTGAGCTGGAAATTTATCTAAAAAGGCCAGTTATTTTCCTGCTAAGTTTTGCAAGTGAACAGTATGGAGGTTGTTTTTTGTGAACTTCTCACAAATCATAGGATCAGACCCTGAATTCACAAACCTACATTCACAACTTAGTCGTAGATAAAGTTCCAAGGAAAAACTGAAGTGTTAAGCACAACAATTTCTAGCTAGGCTATAAACATAAGATTTCTGATCACTCTCAAACGGTATAGGACAGGCTCCTCGGGTTTCTGGACATTTGATTTGTAATACGATAAACGTGCCGACTGAACAAATAACTCAGTAATCTCACAACTGCCAACAGAGGCAATAATCATTAGGATTGCTCTCAGTCATTTTACATGCTTAAAACGGTAGTAGCAAGTAAAAATCACTAAAGGTACTACTAAATAAGCATCAAGCCGCTGTTTGATAACCCTCCTAGGTAATCTCCGAAGCAGTACCTTGCACGACGTTTAAATCACTTGCGGAAGATTGTCTTAAAAGCCAAGCAGCTTTTGAGATTTCGTTCCCATGTCGACTGACCATTAAAAATTTCTCGCCCAAATATCTGTGAATACGTCTAGATTTTAGGTCAACTAAAAAATCAAAATGGTTTCTTGATTCTCCGTTCAGAGTAAACTCCATCCGATTGTAAGTGGTACTACCACCACTTGCACAGACGAAATGTCCTCGAGGTTTCTGAAAATAGTTTTTCAAGCTGCTATCATCTTTATTTAATCAACTTCTTCCAAAAAATAGGACTATCGGTGGATCTGTAGCTACATGTTATTTTGTTAATAGTGTCGCTAAATAAACGTTCACCCAACAAGCAACAGAATTTCTCTCCAACCACATAAATTGGTACATTTTTCTCATTTACAAAAAGAGTACATTCCTACATATTGGCTTTCTATCGACTGACAGAATAACATTTTAAAGAGCATTCGTCCCGTGTATGGCATCAAACGAACGCTGAGACGCTTTGTCCTATCGATATTTCTGAAGGAAAGTGTAGGACAGCAAAAAGCTGAAAGATTCCAGGGTAAATAACCAGTGACATAGTGTATCTATAGAAAATCCATTTTCTGACGTTTTGCAAGCTGTTAGGCCCGTGGTTGAGCACACTACGCTTGGTTGACTGGGTAATCTGTTCATCCATGTAACATCTCAATCCCATGAAAATGGCTTTGTCTTTTGGAAGCTGCGCTTAATTTAGTTTGATTATCCTAGCTTACCTATCTGTCCATCAGGTTGTTTACCCGTAAAACTCCTACAATTTTGTGTCTAACTAATGATAATGTCCTTCCTGACGATGTTGGTTTTGCGAAATTACTATTATTGTGAACAATATTATTCACTTAGTTCTGAGACTTTAACTGAGTGTGCGCTATTACTAGAGTTGAGATGACTTTTTCATGCTCCTTGTTTTATATTGCTGACAAGGGCAGTTTTGAATTGTCCGTTTTGCCCTTTAATTCGTTCCTTATAACTGAGCGCGTTTTTGCATCTGACTCAGTGAGTTCCAACCTGTCGAACTCTGTCGACAAACTGAGGATCAATGAAATTAGGACCAAATTAGAGCCATCTAGACAGCAGAGTTTATGACTTCCAGGCTTATTCACAAATTGTTAAAGGTTGGACGAGGATATTTTTTCCCGCTCACTAGAGACCAGCATCTGCCTGAGGTGTTCTCACTTACATGAAAAGTCCGTAAATGAGCAACGGAGCACATATGGTCGAAAATCTTGTTGTCATTTGTTTGGTTAAACGATCCAAAAAATTACGTCGCCGCACCAGTTCTCCTTCAAATCCTGTGATCGTTGCATGGATAGAATTTCACTGGTCTACAGCATGATGTATCAAGTTTTTGTGGTTTGGATAGATGTGAATACGAAGTAATGGCGTTTAGTAAAAATCAGGATAACGATGTTGATCCGCGCATTTACCTAAGAATTCAATAGTATTCATTACCACCGCGTGTCCATTGAAAAAGCTGAGAAGATGGCATAATTTGTTTATCAACTTAGGTTCAGGGGGACGTTTCAGTTATTTCAACGAGAAGTTCATAGTCCCACCAAGAACAGCTGGGTTTGGGCCATTTATCTACCCTTGAATTCTGATTGGCCGGCCTTCTACACATCTTGTACAAATATAGCGACACAGGGTGGATATTAACAAACTAGGAGTGCTCAGACACACCGGTTGTGCATGCCTTTTGTGACTGACTCAGCAAATAGTCAGGTTATCCTGGGGTTTATCCGAATGGCCATTTTTTAAACACCATGCTACATCTCACCATCATCAAAAACGCTATTCATCTTTTCACTCTACGTCTCGCTGACGGCACAGTTGTCCCGAATTCCCGCCTTTCTCTCGTTGATGGGGCCATTTACGGGGTCCATGACGAAATTCAAATTTTATCTGCATTTTCAAAGACTAACAAAAAGCCATATGCCATCTGGTATTAACCACAGTGAAGGGTTTAACATCTGGTATTTTGCAGGAGCGCAGAGTATTACACGTCCGGCCGTTTGTACGCTGACAAGAATTTTGGCCACATACACGTCACAAATTCTTGGATTCAGATCGCCAATCAACCTTAACTTCATCCGCCACTTGGTCTTACAAAACTCCGAAGCAAACTGGAAATGCTGATTGTGCTGGACTTCTTTTTGATATCCGACAATTTCTATCTCCATCACACATTTTTTCTAGGTTCTTTACTAAATAAGCGATTTAACAGCAGACAAATTTTGTTTTTTATTGTTTGAATGCGGTGCATTTGTGGAAAGCAGCACATTCCGGGTTAATAACAGGCCATAAGTTCACATCATTTGGTATTCATCTGAATATTTGTTTTCTACAGTGAATTTGTTCGGGAACTGT
Organism: Clonorchis sinensis; assembly: GCA_003604175.2. Classification (NCBI taxonomy): domain Eukaryota; kingdom Metazoa; phylum Platyhelminthes; class Trematoda; order Opisthorchiida; family Opisthorchiidae; genus Clonorchis; species Clonorchis sinensis. The sequence continues at coordinate 31,787,933 of CM030369.1, read as the reverse complement.
CATGCGCACTGTGATGATGCTGATGTTCAGTTGACGATGTAACTCATTGGAACAGGACTACTAGACAGCTGCTAGTGAACCACTGGTGAGTAAAAATGATCAGTTAGAATAACGAGCACTGTGCATTGCCTATCACTGAAGATATATTTTATGCAAAGCCGCCGTCATACTATTTCGAAATAGCCTTCTTCACGCAATACGATATAATAAACAGGCTTATTTTTTGGAGGGCTTAAATCATTTCGTCCTTTGGAGAGAAGGAACTGTTGAACAAAAATGGTAACTGAATTGTCCATCCCAATGAAGAATTCCAAACTATGCTCATGTTGTTCCCAAATATAATAATAATTGGTGATATGAAGCAAGTAAACAGTCTTGAGTTGGTAAACAGGATTTCGATCACAATTAGTGTAAACAACGAGGGTATGAGCGAATGAGGCTTGGTTCGATGTAAGGTTGAGAACAGCATTTCCATTCAAACAACTGGGACCAATCATATTTGTGGACTGGAACGCGACTGATGCATACGAAAACACTGGTCTGAGCAAACATATCCATTACCAACTAATACAGAGGATAAAGGGATGAGATAGGATAGGTGAACTGTATATTACAAGAAGTGAAAGTGGTTTGAATGGAATGTTGGGATAGTGAGTTCAGAAGAATTCCACTGTAATTCTGAATTATTATTGTTACTATTTTTTCAAAGATGTCAACTCATTCAGAGCAAACTGTTGGACTGAATCTGAAGTCATCTGCATAGCAAGCCGGTGCGACACAAGAGGCGTGCTCACACGGGTGCAGTTAAAACTAACACATCGGGAAGTAACAGAACACACGTAATTTTTCGCTTTTACTTCCTCCGGTATCAAATATCGTGTGATTGAGTGGAAAAGTTGCATGGTTGCGTAAGCGATGTGATCAATCTGTAAAGTACCCGTGCATGAAATCCGGTTATGTTGGTGGAAATCAGCAGTCCGGTCAATTCACTCAAATTCAATGGTAAATACATGACTGTTTCCAACAGTGCGTTGGGACCACTCTGATAACCTGGATTAGTTGTTTCAATCACACCTCCTTTGGAATCCTTATACGTTGACAGGGGTTTCGCGTACCTTTTGCGCTCCTTACTTTTGTGCAGTATCTAAAAGGTCGTAAGTTTCCTCTGAGCCAAACATGTGATCGTTGACTAGTAGTATGCCATGCCGTCGAGCGGTATGAGACCACTACCAAGCTTGCTCCTTGGTTGTTCCAAAATAAAACCACTGGACGTGAATTTTATCCTGAGCTCCAAGTGATTTAAGGCACATGGCTTCTTAGCTCTAACTAACATAAGTTTTTCTGCGAGAAACACAAATCTGAGAGCATTGTGGATGCCAATGACTACTTCAGTTCGTTACCTTACCTCAGTAATATTTTGCTTGTTTGTCTATTAGATTGTAACCGATCCTTAGGAAGTGAAAATATCTCTATAACAAAGTCTGTAATACTCCTACTTGTGCAACGCACAAATTGCGGACTGCTTTGACAACCAAGGCACTTACAGACGCTGAGCTGGGAAACGTAAGTCGAGCAGTGAGGTTCGTTTATCCAGTTTTCTTGACAGGAACTGCCGCATACCACTGCATTTCCTAGGGCTGCTGAAGTGTCCCTAGCCTATCCGTTATAACCCAAGAAAACATCAGGTATTTTGTGTACTGGCCCATCGTGATTTAGCATTGCTGTTGACTGCCCCTCATACTTTCATCTGATGGTTCGCTACCCTGATAGTAAGTCATTAAATGGGACTTGTCATTATATTGAATTCCCGTTTCATTTGATGACACAAATTGCCATCGCTGCTCTTTGATCTTCCAAACTGCCAATTTCTGAATCTTAGACAATGATGATGGATAGCATCTGTTTGCGATATTCTATTCAAAGTCATTTTATTCTGTCACTTGAATTTTTCAGCGCCACATTCATGTGTCAAGAACATATGACCTGGTCTGCACTGTGTCAATCGCTTTATTGCGCACTTCCACATCGTTTCCGAACAAACAAGAGACGATATGACACTGTTTACTTTGAGCAGTACATAAATAACCACATTTACGTTAGTAATACTGTCTGAATAGAGCCAGTTCAGGATGGTTAACCACAATGTCCGAATTCAATCACTAACGCTACCAAGTACATCAATTAATTTTAATGATTACGATTTCGCAAACTGACTGCCGCAACTGGAGAAACTCAAGGCTGACAGTCAGACAAGATGACGTTTCATGTGTTTCTGGACAATACTGAAGTTTTCAGCAATAAAAACTTTGAAATATTTATTTCTACTTCAGAAACTTCAACGCTCACACCGGGAGGCGAACAGATGTGAAAAAGATTTACACATTCGTACTGGGCTTTATGAAGCACAACCAGGTATGAGTTATTGCTCAGTAAAATTGACAAGGGTTTATTATTTTGGTGCAAAAAATAGAGATCTTGATGTGATTTGAATATAAAAGTGCGAAATTTGCTGTCAACTGGTAGATCGTTAATCCAGCCTAGTTTCAGCATATTCAGTTAAATCAGTCCACTTTAGGTTGTCCCACCGAGGGACAAAATGAAAAAATTACTTTTCGTCTCATTTAATCTGCTAATTTTATATAGAATGTGATTTAGAGATTTACTAATGGTCTTGCTGCTATTGCTTTTCTGAGTCTTTTTCAAGGATTGTAGAGGCTTGGCACGGTTTTGTTTAAACATTTGCTGGTGTCAAAAATCTACAACTACGGAAGCCCTTCTCCAAAACAAGCTGTTGAAAATTACAGTTTGTCTCCTTCCATATACGGTCTGCGCGAACAAAAATCCATGCATTTTGTCAGATTAATGAGTTTTCAATTGTAGAGAGTGCTTTTCTACAGCTTTTTTGTGGCTAAGACATTTTTCTACCTTGTCAAAGCTCCAGACATCCACTGGGCTTGCGTGCTTGTGATTCACCTACTACTGGGACAAAACTTTATTTAGGTCTTTGGGAATCATTGTTTTATTGATTTGTGTAGACAACAAACGACGTAAGTTACTGCAAAGACATATCCTGCCGCAACAATAGTAATGACGACAACCCGTTAAAACTTAAGAGGTTCTCAGTTTTTCTGCGTTATATTGCCATATCCGTCAGCTGCATTAGCACCAGTCAGTTATCCAACTTCGGATTTCCAAAAGGGTAGTGCTATATGCTAACCTGCTCGCTGAGTTCGGATACTCTGAAAAAGAATCCACTGATGTGGATTATGACGGCTGTGTATATGAAGCAATAATTGAAGTCGTGGTTAATTAACAAAACCGTGTCAACAGCCAAAAACATCTTATCTTCGGTGCAGCCCTTCACGAGTAAATCAAGCATTCTGAAATCAGATGTTGGGTCGCTTCTGATTCCAGTGGGCCTGTTTTCTCGATAAGACAGCAAAATTATGAAAAGTAAGTGCCTCCAAAATTATCCCGCCAATGCATTTGCTTGCATTTGGGGTGGTTGCTCGAGGAATAGAAAATTGTATCTCGTGGGTGTAACGAGAAGGGGAAATTTCATCCTTGGGCTCATTGTAAAATTCATTCGCAAGCTGTTGGTCTTCTGACTTAAGTATTTATTGTATAATTCATACGAAGAACCTGATAAGAGGCACGGTTTGAAGAGTGAGCTATCAACCAAAACGTCTACTGTACAGATGCATCGCTTCGTTCACAGTTAGGCCTGTAAAGGAACAGCCAACGTGTCCTTATTTTAACCTGTGCGATTACTCCAGATCGGTTTATAGCAGCATACCAAGCAATATTTGAGTTGGGCATCTGCAGTGTAAACCGCCTTAATTCCAACTCAGAGGAGGATTTTTGGAAAAGCCATTTCGCTCTTGTGGGTCACTGTTGATGTGTGGAACTTGCTGTCAATTTTGCCTGATTTTCCGGATACTTTTATGGTGTTTTTTGCTGGCAAAGGGACACAACTGTTGATCTGTTGCTACCTTAGTGCTCCTGAATCAAACAATTTGACTAAAGACCCTGGTGTCCTGCTTCCTGGTATATAAGAATTCCAGATTTGGCGCGAACGGCTAAGAACAACAAGCATAATCTGAAGCTATATCGGGTGCTTCTGGTGATATAAGCTGAGGTGCTTTCTCCCAAAATAAGACGACGTTAAGGGAAAACTAGATTAGTATTTTGCTGGTACCCCTTGAATTTTCTCATCCATACACTGAGACTTACCACTATTTAAACGGTAAGTGGATACTAGAAGCTACTGATTGCGTGTTTCTGTCCGTAATGGTGGTTTGAACGATGATTATTCAAAGAGGTATAATTCCGTAAGACCAAAATCGCACCACTGACCTCTTTCTGGAGAGTCAACTCATTTTCAAACCTCCTAAACAATGCATTAGGCTTGGTCCATCGGAAACTGATGAATGGTTGTACTCGTTGGCATCTGAGTTCAGATTTATTGATATGTAACACCAGAGCCTCTATCAGTGGCGTATAGCTGATAACTTGCTCATGGTCATGACATTTCTAGGCTGACTGTTGGCTAGCAAGATTGTGGCCAGTCTTAATTCCTAATTCAGTAGACACCACCATTAAGGAGGTGCGCTAGACCCATTTTCACACCTTGAGAAAGAATACAAACAAACCAGACAATGCTGTTCATGGGTCCCCTATCATCGGTAATCGAATTTCTACATTGTTCCTGGCTTTTGGTTTCAACTTATCATGTGTTCAACAGCAGAAGAAGTCAACCGTAGCTGAAATCTAAATGCTGTTTCATCTGAAAGAAGACCGCATTACGGTAAACCGCTCTCATCAATCAATTTTTGTGCACTGAAATTAGCACCGCTCGAGTCGGAGACTGCCACGTCAAAAGGTTTCAGGCATCTTATGTAGCGAGTCGTTAGTCGAATACTGCTGTCCCATTCTTAGTGATTTTAAGACAAACTACCTGGTTTTGAGCACAATAAATGCGCGAACCTTTGAAGTGGCCGTTAAGAAAGTCAAGGTAATGCTTTCGAGCCCTGATGGTTTCCCTGTTTTGTTCCTTTATACGCTCACTCCCCGTTGACAAGAATGTATGTGGTTAATTTTATTAGCTCATTCAAGCGTAGAACGTTCTAACCAAGTTTCACAGTATACGAAATGCAGCGAATAATTTTTGACGGTCGAAAAGTATGTAGGTTTCCTGGAATTTACTCAAATTGCCATTGATTGTTCTTGCCTTGGGCAAATTTATTGCGGCCAAAATCTAAAAAATATGGCGTGATTAATTACAGCGGATTGGGATTTCAGCATACGTCGCCAAAATGTTTTGACGGACTATGGACAGGAAAAATGAAAAATTTACGACTGTTATCCAAAAGTGGGACCTGACCAGATGAAAATGTTGGTAACCGGGCAAATTAAACATGACATGTTCCTCTACGAGCAACGAAAAGATTGCTTGAACATGTGGACATGAACCATGAATATATTGATGAAAAATGGGTCTGCATATATTTCACTCCTCATTGTAAGCGAATAACTTTCTAGTTGTTTTTTCATTTTTTGTATGTGGTAGCTAACAAGAAGGACACGTGTGCAGAGTTTTCCGTACTGATTATTTCAGCAGTGTAACGTAAAATTTGTCTTAAACTGATGGTATTCAAATCCTTAAACACGTCAATTCATGAACAAGAACAAAAACTTGTTAGGCTGACTTTTTGTTCTCTGACGATTTATCTTACATATTTTGTATTATTGCGGTATAAAAAGCATCAGACATTAAAAACCAGCCAACACTACCTTGGGAATGATAATAACAAATTTCCAACAAGATGCACTATATTGTGTGTGCGTGCGTGTGAATTTTAGAGACAAACAAAGATTCGCGATCATTACGTTGAAGAAACCTTTGATTCAAGACAAGTTCGGAGGTATGCATCCATATGTTATCCATGTAGACATGATACACCACCGCGACAATTGTTGTCGGCTTTTGGCATTAGCACGCTAGAACATGGGATTTGAGTACAAACCATTCACCACTGCTCTATTTGTTACCAGAACTCTACTTCTCTTCCAAACCTTAACAAACAGAATTCGCTAAATGACTGAAACATCTTACACCTAGTTAGCTAGACTTGTGTAGTTTCAATGTTGGTGGATCTTGCAGATAGGACAAGTCGAAGTTCTATTATGAATTTTTCTACTAGGATGTTCAGTTTAAGGTTCCCATGATTCATCCAACTAACACCAGAGGCTTTGTGGTTGTGATTTGTCAAGCCAGATCGCTTGCAATTTCTGGCTTTGTTGTTGTTCTTGTTCTCGTCCATCTGTCTAACTGGGACACAACGGAGGCAGTAAAACAATAGCAAATGACTTCACTACAAAAAGAGTGTTTTGTTGTCGCTCTAGAAACCTGTCAGTAAAAATGTGAAATTTGTCCACGAAATCATTGCTGGACTATTTAGCTTGTCAACTACTGAGATCACCATACGTAGCAATAGATGCGTGAGCGTACAAACAGTTTGGTCCGACGAAAACGACTATGGAGTGAATGAAGGTACACAGAAACTGTGTTAGGGATGAAACCATATGCATTTTGAACCGTCTTGTTCTCTGTTTCACCTATGTAAACGCTGGTGCCATCTTGTTGAAATATCATCAGTAAATACTTTAGGATTCGACTCCGAAGTGGTGGCTGTACACCCGTCGTATATAATCCCCATGCCTGATAATATAGGCGAATGACCTCCATTCACGCCGCCCAGCGATTCATGAGTTCATATCACAGTGGTGCAGTTCGCGGTTATTTGTTTTGAGTGGGTGATTTTCCACAAGATATTCGGATAAGCTTTTAGAAAAATTATGTTGAGTGGGGAGGGTTTTGTCTTGATAAAAGAAAATGCACAACAGGTGATTTGTCCGTTTAGGCTGTTTTCGTAGTCACAAAAATAAACTGTTGGGATGCCTAATAACTTCGCTTTCGACGAACAACTAATGGCGTTCCAATCGCATTGTGGGGGTGATTATTGATATTTTCGCTGGAGCAGATCAAACAATTACTAAGGTTTAAACACGTGTTTATAAAAAAGTGAGTTTCCTCTAGTTTTTTCTCCTCGGATAATGACGCTGAGGAATTCGTGCCTTGGAAATGTCTTCCAGATTTGCATGCATTGTGATATCGTTACCTATTTTGCGTGGTTCAGTCGAGTGCATCCGTACTTTGGTCCTTGTTACTGCCACTAATACTGCTATATGTTTGTTTGATTTTGAACAGCTTGATCACAAACATAGAAAATGTAGGCCGTAGATATGGAAGAATGTCTAGGAGGAAATTAGGAAGAGTGTCATGTTCCAGATAAAGGAGACGATTCTGAGAAACGGGATGGATGGTTATGAACATTTTTCTAGCGGATTAAGTAGTCACAAAGCTCTACCGGTGTTCTGTTTCCCCTAGGGCATTATATCAATGCACATCCTTCGTGGAATGCACGTTACTTATGATTTTATATCCAGATGTATTTTAAACGACGGTTATGTACTAAAATAACTTAATCTTTAACTGTCATAATAACAAACGCTAAGTGTTCTAATGAATTTGTAAACGTCTTTTAATTTTATTTCTAATTCATTCTTGTAATTTACAGTTGATGCTTTCGAAAGAAATATTCCTTCGTGACAGTAGTTTAGCAGCGGTAACCTTCCAGCCTGGTCATTTCAATGCTCAAATACAAGGTCAAGTCGAGAATTTTGATCACGTTATTTGAGTTTTTTTAGTACTCCGATACAAATGGTCTCCCCTTCTCCCAATCCCCCTTGGCTTGTTTTGCATCCAAATGTCTTCAGCGTTCTTCCGACAGGTGCAAACGATACGGTGATCTTGAAATATGCGCTTTGGTAAGCGTTTACGTTTAAGTATAAATTTTCTCAAGTATACGTTGCCATAAAAAATAGTATTCGGATAGATTTTCGGACATATACACATCCCACACCGTCCTAATAGCACCATTCAAACTATTGCACAGGATGTATCATTTACTGGCTTTTTTGCTAGCGAAAAGTTGGATGAACCGTTTATGCGCTAACTGGACCCCGTCCTTAACATAACCAACGCTTCTTGATTGGTAGCATTCAGCAACCCATAGATAATCGGATTGTAAACCACAGTTATTTGTGCTTATACTTTTTGCACTTAAGTGTATACTCCGAGTGACACATCAGAAAAATCGGATACCAGGCAAAGACTCCTTGTTTGTACAATCCAAATCAATGCAGGTAAGACTACCGTGTCCGAAATCTATCCTTACTCTAACCGAAAAAAATATACAGTTCTTGTGAGTCATTGGCCTGATGGTCAGCTACATGCGAGGAACCAAATGGATTTTTTTACAAACCAGTTCTGTCTAATTGACCCACTGGCAACAAGATGGTATTAATAAAATTGTCAGACTACTGTCTGGCAGTGCTTTCTCGATAACTTACTTCTGGTCTATGTGTTTGTGATCCTTCACGAAGTTTTAGCGCACGGAAGTTTGTGACTCATATATATGTAGAACTGCCACGACCAAAATCCTAATGAGTATTCCGTTTTCTATGAGATTTTGATATTCTTAAGCCCAGTATACAGCCCATAGACTGCCGATAGATACCATTTTGTGATAGGTTTGAAACCCGAAACATTGGAAAGCCTAATTTACATCGTCCGCATGAGTCTCGTCAACAAATTTTATCAACCAAACTCTACTGAACCGTAAGTTTCAGTCCCTCTTTCCATGGTTAGCATGCTGGAGTAAGTGTTTTTGTGCGCATCGAATTTTTACCATATAACAACAAATAAAAAGAACTTGGTCTTAGTTCATCAAACGCAGTGTGTTCCTTCGAGGGCGCTCACAAGTGCACAGGTTCATTGAGAGGGTAACTCCCTTCTTTGTTGTGTGACATTCAAGCTTAAATGTGGAGCAAACGTCTCGCACAAGAGCGTTATGAATTTGCACCGGCGAGAAAGATAGACCTTGAAATCTACTACATTCCGAATACACTGTGAAATGTGGAAACTTAGTTTTTGGTTACTCAGGAATATGACCACTTTATCGACGTAGGCAGGCGTGATTTTTCAAGTAAATGGGTGCATGCTGTTACAAGACAGTTAAACCAAATGTGAACTCGGCCAAGATGGACGGAACGAAGCAAAAGTTTGCTGAGATTGATATTATCTCAATTTGTAATCGGGTGAGTCACAAATGTTTTCAGAAAACCGAAACTCGAAGTTCCAGCTTTACTACGACTTTTCTTTTGACGGACGATTATTTTATAAAGACATGAAATGAGCCTGGTATTAAGCCATCAGTCACTTTTCTATTGGTCTTCAGGACGTAGTTAAGGCTTATTATCCTCCGATGAGCCGTTATCGCCTGAACTCTCCTAGAAGTCTTCATTTTCACCCCTGTTGGTGTGTTAAATGGTTGGTTTGTTTGGTTGGTACAAATTTTGTCCTGTTATTGTTGAACTTTAAAATGGTAAAAAATGTTTACCGTTAATCAGGTGATTGAGGTCCTCTCTTCTACAAGCATAGCAAGTGGCTTGCAAACCTTTCGTCACTAGTCGGGCAGACATTTTCAGGGCGCTCATCTGAGCTACGAGTATCTCGATAAATGCTCAAATTGATAGAATATCCAAGAGACTCGCCTAAAATTTGCTCATAATTCTGTAATCACACATGATCAACAACACCATAACAAGTAACTACATTTCTATACAAGAATTTGGAAGCTTTAAGTATGAATGCCTTTCCTTTATCACGGATGTCGTGATATGACCTCAGCTGAGCAGTTTGTAAATCACTACCTTTTTATTGCACTCTATAGTACAATATTCATCAACTTCGTCGGTACAGGCGGGCCTCACCTCATCATAATCTAGTTACATTTTCAGAAGTCCTCTGAGAGAGTCGAGATGAAGCATAATGCACAGCCGCTCGTTCTTAACAATGTTTGCCGTATCATTCAATCCCAGGTTTCATGCAGCTTCTGCAGTTTTATTAAGCTTGACTGTGGCTGATTTGATTTGCAGGTTATACCTGCTTTTAGCCAGCTGGATGATAGGACTTGTTTAGGTGACTTTTCACCCTGAACCACTGTACAATAAACTTCGAGGACCAGGAATTTTCCGAGGTTTGTCAGTTAACCTGTACTGTACTTGCACACCTTTTCAGCCTTGGGCAACGCCCTACTTAACTTACGATGCTCATTTATGCTGGATGGTATGGCAGACAGGTATTGCTGTCGTTTGCTGGGCTACAGACCACTACCATACCTTCTCGCGGGTACGTGTCTGTTCAGGGTGATATCCATTAGAGAACCGATTTTAAGCACTGATTTAATCTACGCTAACATCAGTAGACAACGCCCGTACGGGCCTCACTCCACTAAGTAAGTTAATCAATGCGGCTTGGAGTGGAACAACACCAATCGGAAAAGAACGCAAACAGAAGGCGAAGCCTGCGTTTACTAATTGACCCACAAACTCGTCCCTGAGCTACTGGTTCTCATGAATTGCACATAAGAATATGAACTGCGAAGAAACACGCGAGACCGTTCAGCAGTTTGTGGCGTCAAAATCACGCGGTTTTCGACATCTGGAAATGATGTGGTCACAACCGGGGAAATTAGGGTAAGAACAATACAACTGAAACTTCATGCAACGGTGATTGTGACGCACTGTGTGGGTAACTTTGAGGGAACACCTTTGAAACATTTGACTTGTTAGGAAAACTGGCCATAATATACCGTGTTCTCATTTGCGGATATTTGCTGTTCAATTTATGATTATAAGATTGTCTCGTTCGTCTGAAACTCACAGGACCAAGCATTGTCGGAACCGAGAACAGTCGTTTATTGCACTTACACCTTCCAGTGATTTATGTCAGAACGGCTACTTCGCCGAAAACCACTTGTTGCCTCCTGTGGAGTCTAAAGCAAATACGGTAACTTGCAAAGACTAAGTAGGGGACTTACATCTTAAGTTGAATCGCGGTATCTTTAAAGTGGTTGAGATCATTGGCGTCAAACTTACCCGCGTTTTTCAGTGTTGTGCCCTGGGTAAACAGAGCTTTATACGTTGACATCACGGGAAAATGGTCAGAGTCATATTTTGCACAAGAGGCTGTAGTAAAATAAAAACCTGGTTTTCGGGGCGGGACGTAAATTTTCAAGTGCCACTGTCCGGGAAAGTGCTTCAAGGGCAGAACAGCTAACAAGAAATACCAACTTGTGGTAATTCCACACCTGTCTCGGACAAAAGATACAGATGAATCAGATCTTGTGGATCTGCAACACCCAAAACTAGGGACACGTCAGATGTGCTCAACTAATTGTGTCCCTTGTGGCGCACCCTATGTGCGCCAAAATCTAAGCACGTGGCACAGTTGTTGTAGATGTTTGAATCTTTCGCGAGAATGTTACCCAATTGTGCCTGAAGGTTCCCTTTAAAGTACCGTAAGGTCCTAATAGTTTAACCAGTTCATAATCTATGCACAATGTAGACGTTACCTTCCAATATTATTTTCCTTCATAAATTATCCTAGTATTATTGTGGTTTCATAGGATATCCGTAGGATTTCAATGCTCAGCCCCGTGGAATTTCGCAGATAAATTTATCTTCAAATACACCAATGATGATTTTGTTAGTAGTGCGAGGGGATTGGGGATCTTAATGGAAACTTCATCCTTTAAGTGAAGCCAGTCGATGCTGAAAAGCCGAGATGCACTGTACAGCCGTTTCCTTACTATCGGGGATTGTCATCAGTGCGCATCTCTGGAAACCTGGTGGAGTTTCGAACCCGCGATCTGCCAGTTCGTCGGTTGAACGCTTAGCCATTCGGCTGCATGTGGCTACCCTCGCGGCTACGTAAGCTACGACTATGCAGACTGAAGTGCCAACCACCTGCTACGTCAAAGTTGATAATGGTGACAGCTATAGTGTTTGAAATAGATGATCCACGTCACCAGTGACGCATACGTTAAACCACACCATGACTAGATATCCACAAGTTTTTCCACATTTACACCATTGGGCACAGGGCATTTCCCATCAATTCTAAGGCTACGAATAGCACAGACCTGAAAAACACTGCATTTGCCATGTGCTTGAACAGGCGATGAAGTTGTGTGACAAAAAGGTCATAAATTCTGAACACAATCCCATAGAGACAGATCACGCCGTGTAAATTTGTGAGTACTAATAAGTAGTTAGCATATCCAAAGGAACGTGTCAATTATATGTAGAAAGGTACATTCGCGAATGTGCAATCAGGTGACCGGGTAAAAATACGAAAGTTGCACATTGTTTCTGGTTATTTTTTAAACTTAGTGGTCACATCTCCATGAATCCAATGGTCACGTATCGTACGATTTGCTTAATTGTCCATCGATAAGGGTTTGGCCAACCAAGACCAATTTGGCATCTGCCCATAGTCTTTCGGAACTCTGATAGGAACTACTATGTATAGTTGCTGACCAATCTTTGAGACAGTCCAAAGTTCTTAAGTTCCGAGTCAGACGCGTACTGTGATTATCATGGGTTCAGGAAATCAGTTTTTATTTGTACGATTTTGGTCTGTCATGTTTGGGCAATACTGCAGGAATTAAACACGAAACAAAGTCACTTTTAAAGCAGTTGTGCGAGGTTTGCTTTCAAAACACTAAGCGGAAAACTTGTAAGCAGGCTGAGCATGGCCATGGAAATTGGGCAACACCAATATGTGGAATCAGTAGTACTATCTTCCTTAAAAGTTATTTCCTGATGTGTGCCCACTCACGTTTTAGATTGAAATGCGCGATTTTCAGTGACCTGTAAATCTAACCGAAGTAAATGTCATTCACTTCTATCTATGAGAGAAAACATTAACTCACCTGTTCCTTTGGTTCCCCTGAATGCGACATTACTTGTATGCTTAATAAGAATCTTTAAAACTCATAGAGGCAATCCAGTCCCTAAACACTGTCAACCTCAGTTCGTACTTAAACAGTGTTTAGAATCTGAGCTGACGAGACCCAAATTAGACTTAGGTGCATATCTCGGTTATGAAAACACCAACGAAGTGCTAACTCTGTAAAAAGAAAACGCTTCTACACATCGTATACCGGGCCCGGTAAACAATCAATTGGCCTTTTGTGCCACACGAATACGAGAGTACAGCAAAAAATATTTAGTTGTGTATCGCGTCGGTTCTTTTTGTTACAACAACCTCGCTTACAAGGGAGAGAATGACTCCGCGTTCCCTATTGTGTTGTTTATCAACAAGCAGTTGGCTTCCGGAACAAGGAAACGGCATTCGCTTATGACAAAAAACACGGTGCGATCTCAATTGTTCATCAAGCGTTACATGATGTCCCTTGTGTCACGGGGATAACATGATAAAAAATGGGGATGTGATTTTAGTGCACTTGAATGAATGAAACATCTTACGACGCGTTCTCATAATCTCAAAATGCGGTAAAAGATGACAATTTCACCTGTCACAGAGGTGAAAGTTAAAGTGATTGGGAAAAACCTTTGGCCTCTCTGGGGCATTTCCTTTTGATGACGTAAAGGTTCCGCTTCCCCGCATAATGAACAATAGAAATGAAAGACATTATTATTCTACAACTTACTCTTTTGTGATATACTTCCGTTGAACACCAAGGAGATCGTTATGGGGGTTTGCCACAAGCACCTCCAAGTCACAAACAGACAATCTGACTACCTATTACCAGAGTCACGTCCACTGCTCCTAACGAACCCATTAGTAGTTACCGAAACATGGACTTGTGATTCTCTCAAATTTTCATACTGCGTTTGTATCTCGATCACAAAACTTTCATGCGTAACAGGTCTTTCGTCCCTATTAGGACTAATCAGGACAGTTGGTGTATCGTTTTTCCATTTGAAACTCTTGCCACGTCCAATCTCTCTCTGCCCAGCTGACCAGTTCCAATAAGCGCAGTATTTTACGATCAAAGAAAAAAAGAGATCAAAAGAAAAGACAAGCCAGAAGGCAGAAGTCGGTATCACAAGTAAAAAGAATCGTTTAGCAGTGACATCCTTTGATGTAGAGCCACTATGCAGCTCGATGACAGCGTGAAGCCCGAAGTAAACGGTCTGTTGGAGTTTGTTTGCAGTCCACTTTCTTCGTGTCCAAATATTTAACAGCTCAGCAGCACTCCTTCCGTCACATTCTACTATAATAAGTAGTTCGTTAAGTTAGGGAAAAACAAAACATCATATATAACCCTCTTATGTCCAGTGTGTCTCAATTTGTTTTGCTTGTAACTATGCACATTTCTTTGATTTTCTCCGTTATGCCTTTTCAGAATATGCCCGAAGTTCCAGAAGGTTCTTGGTCAAGTCGCCTCCCAGAAGATACGTCAATAGTGTCAAGCCAGGTTACCCTGAGATTCAACTCGGCCGATAGCAAATTTAAGTGTTTCCTGATGGAAAACACCTAATGTGCGAGTGTGTCATCTCATTGAACTCAAATCTGTCGGTGTATCTGGTTGGATGTTTTACGGTTGTTATTAAATCTCCCAAAATTATTTCTGGGCTAAATAGGGTCTAAGAGTGCAGGTGCGCCAGTTGTCTGTACCACTCACTATGATGAATGAGCCCAGGGGAATCCAGTCCACTGGATACCGCTCATTTAGGTCTCCTTTGAATGCGAGTTTTTAAAAATTAGCTGGGTTTTATTCAGTCCCGTTAATCAGCCCCGCGTAGTCCAAATATGATTGTTTCAGGATGCACGTATTTTGAAGTCATGTGGCTCCAGGTAGTCCGAAGACCTTCATTTAAAACTACTGTGTCCTTTTACTTCCTGAGTCCAGCGCAGAGACTATTTTTACATGCTTTCGTGTGTTAGCATGTTGAACTTTGTTTTCGAGGTGCCAGCTATCAAATGGCCTGCTTTCTGCAGCCACCCGGGACAACACCTGTCCTTTAAAGCTGTTGGACAGATTTCAGGGTTACTTTGCATTGCATAGGATTTTGATTTGACGGAAGAAGCTTCACAGATCGATCCGATGCTGACTACAATGCTGTTTAGCTCCAAATCAGCGGGATTGACATTACTGGTGTTGAGCACATTTCTGAACGCCGTCACACCATTCCTCTTTGGAACAAACTATTCGCAGTAACAGGCGACATATATAGTCTGGGGTGTCCGGAGTTTCAGACCACAAGTTAACCCAAAATGTTCATGCACCATTCAAGACTGGACGCCTTGGGGTCAGTGGTATGAAAGCGCATACATTTGAGAGACCTGAAACTGACCTGCCGGTTAAAACTGGTTGATTCACTGGACGTGTACGATTGGTGGATTGAGGGTCGGCGGTTTGGACCGATATGAATGTGGTTCTACGTGCAAACTGCCGACATAAACCGAAGGGAGTACTAAGAGGTTTTATAAAATAAGCTAGTTAGTTTGAGCATGATGGCATAACCACAGCCACTAGGTTCATTTCATTTACACCAACCGCCAATTCCTCCATGTTCCTTTGGCCATTACACCTCTTCTTGAGGATTGTAATTTCACATGTATACAGATGTGTATTTGATATATATCTGTTTGATTGAAAAAATAGAAACTATAGTCAGAGTAAGCTTGGCTAGCAGACACCAGGTAGACTGTGTTCCGTGATTGTAACGGCTAACTGAAACCTCTTTATGTGAGGAACAGTCATGTAGAGGAAAGATGACGTAACAAATTCATACTGACTCTTTTGCAAATGGAAATATGTCTAACGCGCTCACGAAGGTGGAAAGTTGCTGCATTTTTACTTGGTAACAACCCATGTACATCTAATTATTTATGACTGTAAAAATTCATGGTGATCTGCTTTGTCTTCGGTTACTATATTTCCGGCTTTACGTAATCATGATCAACCTGTCAAGGATACATTTAAAAGTACATTCCCTCGTCCCGGTTGACAATGTAACCTCAAATCATCCAACAGCATTTGTTGATTAGGCGGAATGCTTGCTTCCGCTATAGCTAGCATCATTTCAAGCTTTTTCCACACCGCACATAACTGCGCAACTTA
This sequence comes from Clonorchis sinensis, assembly GCA_003604175.2. Lineage (NCBI taxonomy): Eukaryota > Metazoa > Platyhelminthes > Trematoda > Opisthorchiida > Opisthorchiidae > Clonorchis > Clonorchis sinensis. Next base: position 31,771,869 of record CM030369.1, on the reverse strand, counting down.
TGATGCGGCGAATTAATAATATGGGTCACTTTCTTACTGTATGACATACTGTATGAAAGCTCAATCGTTTTCAGTTTGCAGATGAATAGCCCACAGGCTGTTTTGCGAATAGTTTACGCCGATTTAACGAAGCAAGAACTGGAACACAAAAACAGTAATGCGAGTGAGAAGCTCAGGTGTTACCGAGGGTCTCTACAGCAGTTTTCTTGACTCTGAGATTTTTACGTAACTTTGTTTGATGTGAGAAATATTGTTAATGTCACCTTTAGCGCATTTATCTTCTTGTCACGCTTCAAATAAAAAAAACAAGTAAGATACGGTAAGATACTTAATTAAAGATAATAATTTTTCTCAAATTCGAAGGATGGAATAAAAATTGACTGATTTTCAGAAAACCTCAATTCACGCCACCTAAATCCTCCCACCCTAACTGCAATTTAAGAGTTTGTTCTTCCGCATGTAACCCTTCCTTTAATGTCACCGTCAAGCCCAGGGAAGCCATGTTGAGTTAGTTAATGTTTATGCACTTCGTTTGTGCTGATATGCTTCCAACTGTGTCGACCGAAAAATTTATCCATTTCAAGACGCGCAAATTTCCTGGGGCTGTGTAATCATGACACTCATCTCTTACTTGATATCGGATTTTTCAGCATGTCGTATCAGAAAAACTCCGTTTTTGGTTTATTGATATCATTCTATCTTGCTGTGGAGTTATGTAAGTTTTGTTCAGGTAGTTCTTAAATGGAAAATTTCACCATCGCGTATTTCCACAAACGTATGCCAGTTTATTCAGTCCATTTGATAGCCGACTGTTGCTAATTTTATCTAAAGATGCTTGCTACGCGCTATTGAATGATGCAGCTGTTTATCTTAGAATAAAATGACTAGAGATTAAAACAAACCAGCGTGTTTGACGAGACTTGCAAATAGTAAAAAGCTAAAACTCCTGACCATCAAATTCATAATAAGTAAATAAATACAAACTAAGAAATGAAAAAGGAATTTTTGGGTGCTTCTGAATACCGAGAGGTACCAGATTGTTGTTCAGACTATTTTTTTGATACCTCGCAGAAAAGTTCTGTGATGAGTAGTGCCGACATTGGTGTTACGTTGGGGCCCAAAAAATTCGGTAGCTTGTCGTCATTGGAACTAATGAGATGAGAGTTGCGGGATGGGTCGCATGTTCAGTTGGTTAGTGCTTTCCACTTACCAAACTGGGAGCTAACCGCTGAGCACCGGTCGACGTGTGCTCAATTAACGAGCTTCCACGGACAAGATAGCCTGAAATCCCGGGATGCTATCATACCCTTCCTTTACCTTGGATGTAAAACCATCCGGAAATATGTGTAAAACGATATCTATTAATTAAAAACCCGCTTCATAATGTATATAGCATTATATGTATATATTTTGTATGTATGTATTATAGCTCAGTCGTTTGGTCGAATTTAAATAGTTCAAATTAGCCAGTTGCTGGTTAGCCCGGGAAATACAAGTAAATGCCAAAACATTGCCTTTAGTCAATAAATGCTGTTGTAAAGTTTTTAAAACTACTGATAAATGCTCTCGTTGGCTTTATGTTTTCATAACGCTCATTTGCTCAGAAGACAATATACTGCGGTGTTATTTGCAGTTGAGTTGAGCATACAAGGTGAAACATCAGCAAAACTGATTATCGGAAATTGCAGAAAATTAGTGCGGACAGATATTAAAACTCGGCAAAATCGATTAAACTCCCGGAAAGATAATAGAAGCAGAACGTATCTTCCAAAGCACAGAAGAAATCAAAGCCCTACCTTTATTACGGGTACCAAACGATAGCAATCCAACTTTTAGTGCGTAATCAGTAAATTAACGTCAAAATTTATTTCAGACAAGCCTTTGATATTTTTGACATACTTTTTATCTGACGTAATGAAAATATTGGAAGCCCGAGAAAATTTTTTCAACAGACTCAAATATTCATTCCATCAGCAAGATCAGATTTGGGAAATTGATAAGCAAAAGCAGCAATTTTCTTAGGAAGCACTTAGCTGATGCTTAATACACATAATAAATCAAGCCAAAAGCTTTGGTCATTAGGACGGTACACTTCGTTTTTTCAAAGGTGAGAAATTCAAAAGTGCCAGAAAGCAAGCGAGTTTACCTGACCCTAGCAGAGTTCACCCTTGTAAAGTTCACTTGAATGTGTCCTCTACTCAGGGGGAACAGGAAATGGTTATTTCGGTAAAAAATAGGCTCAATTCTAAGAAGTATATCTGGTATACTTTATACTGACCAGTCACGGCGTTGCTTACTTCTAATTAGTGAAACTAAGAAGCTCCAAAACCATTACTTTGATATTAAGCTGCCGAAATAAACGTTTAGTAAGTGACGAGACAATGGACGTGCTTGTGCACGTAATGGTTCACTTATAAGGGACACACTGGAAAAAAGTCTCGTCAACTTTCGAACAAATAATTCAACATCCCATGTTGTCCTTTTACGGGAGCATCACTTTAGGAAATAGTCCCAACGATGCCGATCTTTAACATAATTAAATTGATGATGTTTGAAATATTACCCTAACAACAAAGGCCGAAATTTTGTTTTGCCATAAAGTTGTGAGTATCGGTAATAGCTATGAGTGGCTTTGGTCAATTTTTCCGCAATATCCTCGAGAAAGGGAGAGTGTAGTAGAAATTCGCCAGTAGCATGCCATTAGCTGTATTACTGCATTCCCCCCCATGTGAGCACCATACGTGGAGAGATAGCTGACTTCGGGGATCAATAGCCACTGTGACCGGCTCACACTCATGCAACTGTAAGCTTACACAGTTGATTTTTAATTGGCCGTTGCCTTTGATACTCGCTTTTTTAACAGAAACATCCCTCTTCCTTCCTTTGCCCGCCCATTTGGTAAAGCCGTCTTTGGAAAATCCTACAAAGTCATTTGAATGGAATATTTTGCACAGGTAGTGCTTCCAAAATATGTTTTCTCATATCAAGCCAGCATTCAGTTGCAAATACTGTTTTAGGAAATCTCAACGTGCTTAGGGTTTTAGTCGCACAATTTGCACACTAAAAAGTACTGAGATTTTTTCTAGAATGCGTTATCTATGTAGAAGAAGAAACGAAGGCTATGAGCATCAAAGACAGGTAGCTCGACAAGAGTATCTGATTTTAAGCAATTATGCGACCCCTTATTCAAAGGTCTATCATCACCATGTTTGATATGGAGTAGAAAAAGCGAATGACACGCACAAAACGACAGATCATCATGTAAGTTGCTGTAAGGAAGACCTAAACAATCTTGGTTGAGGTAATGGTCGAACTGAGGCTAGGTGTGTGCTGGAGTTTAATGGAAACCAAAGTGGATCTAAGGTATCTAGAAAGTTTACAATGGAGGAATCAAAAGACCGAGGAAACTAATTCGAAAACAGGAATGAAAGGTCTTTGGAAGGTCTCTGGAAAAGTGCTTTCTATTCCTACTAACAACTGTCAATTTTAGGAAGCTGAGATTAGGTTTGGCACATCGAGTCGTCTCAACCACCACGCAACTTGGAAGTAATATTCAATCTCAACAAATGAATTCCCTGAGAGAATCTTGTGTTTTCAAGGAATTTTCCGCTTTTATAGCAGACTTCTAATAATATTTATTCACCTCATACAAATTTCGACAAAAAATCAGCACTGGATTGTAGAGAAAATCGAAAACAAACTTGATGGTCTAGGTAATGGAAAAGCGTTCGTTCTGAAGCTTCTTGTTTTAACAAAATTAAACGGCGCTACAAAGTACTAAGTAATCCACGCAAATTGTGCGCTGATGTGTTAACCTGTATAGTTTAAAGTATATGTAATTGTTTTCTGAGGCACAAAGCGATGATTTCCACTCTTATCCCAGCGACTGGTACTTTAACTCCTCACTAGGAATTGTTAAGAAAATTTACAAAAACACGGCAAGTTTTTGTGGCACTTAATAGAGAGTTATCATAACCAGTCTGCCTTGATGAGCTCGCCAAGGCCGGCACAAATGGTTGTGGCAATGAGGACCAGATATATACTATTGCCTCACAACTGGGAGAAAATTGCACTTGCGGCTCTTGTAACTCAAGAGATATCGTTGTACGCTTGCATTTTTGCGACTGAGATTTATCCTCAGGAACATCTGTCGGTTCACTTCTTGATACCTTGTACCGTTTTTGTCCGTTTTTGCCCTGTGAGTTAAGACCAACATTACAAAAAAACCTAGCTGATTTTACGTGCACTAATTGGCTATCCTGAAGATAACACGCTATCTTGGAGCGGACGGTAATCAACTCACAGCATGGTTTCGATAATTTTAATGCTTGTTATTAAAGCATACATCAGATCTGATAAGTTTGGCCCTTTCCTGATGATACTATAACGTTATAGATATACAGATATATACAATAAACCGTACTCAACGTCCGCAAACATCGCCATGCTAAACCTAGGAAAAATTTGTCACTTTTACGATGACAGATGGGATGGTAACCGAGATAGTCGTTTGCACAATTCTATTGTGAATGTTTTCAGCTGGTCAATCTTCTGAGGTCATCAGATACTTGCGTCAACTGCTCCACATCAATAAGCATGTTGTTTTGACACGGCATCGATAAAATGACGTCTCATTATTTTGGGTTATAATAGCCTTCAGGCTACAAGTTCCGTGCACGCACCAAGGACACATATTAGCTTATCCATTGTGGTGGCTCGATGTTATGATCATAGGCGAACTTCCAAATTTCTAACCTCAATAATTATGCTCCGACAAACCAGAGGCCAAGTCCCGTCCTTACCGTTCAATATAAAGATCAAATTTAAAAGTAACGACCTTAGTGTTTTTGAACATCGATTTTATCTTATATTAGTTCGAGTAAAACTATCACGCCTGGTTCATCCAATTAGTACTAATTGTATGCCAAACGGGAACAGTTCGTAAGTGTTTTTCACCTTTTGTAAACCTTTTGTAGGTACTAGTAAAAACTGGCATCATTTGAAAGTTTATCTCCTTTTGGAGGGTCGTAATCACTGAAAACAACTCCGGCAAGTACCGGGCACCTTTGGAAGATAATTGCTGGAGAAGGCAGCAGAGAGAAACAGCCCTGGTGTTGAGGCTTTTTAAAGCTGTTATATATATATATTGGCGCAATTACCGTTAATTTACGTAGACAACACCAAGTTCTATGTCCAGCTAAGAAAACAGAGTTGTTGTGCGCTGTGCAAAACTTACTAAAGTTGACGTTCAGAATAATGGTTGTCTAGTTGATTTACTATATAACATATTCCCTCCAAAGGGAACACCAACATATAAAATCATTTGTATGAAAACACTTTTAGGTGTTCAGTGAGTCGTATATCAGTGACAAACGTCTTTCTAGTAAAGTCTGATTCCCACGAGAAATCTTTTTTGACAGGTTCTACACAATAGCCTGCTCAGAGGACGAAGCTTTAAAAGAGGTCATTGGTGCTCGGTCCGTTCAAGCTTTTTCAACAATACAAGAGCGCACAAAGTGAAGTTGTTTCTCTCGAGGACCCCACTTGCTTGGACCCAACAAGGATACCCTGTTTTCACACGCGGTCCCTTCTAAGAAACATAAACTTCTGACGATCATTAATAGAATCATCCATAAGTGGCCTCCTCTTATGCAAACAAAAACCCAGTTACTTAAGAGGAACAATCTTATCTTCATACCACTGATCAGATACCCAATTGGTATGAGTATACACGAAAACCTAGCGCAAAAAGTTTGCATCTTGGTATCGGTTGGCAAGGGCATTTGTCCCCCTAGGACATTCAGGGGGTCTCTTTTGACACTCACAATGTTTTTTTCGTGAAATGTGACTTTACGATTTCATGATTTCAAATAGAATCTCAGAGGATTGAAGTGTAGTGGGCTAAAGTGGGGAGAGTCATTTCTTGGGAGAGTCTCTTCTGAGGGAAATGCATCTGGCTCAGATGTAAACGTGCAACGTCTCATCGCAACCTGTTGTGTGGCAGACGACAAGTACAACTTCCGAAACAAGCAGAGCGGTACAATTCAAAAAAATAACCAAACGCAGTCTACGAATACGCCCCCTAAAACCTCACATTTAAAATAATGTTGTGCTACTCCGTAACGTATGATGGCCTACGATCTATTCAATTTGAAATACCTATAATAAAACCAGGATAACTCACTTCAACTTTTGAACAACTGGCTCACACCTCCCCGTCATAATGGTTTTCGCATGTAAATGCACCAATGCGCATTATAATGCAAACACCTAGTATCATATGAGACTGAGATATTTTATCTCAAGGCTCAGTACAAAATAAGGCATTATTCTCTGACTGCTTTTTGGCGATTACCCAAGTCATTTAAATTTGTTTATCATGGATTTCCTCAAAGATTTTTGAAACATAATGGCTGTAATGTACTGATATGTTCTCCAACCTTATCTGGTTTAGATTTACCAGACGAATTATCCTGCGGAAGGTGGTTTTAGGATCATTCTCACAAAGTAAATTCATCATATCAGCAATAAAAAATATCCCTGTCCGGACAAACCATCGAAGCCATCGAAATGAAATGCTTGTCCTGCGAACTTGTTGGATAGCAAACAAACGATTAATTATGCCTAACACCAAATAGACTTTTGACCAGTTCCTCGTAAACTATCAATCTCACCCGAGTTTCTAAAAAGCATTTATTAGGTTATCAATAGTCAGTTTAGATTGAAGGACACGCTGAATAAACTGCCTGTAGTAGAAAGTGGCTACTAGTATCTCTGTCACATAAGGACGTTGCAACTTTTCAACTGCCGAAAATCATTGACGAAAGTGCTAACTCTTTTCACCCGGAAATTTATGGCTTGAGTGTATCATATGCCTTTAGCAAAAGATATAAATTAATTAGTGAAATATTGCGAATGAAACTTCTGCAATTCTTTCGTCTTATTCTCTGGACCATCTGCCAACGTTTGTGCCAATAGCCTCCCTGGACCATTTCGTTCACAAACACTTTTAACACTATTTACCAAGTCTACAGCTAACATTTAAATTCCGGGACTAAAGTTTGCTTGTATTTTTCGCCGGAGCAAAATTAAGGTGGAATAACGGAGCTGATATACTTGCTTCGGTTGCAAGTGTCCCGAGTACTCCAAAGACAGGTGTTTTCTGAGTAGGACTGGTTTACATCATTGGCGAAAGTCACATCTGTTAAATCATACATGTTAACCCACATCACAAAGTGTTTAAAGGCAGAAAATGATTTCCACTCCCAAAATACAGTTTTAACCACGTTTTACTGCTGGTATGTTTTGATTTAAGATAATAGTCCATCTTCACAAGACATGGTTTGGGGGCGTTCTAAATATTCCTCACTTTTACTCACTGTTAAATTAGTCGTTCGCCTGAAAACAGTCGGAATGGAACAAGAGTGTAAAAAGGTTGTTTCTTCTCCGCTCTAAGGTCACACACAACACCCATGATCCTCAAATGAGTGTTACCAGTATGCCACAAAGTACATTCTGGCCGAAAATGACCGGTAAACTATCAATCCACAGTCGTAGAAATGTTACCCCTTGCCTTTCTGCTTTGTGCATTCTTAATCAAACAATACTATCAGACCATCGACAAGACCAGTCCTATTGTCACAAAACTGCCTTGATAAGTCCCAGGGGTTGTATCCAACCACAAAATTACAACCATTTACTCTGTAGTTTGATTGTAGTTGGATTCTGCACACTTTACTCCATCTAGCGATTCAGTTGTCGTCAGACTCACAGATTCTAACTACTCCAAATGATCCATTTTATTCTGTCTGAGGAGTACTTAGAAGTCACTGGAAGACTCAAGAGATGTATTGGTTTTACACTAAAAAAAGACAAACTAAACAACTTATCCACTTCTTCTTCGCTTCTAACATATGTTTTCTTGTAAAAAGGTGCACTGTAGCACTTGCGAAGTGCACGGTTCGCACCTTATTCACATAAGCAGAATGCGCAAATATCATTACGAAATAAACGTAATGAGTTGCTCATTTTCCTCATTTGGAAGAATGGTGGACCGGTCTCACCGGCAATCAAAGTGTGTGGACCACTTACTTCATTCACCTGGAAGTTTTCTGTGATCAGAGAAACGGTTATTTGACGCACCGAAAATAGCAGTTGATAAAAGATGTGAGGTAATTTATAAGATTTGTCACATCTTGATTATAAAAGTACACTCTGTTTCATCCTCTACTGGTGACCAGGAGTGTCTGTATGTTTCTCGTCATCTTACAATATTAAAAGGCTATCTATATGTGTATAAATCCAAGCCCTGTTAAATATGATTATTTTATTACAGTGTGCGAATTAATATATCACTAAGGTATCACTGAGGAGCACAGAATTTTAAGTTGTTGAAGCATTCGTTTTTCGCCTCTACTTGTGCTCATTCACTGAAATTAGGCATCACCAGTTCTCTGTGAAATTGCATTATTGCCTCACAAAAGGTGGGTTTATTCGTTTGAGGCTTCACCAGAACGAACTAACGGAATAATACTGTGACAGATATAGAACTGTCAGAGGTTAGTAATTTCAAAATCCATTAACGTAATAAAATTAGTCACACAATCAGCTCAGTGTTGCCCATCATTAGCTGGCTGGTTTTAGGTAGGCCCGCTGAGTCCATTTGTAAAGCACGACTTATTGTTCAAGTTTTGAAAAGGAACGAGCTGCTCTCGTTAGTGATTCTCCCGTCTTATGGGGATTAGAGAATAAGTAATCACATTCTGGAGAAATGTGACGGTAGATTTCTGCATCAAGAGCTCGTTCGTTAACAATTTCAAAAGGATAAGAAAGTGAGATCACAAAGGACGTGCGAACTATTATTTCATACAGAGATGGACAAAAGCGAAGTCTGAACCTAGTTAGCTTTTCTTCTGATACTGGCTTCAGGTGTGGCTGATACACATGAGTATGTCCACAAAAGATTACGCTGGTCAGTTGCAACAAATTTTTTGTCCTGTCGCCACTTGATTTCGACCGGTATGTCTTATGCTGTCGGATTTTGGTAGACAGTAAACATGCCGTATGGTCGCCAAAGTCTACCTTTAAGACATATCCATTGCTCTTTGTACTACTCACTCCATGGTAGTAAGCACGTTGGAAAGTGGTGTTAAATCACGTAGTGTTGCCAACCATATCGAGCTATAGGACGCAAGTGCAGTTGTTGATTCGTTGCTGTTTCCCAGCAGAAATCCTATATGTTTGGACATTTTACAGTTGCACACGTAAAACATCCACTACCATTATTAGACTAACACAATGAAACGAAATTGTTCTGTTTTGTTTATGATTGAAAACCAACATCCATAATCAGACAGCCATCTACTTGGTACAAATCAAATGAAGGTTAAACTTTAGCATTCTGTTTGATTGAATTATGGATGCTACCTACTTTAAAAACGATGATTCATTTAATGACACGGTATTGGATATACTTGTCACCCAACAGCAAATACATACAAGACACAAGATGTAGAATACAGGTATAAATAAGAAAATATGGCATGCGACATGTAGTCATTTACTAAGATTTGCGTTGGCTTCGTGAACTCACCCTTTGAAACTGTTGAATTTATTCTGCAATTTCTCCTTCACGGGTACCGCAATGATTTGACCCCGAAGGGTTTGAACAGTTTCCATAATCCTTCAGTGGATGTGTAGATGCTCTATCGCAACGCGTTCAATTCAAATCAATCATAAGCATTCCTACAGGAAAACGATACGCCCGATCGATACGGGTATTGTCTCTATGATGTGGGAAGTGTATAAAGTTAATGGACGTCGTGTAACTGCAACAGTCTACCACCCTTAACGTTAGAATTGGCTGCTCTGTCCAGCTCTGAGTTTGAGCGCATGCCCAGATTGGCTGGCGTAGCGAACCAATAGGAAAAATTATCCTCACTTGTTCAGTACTTGCAGCTGGATCGGCCTAGCTCAAGGAACCCACGTTTATCTTCTTCCCTACTTCATGTTCTTTCGAACGGAAGTTTGAAAAATCAAGGTTGTGCAGCTATCTATGTGTTGTTGTGTACGCATGCGTGTATGTGTGGGCGGATGGTTGTCGGGTGGACGTACTGGTTAGTGATTCTCGAGCAAGGGAACGCATTTCCGCCCGGAAAGTCAAGCACCCCTATATTATGCCAAAATACATCTATGAACAGAATTATGTTTGTGTGTTCCGTATGGATGGTTATGTGAATCATTCCGATAAAGATATAGACGCTCATTTCCTCTAGAGTAATAATTTTATTTCATATGAAAAATTCATGACAAACGACAGCTCACCCGGTTAGCGCTTCGCGAATTTGAAAATGAAGATGCCCGGACTGAGAATGTCACGTCACTTCATCGCAACCAACGTTGCATCAGGGGACAGGTATTTCGAAGCGGCTTAATGTCAGGGCAGGAGCTTGGGACGTTCATCGTTAGGACTTAGGTTACAGTTTCCCTTCCATTTCGACCTTTAATACTGTAGGTGGTGTTCTCTTTAGTCTGTACCGTTGTTAGTACAGCGACGGATAAACAGGCAGATGTGTCACCATGCACAGTATTATCTCGAAAAAATATTTGAATATACTGCTATAGATTTATTACCACCGACGAAATAGTACAAATACATCCCTCTTGAAATGACAGTGGTATGTACACTAGCTAAACCACATTTAATGCTGTGAGGCTGTGGTTTACCCTGGTCTGCGTGTGCCGGCGGAAATGGACAAAAACTGAAGCCTTACGTTAAAAAAGGATTGCGTCAAGCAAATGACGAAGTTCAAATATCTGGATGCAACTTGATTTCAGATGGAAATCTAGAACGTGGTAAACTTTTATTCGTATTCAGCAGGAAATTGATCATCAGCCAAGTTGTTTTATGAGGCCTTAAGGTTTCGAAAAAGTGGCGATACGAAAGACATGTGCTGAACCGAATAAACTCTGTCTCAGTCCATTTTCCCGCAAATCATTAGTACAAGCTGGTTTAAATCGGCATAATTACCAAGACTTTAATGTGAATTCCACTGACAAGTGCCTCAATTTTTTCCCATTTAAAAGCCCTGAAATCATGGTAGAGCTATTGCCATTCTGGTAACCTCGTCCAAGACCGAACAGTATGACTGCTCCTGACGACATCGGGAGCGCCACTGATTACGAGGAATAAAAATTTGCATTCAGACTGTCTGTGTCCTCTGTATGGAGAATACGCAGTCATCAGATAAAGGAGTATCTGATAGACTCGTTTTCATTACTGTCTGCTCCTCAAGCCAAGCAGATGAATGCTGAATACTCCTAGCTTATAAATCTATTTGTCCTTAAAAAGAAGTGCCCGAAGTCCACGGCACACATACTATCTGCAGCGTTCGCACCATTTAAGTTCCTCATGGTCATGCCAAGCAACAAGTCGCAACTGTAACACGGATTGTAGGCATCAGTCTGTGACCAGCCTGGTTTCCTAGTCAACTTAGGGACTATGGAACTCTGAAGCGTTTTATCAAGAGATGATGGGCAGAGTCATTCTTCTAAGTAAAATAAATGGTGGTCCATGAAATATTACTTCAAAAATATCACTTGTCTTTTTCGATAGGTTGATTCAAAGTCTGATATTCTGATTATCTTCCAGAATGAGCATTTCAACTCTAACCTGTGCACAAATCTGTGAACAGAACAGTGGATTTTTGAGCGGTCAATTTTAGCACATCTTGTTTATAGCTTGACAGCATATTAAAGAGTTTGTTTCTGTGGAGGTGGAAAATGAAGTTGAGTGAGGAAAACTAGAACAGTAGGGTTTTACGTTGCAAGAAGCCTGGCTGAATTCACCCAACGGGACTGCTTGGCATCCCGCTGTAAGTCGATTCAGGCATGCTGCAATTTGTGTTTTCGAATCTCATGATCCTCATTGGAAAAATTGCCTAAACCTACCCCTAGGGGTGAGAAACGAGTATCTTTCCCCACAGGTGCATTTTTTAAGAAGAGGTAGGAGGGGTACTTCCTGACAACGGTTCAAGCTGCAAAAATAGTCCGAGTTTGCTATCTGCTAGTGAGCTATATCTGCTTCATCGGCATCATCCTATCATTCTTGTTACTTTATTCTCCCGTCAATTAAATTATCGTGATGAATACGGGATTCGAATGAAGGCGCGAAAATTTTGCCGAGTGCCCTGGTTATGATCGTGCTAGACAGAATGACCCGTTGGCGAAAGCAAGGGCTGCAGTAACTGAAAGAAATATCTTTTGTACTGTGTAGGTAGTGGGGAGATTTCCAAGCTTCAGTCGAGGTTTTATCATGCAAGTGAGATTGGCCTGTGCTTTTAATCGTGAGTGCTGTGAGAGCTGTGTGCGTCGGGTGAGCCAAGCCCGCAATGTTTAGGTGGTCCGCTGAAGACTATTCCACTATGACATGGGTGGTACATCAGCAGTACGGTTGACCTTCAGTAAGACGGAATATAGTATCAAGACACTTCAGTCATTTGAGTGGATCCCCTTCCTGAGGAGTTGGAAACGGGCAACCAGTCAACAGCGCATTAAGTGAGGTGGAATGTGTGGCTTAGAGATGATTGATTAGAGTATTGACTGTCGCAACAAGCAAGCAAGACATACAAAGGCAACCAGTGTCTAACTGGTCTGTTTTGTATCCGCGTCACGCAAATCATAATGAGGATCTTGGTGAAACAATCCGATCCTGCTATTTGTGGCAGAAGAAATGAACAGTGGATCTAGGGTTTCTTGAAGTCTCCATGGAATTACGATGGATGGCGTGCCAGACGTTTGAATATAAGAGAAGAGGGGAACAATTTAGAACATTACGCACCGCCAAACGGTATACAGTCGGTAACTGAGTGAAAGCCTGGAGGACCAGAGCACAGAGACTAAGACCAGAGTATAAAGTTATGTCCAGAATGACACGGAAGACAAAGAAGTGGTCAGTTAGACCAACGTCAGTGGTCACATTTTCTACCAGACGCCTGAGATTTGCAGCCGAATTTAATAGATTTTCTCAAAGAACCTTTGTTCCTTTCCTTTTATCATACATGTTGAACAATGAAGTGAACAAAAAAACCTCAAGAAAAAAGCACTTTCTGTGGGCTGAACAGTTGGACCCCAAAGGCAACACAATCTTACTGGCTGACGAAACAGACTTTTACTTGTTTTTCTGCTGAAGAGGGGTTGGTTACTCAGAGGCAAAACAACACCTGACATGATGCCTAGAAAAATGGAAACAGTCTGACAATTATTGATGCATAATCAGCTGCCAGCTACGTTGGGTTTATTGTCAGTCTGGTCTGCTGGAAATCAGTACTGCGACAAGTGAAGGCGTATTGCTAGAGTGCTAAAAGTTTGACATTTGCTTGTGAAAATGCCCCAAACCACTCGCTCGCCTAGGAAGAATCCTCCAAGTAAGAATGGATGCACCAACGACACCAGTCAACGACTTTCAAACCGATTGCTTATAGGTGTTGTTGTGGAGTTCATAAAATTATGTTTAAGTGGCTGAATATACCCATGGAAGTCATGAGAACAATTAAGGTGGGGAACATAGCTTGTTTTCTGTGGTTGTTCCTCTTGGCTAATACACCACAAATTTATATGGGACCAGAACACACGTAAAAAAGGTTGAAATCGGGGGTACATACACTTTAGAGTAATAGAAATCAAAAGAAGAGGGTTGAATGACGGGTAGGTCAATGGGTCACGGAATCAGGTAAGTGAAGTCAATGTCAGACATGCATGTGGGACCGGATATTTCGCAGGCCAGTTCAAGTTCAGAGGTCACACAAGTTTCTTTTGGATGCAAAGTTGTGGATCCAGCAGTCGGATTCCAATCGCCTCTGCGACCGATAGTATTCTGGATCGTACCAGTCGTGATCGGTTTAGAAGTACCCGGTATATGATAATGAAAGCTTGCTCTTTGTCGATGACATGATTGATTTCGACCAAAGGTGATGCAATCGCACTTGAGCCTGTTTTCTTCCAACTACCACTCAGAGATACGGTATTGTGTTCCCGCATTCGGTCCAACAAATGCCTTGTAGTACGACCAACGTATGATGCGCGGCACGAACACACAAATGAATACACACAAAAGCTGGTGGTAGAACGTGACAATTTGTCCTTCAAGCGGAAACTGATAGTGGGGCTGGAGTTGAAGCTCAAACACAGATTAGCAACCAAGTATGTCGTATCAACAGAGTTTCTAAGCCTTCTGGTAATTAGATCAGCAACCGAGTCGCCTTTGAATGGAAGCCTCATGTAGACGGGATTTTTTCCAACAGAACATTGTGTAGGTTTGTGCTAAACGGATTCCATAGTCTTTAGTACGAACCCTTCAGGATATCCGTTGTGCATGAATGTGCGTCACAAGGACTTTAGTTCCTCTTCTAAGCTGTCGAAGAAGCATATCTTCATTGCGCTCTCAGTCAAGCATCTGATTAGATAACGCTTTTGTTGCAACAAAACAAAGCTGTCGAAGTGAATATGGAATATAGACTCGAATACAGATTCGAGAATCTATATGATCAGCTATCCGTGCTAGTGCCTTCCTCCGAAATGAGTGTAGAACAACTGAAATCGACGTTAGTCAATTCGTGTTAAAAGTACTTCGGCTACAAGCCCCATACTCAAACGACTTTTAACAGAGGAGCGTTTCGAGGCTTTGAACCGTTTACTGCAAAACGACCAAGTTTTACTGTCCAAGCCAGATAAAGGCTTAGGAAGTGTCTTGCTGAACAAATCTGACTACATTGATAAAATGAATACCATCCTCTCAGACAGATCCAAATTTGGGAAAATGGAATCCGAGAAAGACAAGACGCATGTGATTTAAAAAATCGGTGTCCAAAATATTAGGACTTCTTAAACAATCCGGAAACATTGACACCAATACTTTCCAGCGTATCCACTCCACTGGTACAACAATTCCTCGGTTTTGTGGTCTCCCAAAAGTGAACAAATCCGGCCTACCTCTCAGGCTCATCCTCGATATGTCTAAGTCTCCTTATCATGCTTTGGCTAAATGGCTTGTTAGTCTGTTAGAACCAATTAGGAGAGAAGTTTCGACACAGCCTGAGAGACAGTTTTGATGTTGTTGATCAGATTAAAGATCTGAAAGTGATAAACACTCCATGTTCTCCCTGGATGTCGAGTCAAGCCGACGAACTTTCATCTGCGGGTCTTGTGAAAGTGGTAGATAACAACAAGGTCGGTTGGAAGCGGCACTTGAGTTATTTTGGGTGCTCACGGCACACGTTTTTTTCTATTTGGTGGCCACTAAATTCGCGATGTTGGACCTTTGTCATATTTTGCCATAGAGACAAGCTTTAAGCGATAAAGGAACTTCGACGTCCTCAAAAAGTAAACAAAAACAAACGTGCTTTTTGGGAAAAGTACGTAAGGTGCAACATGGTTATCCCGCATTATTGTGTTTGCCAATAATGTGAGATTACTAGTCGGCTTCTAAAAAGACTAGTCTAGTGAATTCGAGTCCTTGGAGGGACCATCTGAGGTGGTCTGTTGAAGTAATTAGTAATCAAGCATAATTTGTATCCAACATGTGCAAAACGCTGGAAAAAATAAATACTGTTCTGAAGAGCACTTCAGGAAGATTTCTGGACGTCCGTGTTTAAGCGCCAAGAAAAAACCAGGGATCAGATGATTTAGGTTTACGAGTAAATGGCAGGCTGGGTTTTACTTTATTGAGCATAGAATAAATGGGATCGAACTGGTTAGGTATACTACGGGTAGCAAAAATTTAATTAAAATACCGTTTGTAGAAGGTCATTCTATCAACATGCCGCCTCAGTTGTTCCGCGCGACCTAGTAACTGTTCCCTTACAGAGGCAAGCTTGGTTAAACTTTGTGGCTGTCAAAATTCGCACTGGCTGAATCTCGTTAACAATCATTTGGAAGCCTTATTTGCTGTTCCTGACGGTTAATCAAAAGCATTGCATCTTGGTTCTTCCTATTTGTCATATACATATTTTGCGCTTACCTATCTTCGCTGAAGGTTACCGGTTTGATCTGAGGGAGCTAACTCTGGAAGCTACAGAACATATTGAGCTGGTGTCAGCGTATGCCTCTCTGAGATTCACGGGGAACTTCTGCAGAGGAAATGAAGACAACTTGCACATAAAGGTTCCCACATTTGAATCAGCTATCCGCCCATACGTTACTCATTTTTTTGAAACTTGGCTTCTTTATGTAGACAACCTCGAACTTGAGGAGTTTGGGTAATCCTATCTAAGGTTCACCCAACAGTTTCGAAGTTGCGACGCACTAGCTGTCTTCGCAGTCAGGAAACGCTACTCTGGCGTCTGAAGCCTGAGGCAACCAGTGCAGCAGTGACAACTTCAACTGTTTCGTTATGATGACTAAGAGACGGAAACTGTGCTCCGCAGACTTACACTAGGTATTTTGTTAGACATTTTGTTATGCAGCAGAGAGTATTGCCGTCTCGTAGGATAACCGCAGAATAGGAATCGGTATCTTCAGGGCAGATTTGAAGAGGTTCGGTCCGAAGGTGAAGTATGATATCCGTTGCCGCAATCAAAATTTGATCCCAGTATGGAAACAAGTAAACTCCGATCACTTGTACTCCGCAGCATCATTGCGGGACATCCATAGAACCAACTGGTCTTATCGCAGGAGATGGTCACACTAAATTAAAAATTAAGGCGGAGATTTTTCATATCTCCTAAGCTGAAAGTAGACTGCATGTACAGAAAACAACGAGGGTCCGCATCATCTTTCACGAGTTCAACAATATCAATTATTTCATTTGTGACTTCCTTATAATTCCGCTACGCATCGAATCATTGTAGTTTTTGTTCAATCTACTCCAGCTAGCATAATAACTGTTCGGCTGATCCAGGTTTATGACTCCGAATCCATCAAACACTTTCATCTCGCTCGTTTCGCACAACATATTAAAGTGAGATTTACGTGAATTTGCTTAGTGGATGAACAAACGCATCGAAATGCGGCATGCTGCGACCGCCGATGGACAGCATGGTGCTGACATGGTTGGTTTAACAGATTAGCGTAACTTTCATGTGAAAAACTGAAGTGGTGTTGATGATAGGCTGTCAGGTCACCAGTTTGTCTTTTACGATTCCGCTTTCTATTATGCTAGGTGGAATCCGTTTCCTGCACGTAATCTTAAAATGAACAAGTTGTTTTCTCTCTAGAAGTGCACAAGAAACCCTAAATGGTTTTATCAGCAACTGCTAACGCTTGTTATTTTAGTGAACAAGGTATGCTGTCATCATCACCATCATCACCATCATCACCATTATCATCAACATCATGACATCAGCGTTCAACACTGACGCTTCGCTGCCGTATAATCATGATTTATTTGGAGACTTATTGTGAAGAAAAGAATAGAAGTGGGCGGAGAAGGGATTTAGGACTTGCTTACTACAATCATTTTGAGGTGCCTACACCTCCAGAAACTCATTCAGGTAATCTGGATAGAAACTGAAAACAAGAACGCCATTGACATTGATTAGCAGCCATAACTTGCAGTATCTCCAATCACGCGCAGCGAGGATCACACGGTCCCCATTTTGGAAGGCGAGTCGCACCGACAGCACCCAAACTTTTCGTAATCCCTTTCATAAACCTCTACCAGGTCAGTGGATGGTCAACTTTCTGCTTCCGCCACTCAGAATTAGGCACGGAAAGCAGTGCCTTCTTTGTCAAACGATGCCTCGGCAGGCACAATACATGGCCTAACCAGCGCAGCCTCAACTGCTGGAAGTCTCCGTTGCACAACCGAACACTAGCCTCGTTACTAATTCGCCGACACCAACCCACGCGAGCTATC
The DNA here is from genome assembly GCA_003604175.2 of Clonorchis sinensis. Classification (NCBI taxonomy): domain Eukaryota; kingdom Metazoa; phylum Platyhelminthes; class Trematoda; order Opisthorchiida; family Opisthorchiidae; genus Clonorchis; species Clonorchis sinensis. The sequence continues at coordinate 31,754,018 of CM030369.1, read as the reverse complement.
GTGCTGAGGCAACGATTGTCGAGCACCTGAAGACGAATCATTGGCGCCGCTCGAACAGGACAATCTCACAGCCATACAACATAACAGCCCGTACTGCAGCCTAGTAAACACGTCCCTTGACGGCACAGATGTCCCAAATTAGCAAACGCAACGCGAACCTTGCAGATTTGTGTATTTGTGTCATCTTTCACACTACAATCGGAGCTATTACGACTTCCAAGATGCGTAAAACGCTTCACAACCTCCAGTGGTCGTCTACAGCATTACTGTACGGAGTTTTCTTGCATAATCTCAAATTCAGAAGATCGTCTGAGTCTACTCTACTCTTTTGTTCCTGGTCAAGTTATTGCAGTACGTAAGCATGAACAATCCCTCAAAACAGTTTCAGTGGATTTAAATCCAGAACTGTCAACTAATCTCGCACTGCACAGAGTTCCAGCACCACTACCCATAATTTTGTGTATATTGCTGTGCGCTGAATACAAGCTAGTCCTGAGTGTACATATGGAGGACAGAATATCAAAAGCACAATCTAATGAGTTTTTAGGTCCGTTTTTCATGTAGACGCTGACAATGAAGTGATTTTTTACTTCAGTACTGACCACACTAAGTAGATGTGGACTAAAAATCTCTAGTTCTATGCTTATACCGTCCGAATAGCAACTGTCACCTTCAACCACGCTGGTCTTTTCTCGTCCGAGTTGATATCCTCGTACCAATAACGTGTTTAGAGAGGCTATCGGTTGGTGATGTTGCGGATACAGGTTGCTCGGGTCCGCTGTTTGCTTGTTAATCTGTTCAACTGTTAATCCAATTAGCAAGCTCAGTGAACAGACCAACAACCAGATGTTATTGATGGCTGAGAAGAGCAATTGTTCTGTGATTTTTTGCTCCTTTCAGTACTTGGCATACGAGCAGATCTGAATGCCTCGCAACATGTTAGGCTAATTACTTGGATCAGTTGGGCATCAAAACTTCATTGACTCAAGTAAGACTTCATTATTATCCAGCGATGGCTTGCTCCTTTTCTTTTTGTCTGCTTCCCATGGACAAAGTGCTTTTGGTAACCAATCTATCTGCTTAACAGGGGTTTCGGGGACTATGTGATCGTTCCAGTCAGTCTAATTTCATGCCGGAATCAGTGGTTTGCCGAGATCTTATGACTCACGTGATTTTTGCCTCTCGGTACTCAGTATTGGAGAAGAGCGGCCTAGTTAAAATGAACTTTCTGTTCATCTATGAAAACTGCTCACATGACCATGTAGCGTCCTCTGGTTGACATGGCTGTTTTGATTTCATGGGGTGTGTGAATACATTTTCGAAGGTAAGGGGGAATGCGTGTCTGATTCTAACTTCTATCAATTACGAGGCACTCTTGATGGTTTTGAAACTGTTGGCTACTCTGTTTCAGATAATTGCTCTCCTTTGGGTTTTCGGCTTCGCAAGAAAACCATTTTCAGGGATTTGTACATAAAGTGGGTTGAAAAAGGCGGCAGTTTTACTGAAATGTCAAAATGTAGGTGTTTTTCTTTGTAATGGTGGGTATTAATTCGTCTAGAGCAAAGAAGTTCCTCATTTGATGATCTATGCAAGTTCACTGTTTTTGGAAAACGATGAATTATGAACTAGACTCTATAAGCAAAAGGGAAAAACTTACAGCTAAGTCAACTATGAAGCGACAAGCTCGTGCTCCGCCATGTTCACAGGCAATGACTGGCCCGCGGTTGGACTAGAACAATCCAGGGGGCAGAAGCTTGTTGATTTGAGGTATCGAGTTTCGGTAGACATAGCGAAACAGTACCATCGGTATTCCATGTGATCAAGACGTCCAAAAAAAGGAATTTCATTTTCTACGTCAGTCTCAAGTACAGTGAATATTTCGGCGGAATGCGCTAAAAACTGAGAGAAAATATTCTCTAACATTGCCGTGAGCAAACTATCATCTAAATGCTGCTTACACAAAGTTCGATGCTGAATGTGTTTTTCTGCCGATCCCTTAACTTTTGATATAAAACATTTCCGCCCATGTGGGTCTTTAGGGGGTCATCAAGGTTGTCACATCAACTTGCTCGTAATTGGTACCTTGAAAGCAAACCTTGACATTCTTCATGCACAGAAAACTCAAGTCTTCTAAAACGGTGGTGGGCAGATTAACCAGATCGAGTTGATCGTCGAAGTAATGATAAGAAATTTCAGTTTCTTTCAGGGAAACATTAGTAAAAAGTGGTTACACCTCAAAGAAACCTATGGCATTCTGAGAGATATCATGCTGATCATAGTAGGATAGAAGCTCATAGGTACTGTTCAAAAAAGGTTTGGTAAGAGCTATTTGCACAGCCATTTGGTCAACTGGTGGGGAGGTGAATCTTTCATAGCTAAAATCGGAAGAATAGATAGGTGGGAGTTATGAGCTTTTGAAGGTCCCTAAAGTCAAGGCGTATAGCAGTCGACGGGTTCACGCACACTGAATTCAGTTTGGCGGATAAAACCATGAAACAAAAGAGTATGTAGCTCACAAACAACTTGATCCTCTATCAATATTATTTTATAAGGCTTCTTCATAACTTTCTGGTTAGCAGTGGAACGATCCGTCTGAATACGGGACTATAGACTGAAAGGTGGGAGACCGCGAGTGCAAGGTTGCAAACTGTTGGCAATATTCGCCCTAATGGACTGAAGTGAAGGGCTAATTGATGCACCATGAGCTGAATAGCCGCTGCATCGCGTATACTCCGACTGGTTTCCGGTGTGTTTGCAACTTCAGCGACAACAAAGCAGTCAGGATGTGGATTTTACGTGAACGTAATGCAGCCTTTTCGCCACCCACACAACTGAATGATTGGTCCAGGAGTTCAAGCTACGATATCGAGTTTTGCATAATTCTTGGAGTAGCAAGCACCATTGAATTTAATCCTATTGGACGCTATACAGCCATCCAGCTGCCCCGTCACTTGAGGCTTCCACGGACGCATTACGAACGACGCATTCTGTGTTTCATCCCATCATTGCAGCATCAGCCTTGAGATTGAAAAGTTGCTAACATTCTTTGCTAGGTTTCCGACGTGTCACTCGTCATCCTGTTCAATTTGGTTTAGTCGCCGAGTCCAAATATCTCCACCTTGTGGCCATTAAAGGCTAAAAAGTATAAAAAGACGCTTGAATAGATCATTGCGCTGAGCTTGGAGTGCCCACATTCTTCGTTGACCACGCAGTATACCTGATCCCTTTTGGTAATCTTGAGGAACCGATAACGGACAGTGAACAAGGAATTTTGCAATATGAATAACTGGGCTAGAAATATTATTACAACTGCATTTCCAGGGTTATCACAGAACGTTCCACATGGTTGCGCTGAAATCCTCATGAAAGGGGCGACAGGCATCGGACTTAATCGCTCGACCCTGACTGGCTGGCACTGTGGCCAATCAGAGCGTGGTTTTGCTTGATCCTTAGCCCGCACGTGATACATTTGTCAAGTCAGTGTATTGTTCCGTTAGTAAAAGCGGATTTCCACAGGAAACACGGGTCCAGAGGGACGCATGTCGGCAACATCTCCCGACGTATTCCCACAACTTGACAGACTATGCTTCATATTGGTGGATGAGCGTTTCCTCCGCAGTCCAGTTAGGCATAGCCTCTAAACCATAATAAATACTGGGGAAAAGTTCTGCTCTGTTATTTTACGTCCAGTGTGGGGAAGTCGATTCATGCACAAGCCAAACTCAAGCAAATGATTGGCTGCTTCAAGCCACGTGATCCATGCCAAAACATACGACTGCTACATACAAGGCCTAGCCGCTTAGCAAACATATGCACCAGTGGCAGTTCGTGGCTCGATAGCTGGGTGGGATGAGCTTGGTCGCACGGACCCGGGGATACGCGGCTCAAACCCCGGTCACGTCGCCCCGCTTTTCGACTTTCCCCGTCAAAATGTTTTTTCCTATGGCAATACCGCTTTTCCAGCATAAAAATATGATTAACTAAGATGAAAAGAACCTAAAGTTCCAAGTGCGAAAAGTCTAGGGTATGTGTACATAACTTAGACTATTGCTAAGTCTGAACCGAGATTTCCGAAAAGACAAATGTCGAGTTCCCGCCGGACGTTCATTGGAAGAAGTGATGTGGGTAGTCACCAACAGGTTGTGTGAAGAAACGCAGGTCGATGGAGGGCATTTTAAGGAAGGCGGATACGTTTCGTGATGTTAAGTTCACTTATTCATTATATAAACGGTAAATTGTACACATACCACGCGGAGGAACTGAGACCTCCTGAAATAAAATCCTTAAATTGTTTCAGACTATTTTCCCGCTTGCACTGACAGTCCATCTTTCCTTAGTTTATGCGCTTTGACAATTTAACTCGTTTTTTCTTGGCTTGTGCACAACCGCAGTTTGAATGCGCGCGCTTCCTGGCTTGTGCACGACTAACCAATCAGAACGCTGGCTTGTGCATGAATCGCATGCCCCAGTGTGGAACGGCAAGGGATATGAAGCGTGGGCGAATCGACGCAATACGCTGTAAGGCAACGGGTACACCGGATTAGTTCAGACACAACAGCACGTGGAGGCACAGCAAGCACGACGCACGGATGGGAAAGCAGAATGACCGCGTTGCAAACACACGTGTATTCGACACCGGAACCGAAACCGAAACAACGGGTACAGGTCACGTGAAGTATAGAAAAACAGTTCAAGGTCACCCAGGGGGGTGTACCAGCAGGCTACTCCTCCCTGTCCGGCGCCCGAGGTGACTCGTCCGGTATACCTGTAATTGGGAGAGAGAGAGAGAGGTGTACACGTAAGGCCATATGTTAAACATGCGTACACGGGAACAGTCAAGTTTCAAATGCGTTACAGATAATGTTTTTGAAGTTGGCGGCATGGCTGATTTGCTGTGGAGTTTACACACTAGTGGTGGAGAATTGAAGACGATGGCTCCAGTGTCCCAGAGTTGACTTCTCTGAATTAACTGTAGTTAAACAAGGCAAATTCACGCCTCAAAAAAGGAATGCCTTGAAAGCCTAGTGAGTAATTTAGCCACAGTATCATTTAAAACACGTTACGTCAGATCAATCAATATCGTTCGGCCCGTCTGGGTCGCTTATCAGATAGCAGCCGGATAGATGGCACCTGATTAATGATACTAACGATACCTAACCTGGAAACCACTCTAGTCTTCTGTTCCCACCATCAGTCTGAAGGGCGCATGGGAACATTTAAGCTAGTAAACTAGATCTGATAAGAATTTTTGATTGTAAGGTCGTGGGCTAAGTTAGAAAAGTGCCATTTGAAAAGCCGGCTCTAACGTTCATGTACACCATGAAAAACTCATCTGGTCGCACACATTACCTTGAACCTAAAATGTTGTGTTCCAAGCCTCCACCCTCGAATTCAGTATGGAGTCTATCTGTATTTAGCCTTCCCCTAGTTATTCACCTGGCCTTGATCCATTTTCCTTGCCCTAAAACCAAATTTGTTATCCAAGTCTAGTAGCCACTTGGAATTTGACAAAATGTTCGGAACGAAAATTCCCGTGTACCACCACGCCAACACGGCGCTGAAAAAGCATTTAACATGGTCGAAATCCAATAAAGGCTTACTTCGAACCATTGAAACGGATAAAAATTTAAATGCGTAATACACATGACCTTTCATATTTCTTTATTACCCAGAGTAGCCTCGACAAAATGAAGTTCATGTAGGCGCACTTACATAGCCGCATCACAAAAGTACTTATTGGCTGCAGGAATAACGAACAGATACTCCACACACACGGATTGAGTGAGCCCACACTCATCCATTCTGTCCATCGCTGTCCCCATCATATACATCGTCCCGCTCAGTTTAGCGTCTTCATCTTCCTGTTCTTGAGTAGGCAACCGCGGAAAAAATGTGGAAACCGTGAAATAGCGTGATAGCGAAGGTAACGGCGCGAGTAAGTAAAGTTGTTACTGAGAATCAGGAGCACGGATTCATATGGCAGGTTGACAGTAATGGAAATAAAAGCACGCTGGTTACAGTGGCACGTTTACCAGATAAAATCGCGCCAATCACTGACGAGAGCTGACAGTTTGAAACGAGGTGGACGATATTTTCTAGACTAGCTAAGCTGTGCGCCGGGAGCTCAACTTATAATTGACATGATAAGGGGCACCCTACAGAATGCATACAGTTTAGTGTCTACAGTGTTGTTCACCCGGATTTGCTCACATGCCAATAGAGAAAATACGTGGTCATCAAAATTCCCTCGCCCACGTCTGATTACTGTAAAAGCAGCCGGGACAGTATTTCTGAGGCTTAAAGTCCTAAATAGGATCCCTCACTGATCGACGATGGCGACGTGGGTTTGCAGCGATACAGTGAACAGAGCTAGATGTGGTCACATCACTTACTAAGATCATTATTCCGG